>VCKV01000376.1:0-473976 GCA_005876975.1 Drosophila orena
TTTATATAGTTATATATTTATATAGTTATATATTTATATATTTATATATTTATATTGTTATATATTTATATTGTTATATATTTATATTGTTATATATTTATATAGTTATATATTTATATATTTATATATTTATATATTTATATATTTATATATTTATATATTTATATATTTATATATTTATATATTTATATATTTATATATTTATATATTTATATATTTATATATTTATATATTTATATATTTATATATTTATATATTTATATATTTATATATTTATATATTTATATATTTATATATTTATATATTTATATATTTATATATTTATATATTTATATATTTATATATTTATATATTTATATATTTATATATTTATATACTTATATATTTATATATTTATATATTTATATATTTATATATTTATATATTTATATATTTATATATTTATATATTTATATATTTATATATTTATATATTTATATACTTATATACTTATATATTTATATATTTATATATTTATACATTTAAATACATGGTCTTGGATCGGACTTAAACGGCATCCTAACTTCAAACCGACCTGATGGCAATACCTGAGTAGTCTTCCTGTAATGGTCATCACATAACTTGTGCTCAGGCGACAGAATTTTCTCTGGATTTGGCATGACCAAAATTTCTGTAGTGCGCTGACATCACGATTCTAACGGTTCTTCACCACAAATGACAAGCCGAGACAACCCAACTAAGAAGGGTCTTTCTTAAAGTTGGATAGTCAGCACCTTGTCTAATTTGACCAACAGCTAGCAGTTCGAAAAATGAGGCTGCTCATAATAGCAACATATCAATTTTTTGTGACTTTTTGAAATAGGGGTCTGCTAATGGTAGGTTCTTCGGGATCTTTCAATCACTGACGTTCACCGATTGATCAGGATGGTAACCGGTGATCGATTTCAAGACTACAGCAGCTGATCCCAACGTTTCGCTATACTATACTATACACCACTATACAAATTCATCGCCACAATTTATTTATTCCATCTGTACTTGTAATTGATTTACCATGGAATTGAATGTATTATTTAATGGAAGTATTTAAGCTTTCGAGTCTCCCTGGTTTAGTCGCTGGTTTGATCGGCGGATGGGTCTGACCCGACTTGGGAGCTTAGTTTTCAGCTCTTCCAGTACAGATTTTTTTTTCGTTTCTTGACTCATTTTTAACTAATTATTTTTATTTTTTGTTAAAAAATAAATTATAATGGCCGAAACTAAATTTTCTCAAATCAGACCGACAACAAAAAATTAATAACCTTTGAATCAATAACTATAAATTTATTAAACCGAGACAAGAGAAAATGCTATAGTCCAGAACGAGAAATTTCAACATTATCTGGAATAAATGTATAAATTGGGGAAAAATGAATAAAATAAAAGAAAACGTGAGAGTTTTGTGCGGTTTGAGAGCGTTAGAATGGGCGTGGCAAAAAGTTTTTTGGAAAATCTATAGAAACTTACAAGATTCACGTATATAAAAAGAGAAAATGCTTTAGTCAAGTTCCCTGAGTATCAGATATCCGTCCTCAGCTAAAAATTAAACATTTTTCAAAACTGTGAGCGTAGCAGTTTTGGCCGGTTTGTGGGCGTTAGAGTGCGAGTGGCAACATTTAGAAACAAAGTTGCGCTCCGAATATGTCTCTGAAAGCTGCATGCCTAGTCTTAACTTTAGCTGTTAGTGTTTATTTCCCACGGCCGGCTTACTACCACTGGAGCTACCAAGCAGGAAGTGGTTCGGTGTGAGGGCCTCCTCGTTCTCGTTTTCTAGAGGGATGTAGGTCAGCGGCCGCGAGTTGACAATCATCTGTACCTCCATGAGCGAAGAAGTTCATCCAAGGGTCGTGCGCTTGCTAGAAGGGAATTCAGGGTTGCTTTCACCGAACGCACTAAGCGTTCCCAAGACCCACCCATGTGAAGCGATGCAGGAGGGATGAACTTCCATTTCATCTCAGGACCGGTGAATTCCCTAGTTAGTTGATCCTTGTCTAGCGCTTCAAGATGTCTTCGTAGCTCGGTATTAGCCCCTTGGAAGTTAGTTCCGTTGTCGCTCGAAAGCTTAACTGGACTGCCGCGCCGGGCTATGAAGTTGCGGATTGCTAAAATACAAGAGTCTGTGGTTAAGGAATTTCTGTAGTGTGCTCCAGTATAATCTAAGTCTCCTGACTGTCTTCCAACGATCACGGAGTGTCATCTCAGTAAACTCCTTACACTCCTGTACAGACCTGCAGCCCTTCGAGCGCACTTTGCATTCTTTACGAAGCTCATGCGCATTCACCACACCTCGCCTCTCAGCTCTTGCTTGAGAACTGGGAATCATCACATTGTTCGCTCCTTGCGCCATCTGAGAAAGCCAGGTGCTAAAGTCTGCTAGGGTACTTGCACTCAGAGTCATCTTATGCATTCCCCAAAAGGTCTGTAATATGCAAAGTAGCCTTGATACCATCTCTTAAGTAAGAGCCGCGTTGTTTAGATATTGTTCTCCATTGCAAAGTCGACTAAGTTCACCAACTTATTTTCCCTGATCTGAGGGAATTGTTTCATTTGCTTTAGCATCAAGTCAATGATTATTTCAGGCCTTCCAAAACGCATTTCCAAAGTGGACGATATTTGCGGAAAGCAGTCTGCATGCAGCATAAGGCTCCTAACCGCTAACTTCGCTGGTCCCTCCAGCGCGTTGCGTAGGCGCATTAGATTCTCTGCATCGGAAAAGCCACCAAGATCGGTTGACTGATCGTATGGGGCCAATAACATGGGCCAATCCTCAGGTTTCCCGGAAAACTTTACTAGTTCAGCCACATTGGTTTTCCGCGCTGCCAGCTGCTCCGCTGACATTCTTTCTGCTGGTCGGCCTGACGGTAGAATTACGCTCAACATCCATGGATACAGCGAAGACTTCTCCGCGGTGCTTCCTGGTATATCCTGTGGGGTGTTACCAGTCGCTAGGGGCTTCTGTGCCGCTTGTGTACGGCATGCCTCAGGCATCTTTTCTTCCCAATTGAAATCAACCCAGTCCTCGACAGAAGCTCCTTCCGTCTCTGTAGCACTTGCTGTCTCAGTTGTAAAATATTATCTTCTTCATCCAACAACCTAAGCTCCGCCTGCAGGTGCAGTGCTTCTATTGTTGAGGCGTTTGCTCCATCCGCCTCTACCTCATCTCGATCACCACCTGCACGGGCTTTATTATGGTCTTTTGAAGATACACCTTCGCTGATCTTTCTTGATCCGATCATCATGTAATCCTGCTTGTGGACATCAGTGTCGCTGTAAAAAGGCTGCAACATAAGCAAACGTCTACATCTGTTGAGTTGAGTTCAAACTCAATTTTATTTCTCTAAATCCTGCTTAGGTAGCTAATATGAAATTTACATGTTCTATCTTATCTCTAACTAGACCAACGCAGTAGCCATTTGTTCCCCAAAAATGGGAACGGATTGTAAGTGCGGAAAGTGATACGGCCGCTTGCATCGTTGTTTAAGCGATGAACCCACGCAGGAGTTCGTGGTATTTTTATCTCTAACGCTCAAGCGTTGTTTATTTTTAAATATAGGCAGACCCATATTTGACAATATATGTGCTGCAGCGGTCCAATCATTTTACGTACAATATATATGTGAACAGATAATCAAATTGATTATGATACTGTAATCAGATCAATAAATTTATAGGTCCTCGAATTTTCAGGAGTAATTTTTGTTTTGAGTCAGCCAGGAATAAATAGAAAATGTTGGTTTTTAAGGTGTTTGGTTTATTCGGTGTGCGGCTTAACATTCAAACTTACGTTTTAAAACTGATGCTGAGAAGCCTCAGTGGAAAAAAAAAGTAAAAGAGCGTATTGCTCAATAATTGAGTGTTTCAGAAGAGAACATCTGTAAGTTCAAAAATAATTTGTTTATTAAAAATAAGAGTTTTGGTCTGCTCGCCGTTGTTTACAATATCGACTAAGTGCCGTTGCCTTTGATTTGTTTACATTGTTGACCAAGTGTCGCTGAGAAGCAAGGCATTTGGTTTGTTTACGTTAAACCTTACCTTACTAGTAAGGTTTAAACTAACTAAGGAAAAATAACAATATTTATGCCTCCGTATGTAACTCGACTATTGCATTCAGTATTCTATTATTTTTCCTTTACTTTTTTTGGTATTTAAATATGCACCTGCACTATTATCTTTTGTTTTGCCGTTTGTTTATTTTCGGCTGTAATTATTTGAATTTAATTTGCCGGCTTATATTGTCGTCACTGCACTGCCTATGTTTGTTGAGCGGACTCCGCCTTTTAGTGCTGCTCTCATGTTATAGATGTGCGGATAGATTGCGGAGTACTGGGCCCGATCTTCTCCGCCGCTGTACTGATCTCTTGTATGTCTTCATTAGGTTCAGTATCGCCAGAAATTAAGAGTGTGCTGCATGCCTAAGTTTTCGTCCTTGTGGTATATTACTTCCACGGTATATTACATTAGCTGTGTTCGCATTCCTTGCCGCTCATCCTGGGACCTATCTACTGGTCGAAATACGGGTCTTTCCTTACGATGTGTCCTTGCCATCCCAGTCCTGAATTTTCGCGTCCATCCTGGGTCAAGAATTTCTTTTAGTCGTGACAACTTGAACTTTCTTGAGTCCCAGACTTTTATTCTGTATCGAAGAGACTGTGTCCTCTCTGGACTCCTCTGTTTCTCTTGGCCACGAAATCTATCGTCAACGTTGAAAACGAAATCTGTAGTCTAATCTATTGTCCTACCGATTTTTAATGGACTGACTCCCAAAACAGGGGAAATAATGAAATGCCCGACTGATGAACTTTTCTAATTACTGGAGTATAATTTCCAGGTGAGCCGTTGTACTGGTTATTTGACACTCTTTAATTGTTGAACTGCTTTTCCTTTGTTGCTGTCAGTCTGGCTCACTTTCCCTGCTTCAGATTCTGAGCTGTTTGATGTGTGAACTTTATAAGTTTTGCGATCTTATAAAAAAGGCGTACGTAACACTAACGTATGTAACAGGTAGGAAAAAGCTTTTCCAACTATACAAAGTATACGTGTATACCAATACCCGGTCGATTTGTTCACCTCCGTCATACTTTTCAACGAATCTAGTATACCCTTTCAGTCTACGAGTAACGGGTATAAAAATGTAATAATCGACATGCACCCGTCGACTTGAACACCTAATTACAGGCCTGAGTCCCCAAAAATTGTTTATGCGTTTAGGATTGTTTTAAATTTGTAACTATATAGCTTTGTTTAGCATTATTTATTTATTTTGCGTGGCAGCTAAATGTATGCATTAGTTTACATTTAATCTATAGGGATGCCAGTTGAACTCTGCTGGTATCCTGTCAATGATCGTTTGTTATTAAACAAAAATATGCGCAAATTCGCTATCACACAAAAATTACGTGTGAAGGTGACTAAAATAGCTTAAAATTGGCATCCCGTAAACACAGTAATTGACATTATGCACTTTATAACCACTACTCCTCCCTTGACCAAAGAAAACCCTAAGATATGTACATATTTAAGTTAATCCTTTTAATGTATAAAATGTTTAATATAAATATACAAATATAGGGCGGGTCGCTTCACGAGCACTCCTCCTGACTTTTTCTGACGCAGCGAGCAACTTTGCGTTTAAAGTCGGTATAGGATTCTCGCCATTCCTTGGCAGCATCAACGTTTGCTGGAGACTCATCGTTCGGATCGGCCAGCATTGATATTACGGATATCAAGATTGTCTCCACTGTGTGCACGGGTAGCCAGCGCTCCGATGCTTTTTCGTAGCCCCATTTATCGTCTCCAGGCTCATGTAAAATAGAAATACAGACATCTCCATTCTTCTCAATATTAGGGTGCCAAATTTCTGTAACAAACTTCATTCGAGGAGGACGCAAAGGATATTCCTTAGGAAAGTAAAGATGAGCTTTAAAGAATCCTCCTTCGCTGCGGATAAAAGAAACATTTTGTATGAATAAGATACGCACCATTATAAATAAATTCGTATTTTAGTAATGGGAGCAAGCAAATTTCGCGACTATTAGACTCCCGTTACTTAGTTAATGGAAGTGCGAGAAAGATGGAGATATTATCGAGTAATTTAAGTCGATCTTAAGCTGCTTGAAAGAATGAAACACAAAATCATATTGGAGCTATTATTTTATAATTAGTAAGTAGTTTGGATGCAATCAGCAAATAAGCGAACAAACGCCATGTAGCAAAAACATTATTCAAATTATTTAAAAGTGGAAATTTTTACGGGGAAGTTCTTTTAACATACAAAATTATGCAGTAAATAATTTGATTTCGCATCACTGTATTTTGCGAAATTGCTTGTACACTTCATATTTTTAATTTTTCATTTCTAAAATATTCCAAATGTCGGGCTGACCATGGTTCTGGACATATTGTTCTACTAAAAAAATGTCATAAGTAAATGTCGAGTAAAGGAAGTTCATAAAACATTGATACGAGTGTCATTAGGATTGATACGCGATTTCTAGGAATAACAGGAGCCACACCAAGACCGGTTTACAAAGTTATATACCTGGTGGTGGAGGCACGGCTGTGAAATTCGAAATATCTCCCGATTTTAAAAAGAAATTGGCGCACAACATTTCAATGCTTATAATAACACGTACTGTGATTTCAGAAATATAAGATATAAGATATAAGATGCAGATTCCAGTAACGCAAGATTGTTTAAGATGGTTGTCACACCCACTCAAAGCATACAAGCCGCCCAAAACTGTCACACCCACACTTACAATTTTTTTGTCAATTTTTATCGATCACACAAGTAAATTATTTTTCCTGCCTATCATTTATTATTGACAACCAACTAAATACCAAAATCTAACAAAATAAGAATTTTTATATTGATATATAAAGGTTTGTTGGCGTTGGAGTGAGCGTGGTCAAAACGCTTTTGGCAGAAAGAAGACAAAAGCTAGTGAGGCGAAAATAACGGTACTTCTTCTCTACTTGGTAACCTACCCCCACAATAAAATATTAGTGATCTAATCATTTTAACTGAAAAAATAATAGAAAATCGACCATGCGTAGTGTGCTTAATTAGTGTCCACCACACGTCATTTCTCATTATTTCCTATATTCCTTCGCATATTTTAATAAATTTTTCACACAAGTAACTGTAATTCTCTATTCTCTAAGAATGTAAAGTTTTGTTCAATTCTCTTTTACATTCATTTTCGCTAGTTTAACCCAGTCAAAATAATAATAGTGCCAGATAAATTGACAAGAATAATTAAATTTAATCGCTTTTTGGCCAGGTTTTTGGTATTTTACAATACTATTGGGTGTTTTTTAAGAGTTCCCACCATTTTTGGACTCTTCATTGATATTAAGTACCGAGTCCAGGGGGCGTGGCAAACACTGTTCTGCCGAGAGGCGGAAACTCATTAAAAAACTTATTTCTACTGGAAAGTTTTCTGTCGAAGTGCAAAATATTATCGGGTGCCCTTCTACTATGATTAGAAATACTATCAAATATGAACCAGCAAATGAAATGCGTGGGCGGCCCTAGTTATTGACCAAAAGGTCAGTAGATCGCTTAGTAAGACAGGCAAGAATCGAGCTTTTCGGGTCTGCTGCATCACTAAATAAATCTTGTAATTCTAATGTTAGTTTGGAAACAATAAGAAGACGTCTCAGAGATGAAAACCTCATTTCAAGAAGTAAAAAATAAGTGGCTTTACTAAAAAAAAAATGCAGCCAAACGTTTAAAGTTTGCAAGAGACCACTTGAATTGGCCTTTGGAGAAGTGGAGGAATATTTGGTGGTCAGATGAGTCCAAGAAAGGTTTGTTTGGAGGCCATGGCTCTCGCCAATTTGTTAGACGACCACCCGCACTGCGATTTTTTCCGAAATATACCTTAATAACGGTTAAGGTTCATCGATTATGATTTTGGCGAGTTTTTTGTAATATGGCGTTGGACCAGTGTATTGGGTCAAAAGCATCATGGACCGTTATTTATGTCAAAATTTTAAACGACGTGATGCTCCCATATACCTCCGAGGACATGCCACTTGTTTTGACGTTGAACCAAAGCATACAAGTAAACTCGCCAAAAAGTGATTCGCAGCCAATCAAGTCGATGTCATTCCCAATCCAATTGAGAATTTGTTTGTGTGAATTAAAAAGAGCAATCTCAGAAATAAATCCGAGCAATAGCTTTGAATTTTGGGAAGCTGTACAAAGATCTTGGAACTCTATTCCTGTGAAGAGATGCCAGAATTAGGTTGATTCCACGCATAAGCGCTGTGCGCCCATTATCGCAAACAAAGGGTATTCAACAAAATACTAAAATAAACATCAAATATAAGGCTATTACATAGATTTATTCATTTAAACTTAAAAAGTATTTTTTGGCTGTGATGCTGTTTGAAAAAATGCAATACTATTATTTTGACCGATCAAATTTAGGTCCAATTTCCCATTTTCATTTCTTTCTGAAAAGTCTTATGAATTCTCCAAAGTCAATTTTTTTTATTATCACCTACTATGAGTCAAGTTTCATTGAAAATTAAAAAAAAAAATTGTGAGCACGTTGTGAAAGGTGTTTTTTTTTGATTGTTTGAAAACCTCTGTGGGCACTACTATTATTTTGGCTGCAGCTGTAAGTATTATTTCTTAAACGAGAAAAGTAATTCAATGTTCATAACATACTACAGTGTATCTGGCGGTCCAATTATTAAAACTTCCCAGCGAAATATATCATTCTCATCAATTAAACCAGCCGAGAATCCTTCCACTGGATTCTTATTTAGTTCTGAAAAGAAACAAAAATGATTCATGTTTAGTGATCACGTGTAACAATATGGTTTGAGTTGTTTGACTTTATTAAGTACATTTGGCCTAGCCCTATTTAAAGTTATAGTTTAATTCTGGTGCTCTTTACTGGATTATAATCGAGTAGTTAGTCATTGAGTAGAATGGTATGCTAGATTCGTTGAGCAGCATGTAACAAGTAGAAGGAAGCGTTTCCGACCTTATAAAGTAGATCTATTCTTTATCAAGAGCATTAGCCATGTCCGTATGCCCGTCCAATTGAACTCCATTTCGAGAACTAAATACGCTAAAAAGTTAAATTAAACATACAGTGACGCCTACGCTCTGCAATTTGGGTGTTGAGCGTTGCCACGCTAACTCTACTGCCCACAAGCCGCACAAAACTGTCACGAACACACTTTCGAAAAATGTTTTGATTTCCCAGTCGAAATTAAAATTATTCTATATATTCCACAAATAAAAATTTTTCCATTCTTTTTCCAACATCGATAAATATTGATAAAATAAAAGAAAATCATTGTTGAAAAAGAATGGGCGAGGTGGTGTTTGTGCGCTTTGTGTCCGTTATAGTCGACAACACTTTTGTTGGCATGGAAAAAAATGCACAACTTTTAGAGTGTGGGCAATGTTAATTCCAGTTGTTAATTTCTCTTTTAGATGTACTAAATGTTCTTGTGGGCGGTAATATATTTTCGTTTTTTATTCCCTTTGCATATGTAGGTTTTCCTTTCAGAGTTAAATTTGTATTTCATGGGTTGTTGTGTTTCAAGTGTCCATATGAATGTCATTTGTTTCTTTAAAAGTATGTAACAGGTAGAAGGAAATGTATATGGCTCTTGATCATGATCACTATCCAAGTCGATCTAACTATGTGCGTCTGCCCATCCGTATGAACATCGAGATTTCCATAGAATTAACCATTACCAATACTTAACAATTGCACAGAGAAATCTCTAGCAGATGTTTCTGTCGACACGCAACTCTCATAATTATTGTCCTTTTAAGTTTCTTTAAAAAGCGCAATAAATTCGGTGAGATGTTACTAAATATTAGAAACACCAGAGGACACAACTGCAAATACAAGAACAGCAGGCCACATTATGTACACTTGCCAGCAAAAGTATGCGTACACACTCAATGCATAACTTTAATGGCACAAAAAGTATATTTATATAAATGATATCGACTTCATTTTTTTTTATGTTATAAACACATTTATTATAAATAATATCAAAAGGCTTTCTTAGCTTTCAGTACTTAACTTATTTTATAAAAATTAAAAAGGTACAAATTCATGGGATATGGACAAGAAAAAGTATTCGTACAAACTGAAAATGGTACTTGTAAATGTTAATTATGCAGTTTTTTAAACTGTTAAAGCACAAATAACGGTGATAAAAGCACAAGAAAATTCATATTGCTCGTTCTTTTAGTGAATTTTGGCATTCTATTAAAAAATCGTAATGGGCAGGAAGGAAAAAGAAATTGATCCCGATTTGAGGAAATTAATTTTCAAACTTCGTAATACGGGAAAAATCATTGCGGGAAATTGGCAAAATCGTGGGAAAAAGTCACTCTTCTGTACAAAAGGTGGTTGAGAACTTCAATTCCACCGGATCTATTAAGTCAAAACCACGTTCTGGAAGGCCCCAAAAACTGACCAATCGCGAGAAACGGGTTGGTTTGAAGACGGTGATGTTTAAGCCTGGAATAACAGCTTCGCAAATTGCCCAAGACATTAAGTTAAACAAAGAATTAAATGAGGATACCATTCGTTAAATTTTAAAAAAGAACCACCTACATGCCCGAACTGCACGAAAGAAACCATGAGTATCGCTAGTGAACAGAAGGAAGCGCTTAGTCTTTGACATAAAATGTATCCAAGAGCCTCCAGCATTTTGGAATAGTTATTTTTAGTGACGAGAAAAGTTCTGCATTTTCGGAATAAAAGACAGAAAACTTGTGTGCCGTAAGAGCGGTACAGCCTTCGATGTACAAATCCTTGCGCCAATTGTTAAGCACAGTGGGGGCGGAGTGATGGTGTGGGGTTGTATGGCGGCAAATGGAGTTGGCAACCTAGTGTTTATAGATTCCATTATGGACCATAAGGCTTATTTGCAAATTTTAAAAGATAATTTGCTGCAGAGCAGGGAAAAGATTGGGTTGGTTGATGACTTTTGGTCCCAGCAAGACAACGACCCAAAGCATACTGATCATAATGTCAAGCTTTGGTTGCTGTACAACATCAAAAACCAGGTGCACTCGCCACCGCAGTCGCCGGACTTAAATCCCATAGAACATCTATGGGATTTCCTGGAGCGTAGGATTTGCCTACATACATTAACAACAAATATCTTGATAAAGGAAGTGATTTTGAAAGAATGGCAAAACATCACCCCGGACGTCACCCAACAATTGTTCCAATCAATGGCAAATCGTTAGGCAGAAATCATTAAAAGAAAGGGGTATTCAACTTCATATTAATTTTTTATATTTTGTTGATGTAAGCGCCGTTTTTTAAGTGTTTTTCAGTTTGTACGCATACTTTTTCTTGTGCCATATCCCATGAATTTGTACCTTTTTAATTTTTATAAAATTAGTAAAGTACTTAAAGCTAAGAAGGCCTTCTAATAATTTTATTAATATTTTATAAAATTAGTAAAGTACTTAAAGCTAAGAAGGCCTAATAATTTTATTAATATGTTTATAACATAAACAAAAATGAAGTCGATATCATTTATATAAATATACTTTTTTTTACCATCAAAGTTATGCATTGAGTTTGTACGCATCCTTGTTCTGGCAAGTACATATGTACATACATATATCATTAAAAGTAATTTCAAAAGTAGCAATTACCCATAATTTTCTAAGGTAAAAGCAAATAGATGATAGTTATATTTCTATCACTCGGGACCCAATCATTGAACAATTATTTCCAAATTTTTAATTTATAACATTAATATACACGTTTAGATATAGATATTTCGAATAAAAAGGTTTGGAGAAATAAACCTGAAATCTTAACATACATATGTAGCATAAACGAATTTCTTATACAAATTGTACGATTTTTTTTATTTTCTTAAAGTTTTCAAGGCAGTGAAGGGAACATTACCTACATACATATGTGTGTATATACGCATGTATAAGAATTACCAAGAAATATATGTATATTATACATACATATGTACACTTACACTTCTTACACAAATATCTTTTTGACATAGAATTATAACTTATCTAAGTAAATAAGTATACAGACCACAAGTTTTTTAATTAAGGGTAGAAACAGATATTTACACATATATATGTATGCGCATACACATTATATATACACATTTCTTTAACTATGTTAAAATATACTATCAACTTAACCAACAAAAAGAACAGTTAAATTATACATTAAAATTACCTTAAGGTAGGGGTAATAGGTAAATTAGAAATTACACATAAAATGCAAATTTATTTGAGCAATGCCAGCTTATGGTTATTGCACTAATTTAAACACCAAATGATCCTAACTGGAAAATTAATTTCATATACGTATGTAAAAACATTTATATATACATTTTAGCGTATTTATATGTTTGATATTGTTAAACGTACCTGCCAATTGTTTTTTTAACAGTAAAGATGACTGAAGTTCAGACATTCTAAGTTGAATAATAAATGAATTGGTTAAGCTTAACGCACAAGAAATTTACACAAATAAAAATTGTATGCTTAAAAATAAGTTTTGTATTGAAAGTAAATATAATGATCGACATCGACCGACCAAATTTTCTATAAAGGCAAAACATAAAAAGAACTAGTTACACAAGTTTAACAAAGATCTAGATCCCGTGAATACGAATGTGAACTACTTTATATTGCATTTACACTACGTTTCCAGTTTCAGTTTGCCGTCAGCTAAAGGCTTGTTGAAAATACATTAAAATATCGATGTTTATGTTTACATATTATATGTAGTTATAAAGTAATGTTAATTATTCCAAAGTACATAAAAAAATATATATATTCTTCGTATTGTCACATTTAATTTTACGACGTGTTCTTCCAGACTCATTATCACATTGACTCATTATCACATCTCCTCATATGCCATAGCTGGTTGGTGCCTGCAGAGCGGTCGGATACGTCTAATATTATGGCTGGTGTCCATGTCAAACTACGCCTGGCTAATGTTTTGAGTTGATATCATCCCTACACGAATAACTTTTTTCTCCTATATTCTTTTGTTTATTTAATTTTTTGAGCAGTCCATTGCTTTAATAAGTACAAATTCAAATGGACCACATGTTCTAAGCATATTCTTATCCTTAATATAATAATATAATAACGCAGTTACTTGATGTTATGGTTAAGGTAACATTTTTATGAGAATCGAATTAAAATGTACAACATTTTTGTGATTGTAATGCTTTAGTGAATTTTAAAAATTGGTGAAACTTGCTATTTTACACTATCGAAATCGAAAAATATTCAGAAAAGTTGGCTATTGCGTTTCGTCAGCTGATCTTGCTTGCAAAATGTATTTGCTGTATTTACACAGAAAGAAACCAATTTATTTAAGTAAACAACAAATTAGGCTATGTCTTTTGGTACCTTATCTAATTCATTTACAATTTTCTTATTTATAATATTGATGCCTACGGTAAATATATATAATAAATCAATTTTTAAAAAAATAATACAAGTGATAATGCTATAGTCGAGTTCCCCTTTTATCAGATACCCGTTACTTAAGTAGTGGAAGTGCTAGCGAGAAAATTTCCGTATTTTCTGGAGTATCGTTAGAAATTGGGGAAAAATGAAAAAGAAATTAAAAATGTTTCAAAAAAGTTTTTTGACATATCAATAGAAATTTACAAAACATATTTAAAATAGTGAAAATATATAGCATTTTTCAAAAGTGTGGGCGTGAGAGCTTTGTGCAATTTGTGGGCGTTGGAGTGGGTGTGCCAAAAAGTGGTTAAAAAATATATGAAAATGTAAAAATATATCACAACATTTTTCGAAAGTGTGGGCGTGACAGTTTTGGGCGCTGGAGTGGGCGTCGCAAACGTTTTTGTTGGCATAACTATGGAAATTTACAATATATATAAGAAAAATTAAAATATATCACAGTTTTCAAAAGTGTGGGCGTGACAGTTTTGACGGTTGTGGGCGTAGAAGTGGACGTGGCATAGAGTGTTTTGGCAAATATATAGAAATTTACAAGATATATAAAAAACTGAAACAAATTTTCAAAAATGTGGCATTGACAGTTTTGTGCAGTTTGGAAGCAAACTTGCGCTGCGTCGAAGTCTCAGGAAGCTGCGTGCTTAATATCAAAATTCTCAAAATTCGCGTATCTGATAGTCGGGAAACTAGACTATATCATTCTCTCTTGTTTTTTTTTATACACTTTAATAACCTTTTTTTTTTTTAAATTCCCTATGCGAAACTATATAATGTTAAACTCTACAAAATTAATTATTTTAATAATTATTGATTTTAGCGGTGTCAGCATCGCAAGCAGAAAAATTGTATCAGAAGATTTCGATTTGTCAAAACATTGACTTGATAGGCAGATTTCCAGGATGCATTTTTTGTTTAAATAATTTGCCTTGGTCATAGGCTGAAACTTTTGCTAAAAAGTTTGAAAATTGTTTATGTCTTTAGTCGACGGTGAAGGCGTGTGAAATGTTTATAGCTAGGCTGCCGTCGTGTGGAACAAATTTATGTCGAAAGTGTTTAAATGTTTATGTCTTACTGATTCGAATTACTCCTATAGTAGGCTCTGGACTAATGTTATTGATAATTCGAAAATTGGGATATACAGGTGGTTATTTAAGTTTGTTCCTTAGGGTATCTGCGTACACATATATATATATAACATATAACATATATATATATACATAAAACATATAAACTTGACATAACGGGTATCTCGTACTTGGTTCTGTAATCGGGGCTCGTGGCGTTTATTAACTTTATGGTTTTAGTGATTGCATTTTTGAATTAGTGTTGTGAGAATTAGTGAAACATCGATAGTAGTTGGTTTGTAGTGGCGCTTGTGAAGAACAACATTTTGCACCCAAGGTCAAAAAACAACAAAAGGTTTCGAAAAGATTGGTCTTTATAGTTTATAGTTTACAGTCCAAAGTGAACACAGTGCTCTATCGGTTAAACAGCTTAGACTCCACCAAAGTTTAAGAAGTAGTAAGAACGCTATAGTCGAGTTCATCGACTATCTGATACTTGTTACGCAGTAGGATAGTTTTGGCAAATCGATAGAAATCGACAACACAAATAACTCTTCCTGTACCCAGTATACCTAGTACACCCCTTTACTCGACAAGTAACGGGTATAAGTACCAAAACAGAGCAAAAAAAAAATTGGGTACAAAAATGTTTTAGTTAGTTTAATAATCTTAACAATTAAGAGTCATCTGCGAATTAAAAAAAAGCTTATGACTGACAACACGAGTCCTCGATATCCGGCTTGGTGTCTGATATATGCACCAAAATTTGAACTCAGTTTTCCTAATCGATCCGCCGACAAAGCGGAAAACTTCCTAAAGTGCCAAAAAAATATTTCACTTTTATTATTTTACTTTGGTACACGAACTTAAAACCCTGAAAAAGCTCTGGTATGAGCACACTCTGAAGGAAGGCTAAAGTCTTGAGGGAAACATTGAAACACAGCGGGTCCATCCTTGCATCGCGCAGAGTGTCGAAGACTAAAGGCAACATCGCCGTGTGTTGCCCTATCGCTGGCGCCCTAGTCGTCCTTGTTCTCCTCCGAGGTATTTAAATACTTATGCGTTCCGTGCAGTTCTGCCGCGATTATCATCATGAGTTCGAAGAAATAGTGTCAGTTGCATCCAACTGGTCAGAGTGAAACCGCGAGTAACTGAAAAGAACCGTACCCAAACAGTGCAAATAAAAACAATATACAACAAAAAGTCTACCAGGGTAATCCAACAATACAGATAACAAACACATTAGAGGAGAAGCAGTTTTATGACCACGCTACGGACTACCCAAAATGAATTTGTTTCTTACTTCTAGGAATATTTTAAGTATAATTAACTTTATTTTACTTGTTACAATACTTACCACTTAACGAATTGATATTTTAAGTGAAATTAACAGATTTTGGAGTTTATTTATTTGTGAGATAACGACGGAGGCGCTTTATTTCCTAAATCGAACTTAAGGCTAAGTACATTGTTTCTTAAAACGATAGTTAGCCATACACCCTAGAACTGCTGATCCAGCGCCCCGTGCTCTGGTTACGCTGGTCTTGCATCAGTGCATTGCTGTGGGCAACGTCTGTTGGTGCAATTGTGTTATATATATATATATAAATATATATTTAATAATATTTAATATACAATATTAACATATTACTAGCACCTATGCAAACATATATTTTATCATATATATTTTATTCACCAGCATTAATAAATTTATAATTTAAACAAAAAAAAAGAATAGGGCTAAATATTAATAAGTGGGAAAAAGGGGATTAAGAAACATTACATTACTTTCGACTGACGAAATGAACACAATGGGAACGTATTGCGTGGGCGCGACAAGCCATTTGGCACATGAAGGTGTGAAGGGAGATACGATCAAGCAACAGGTTTGTGCAGATGTCTCAGAAAAAAACTATGACTTTACGTAAAGTATATACGTATATTCTTGATTAGGATCAATAGCCGTATGAACGCCTCGAACTCAGGAACTACAAAAGCTAGAATGTTGAGATTAAGCATGCAGCTTCCAGAGACATAGACGCAGCGCAAGTTTGTTTTCAAATGTTGCCACGCCGAACCGCACAAAACTGTCACGGCCACACTTTTAAAAAATGTTGTGATAATTTTTAATTTTTTCAGATATGGAATGGGATGGAATGCTAAGCCAGGAACGACTCGGACCACTCAAGTCAGTCCTTGCTTATACCGAGCAGTCTGGCCGGAGAATAGGTAGCATCCGGTCAAAAAAAACGAATCCCAGAAGCCATTGAACAATTGCGATGCCGGAAGAGATCTTTTTGCATAAAACATTGCAGAAGCTGGAGGCTGAATATGAGGAGGCTCACGCACGTATATTTAACACGGACGAGGAAACTAGAATCAGAGACAATACCGAAACAAACTGAAGCTAGAGCACCTGCACTATATTATAAATACCGCACTATATTATACATTCTAGAAGAAGAGTTGTGGCATCGATAGTCAGGCTAAAGAATGATAGTCGTTTGTTTGCTAAGACTAAAGTGGACGACTAAGAGATTGTGGACCTGAGGGACGCCGGGACAAGCGCCAACTGTATCGATAAAGAAGTTGTTTTTAAAAGGGCGAAGAAAAAGGGTGCAGCCCCTAAGAAAATAGTGATCACAAGGCGAGCGGCGAGGAAATCCAGTTTACAGGGGTGATCACGAAGAAAAGCCTACCGATCATCCCGCCGGCATTGTAGCAGGCACTATTACTGGAGGTTGACCGGATGATACGACTAGGGGTGATCGAGGAAAGTAACATTAGTGCGACCTTTGCCTAGACGTAAGGTAAACTAACGGTAAACCTTTGGCTTACATCGAGTGCTTGCTGAGTCGATTGCTAAAAAAATACTATATTTCTGTCGTGGACTTGATTGATGCCTTCTGGTATATACACTTCAAAAGACAAGAGCAGAAGACAGCATTCTCTGTACCGGTTTACTGTTATGACATTTGGCTTATGAAACGCTGCGCAGAGTAGGTGCCGACTATTGGACCATGCTAACAATATGCTACAGCCAAGCTAAATATCTGTCTTATATTGTAGGCGGAGGATGTATGAAAAAAAAAAACAGACTAGTCAAGAATACAGGCTTTTTAGGAGTTTTCACAGCCAACTTCAGCTAAGCAAATGCAAAGGTTCCTCGAAATAACAGAAGAGAAAACTTGGTACAGAGAAAACTTGGCGAACTTTACAAATATGAAGCAAATTTCGACGTCCTAAAATTAAGCATTAATTTTTTTTACCAAATGACCTAATAATTCATAATTTGCCCAATAGCAACAAAGAGAATATCGTTGCACTGCACAAATTTATATTCAAAAGCACAAACTATAGAGGTAACCGCGAATGACTCCGAAATTTTCCCTGATTCAACTTCGACGAGGAATCGGAAAATAATCTGAAAAAGAATTAAAGAAGAATGAAGAAGTCAAGGTTTTCTGAGTTTGATGATCAGGTGGCTTTTCGTTATAAGTCAGAGAGCTCTAAGCACTTAGAGTACGCTCAGACTGATCTCTTGAATAAGTTAAAAACTATAGTTAACAGAAAACAAATTTACGAGTAAGAAAACGAGTAAAAAATTAATACTGTTTCGCTTTCTTTTACTGAATGAAAGACTTAACTAAGTTTTCATTTAGTACATAATCGATGGCATTATAAATTGCAATTGACAAAACTGTCCTCTACGTTGCTAGAAATGTAAACGAGTTCAAGAGAGGGATATGACAAAGATAGTGCAGTGATGACTTTTTCCACCACAAGAAAGTTTAAGTTTCAACAAGAACGTTAAGAAAGAGGTAACGGGCTATAACTATTTTGAAAAAGGACACCTGTCCAATGCTTGTAAAATAAGGAATGATGCACAAAATGTTTTTAGTGTAAGCAGTTTTGATATATTTTGCGCAAGTGTAATCAAAAAAAAAGGGAGAGCACCCATCGAGTATGCTCAAAAGGTGATTTCACAAGCAAGGAATTTACTCTCGCGGACGAAGAGTGCTCTCTTTGCTCTCTTCGACACTGGAAGCGAAGATCTGTAAAACTGTAGTGTTGCTCTAAAAGGGTTCGGCAGTGAACGTGAGACGAACAACATAAATCCAATTGGACACTTCATCGACAAAATTCTCATGACGAGCTTATATTAGATTTTGTTATGTCGTAATACTTTGAAGAGTCAGACATCATACAGACAAGTATATGAGGCAGAAGAGAGGCATGGAACTAGCTCGTTGAGTCTCACTGATAGCAACAAAGAAAATGCAGTTGCCAAATTGGGGGAAACAGGTGGGAATACTTAGCCGATACAACCAATTACGAGAGTACATACAAAAAGCTCTAGGCCAGAATAAAAGAACTCGGCTTACTAAAACTACTAATCTAAAATGAACTAAAGATTTCGTATACAGAGGGGTATGATTACAAGTGTCTAAGGCGATCAGTTTCTCGCACAGACCAAAGACTTTGACTCCAGAGAGGACACAGTCTCTCGGATCCAAAAAAATATTTTGGGATTCAAGAAGGTTTGAGTCGTCGGGACCAGAAGAAATCATAGACTCGGGAGGAACGAGAAAAGGTGAACGCAAAAGTATACATCGTGAGCGAAGACTCGAATTTTAAACCAGTACATAGAAAGTTCCAAGATGGGCGGCAATCAGTACAAGGCCTCCGGCAACTTCGACAATGTGATAAACACCGTGGAAGTGATAGACCACAAGGACGACATCTTAGGCGAGCAGCACCCTTTCATCGCCATAGTGTTGGTGTTTTTCGCGATCTTGAAAATGGTGAAGACATACAAGATATTAGTACAGTGGCGTCGTACCATCACCATGCGTTGGAAACGATCGTATCCAGCAATAAGTCTATAACGTAAAGGCAGCACTAAAACGCAACGTCCGCTTAACTGACAAGCAGAGCAGAGACATAAATATAATACGGCAAATTTAACTCAATAGTTACAGCCGAGAACAAACAGCCGACAAAACAACCCAAAGAAAATAGTGAACATGTGCATTTTTAAATGTCAACAAAACAAAAGCAAAAACAACACTCAAAATAGATAGAAACAGATAGCGGTACCGCAGTAGGAGCGTGCCGCACTGAAACATACATCCGACCATATACAGTGTTGGAAAAAATAATAGAAACACGTTGGTTGAATCATTGATTTTAAATTTTGTGCTCAGAACGAAAGTAATACAAGTACTCCCGCACTCTGAACCACCACTATGGAATACGTGACTCAAGGATAAAAGTGTAGTACCTTCTGCTACTTTTCTATATTAATTCATAAAAACGTACCTACTGCTACTTTTCAATATTGTTTCATAAAAGCGTATATTAACAAACTTAATATCAAGTTATACCCAGAATCCAGAGCGAACAGGATTAGGTTCAGGATTATGCATACTTCTGTAAATGATCTATTTTCAGTATTTGTTTTTGTTATATTCTTATTTGTTATTTGTAAAAACCGCGCAATTTTGGGTGGGTAAAAAAGCGCGCCAAATGTATGCTTTCCTCTTTTAGTTCCTCTTAATTCGTTTGCTTAAAGCTGACAAATACATAGTGCTCTTCGTTTGCTACTGTTTTTCCAAATTTTAATAATATAAACGCATTTTTAAATTTAAAAAAAATACGTTGTGCTGGTACTGCTGCTTTTCGATAAAGGTTTGAACTTTTGAATTTAACATTAACATTTTATGTAAAAAATTTGCTATGGCCGACAAAAAAAGGTCAAATATCAGTGGGAACAAGTGCACTGTCAGAAGTCTAGGCGCGATTGCCCCGCTCTTAAATTGTTTAGATTTCCTGAAAAGGATCCAACAATTTTAATGAAATGGGCGGAAAAGTGACAAAAGTAAACAAAAAAGTGTGCATGTGTGCGTAGTTGTGCTAGAAGAGGATTTTCGGTCCGAAATCAATTTTGATCTAAGAAACGAATTTGATTAATGTTTTGGTCAATTTCGTTGTAATATGAGCTAATAAAATATTATTTAAAAATTGATGCCGTGAGTATTATTTTTTTTACCAAGTTGTTTTAATATTATTTATTAAAATCGCCGATCGAATTAGCTACCGTTTACATATGAATATTTTAATTATTAATTATCAGTAATATATGTAGTCAACAAAATAATATTTGCATTTCAAATACTGAAAATTGATCGTTTACAGAAGTATGCATATTTTTTTACTTGTTTACTTATAATTTGTACTAATAAATATACTAAATAGTTAAAAAGGATATGCAAGCTGTGCATTGCAAAATTGAATTCTTCAGGCAGGACCAGCGCACCTAAGAATCACTAAGATAAAATAAATTTCCACGTCGTAAGCTGAATACTCTAACGACATATTTTCTAGTGTAAAGTAATTTTAAAATAATTCGGTATTATTATGTACATTTATTCACCTGTTACCATTTCTATAATGTAATTAAATAATTATCATGTTAAGGCAATGCAAAATTAGAGTTTTTACTTTTTACTTACGAGTACTTTGCCAGAGTACAAATAATATAGATTGAAAATCCATAAACTTCTGAAGTGAAGGGCATATTTTGTCAAATTTACAATATATGAGCATACGTGTGCACACATACAGTGCTCGGTTGTCGTTGTATGCGTACAAGAGAGCTGCTGACAATAGAGCGCTCTCTCTTTGACTCTTGAACAAAAATTCAAGAGAGCCTGGAGCCAGCTCTAGAGCCAGCCCGAAAAAATCGTGTGCAAAAAAATCGTATGGCGTTACGCATCTTATTATTCTAGTGTCTTTGGCATAACCTTGTTCGTCTGGGTAAGGAACTACTTGAAAGATTGGAACTTTTGTGATTTCGCTTGGAACATGGGAAATAATTAAAATCTCGTTTGTATCTGTTTTAAACCAAGTTGATGTTGTTATCTTTATCATTTTTTCTGAGTTTAATTGTTTCAAGTAATCATGTTTTAATAGTTTCGGGTTAAAGATTCCTAGCCTAGTTAGCTGCATTCCTAATTCGATATCCTCTATATATTCTGTGAATTGTTGTAAATTGAATATTAATATCGCGATCTGTTGGTACTTTTCTTTCTCTGAGCTTGTTAATAATGTCTATTCCGCTTTTGACATGTTTAAGTCGTGGGCTTTCACGGAATTTTCTGAAAGGTTGTTGATTTTTTCTTCCAACTCATCCCTATCGTTCTGGTCTGAGGTGCCAAATAAATATTTACACGCTGTTCCTACTACATTTAAAAGGCCTCTTTTACTTCGTTTAATAATTCTTATTCCATTGATTTCCCGTTTTAGTTTCTCAACTAGATATTGAATTTGGGGCACGTTTGAAAAATTATTTGCCTCTTCTCCTAGGTTCTCAAATGTTAGCATTGTCTTCGTTATTAAGTGCTTAAGTAATGGTATTTGTAGCTTATTGGAATTTCTATTGTTCCTGTTTGAAATATAAGGTATCCATTCTTGGCACTGAGTGGGTTTACTTCTATATTACTTGATTGGACCATGGTGATAAGGGGTGTCATACAAATAAGTAATATGGGAAGTATATGGCATCGCTTAACTCTCTTCGGGTTGTCTGGAATTATCATATTTACTATTATTAATTTTCTTCTGTTTTTTAAATTTTGACTTATAGTGTACGATTTTCCTACCGCGATTTCGAAATGTTTTTCGACCAATTGTTCAATTTGTCATGTTTTCCTGAATGGGTTGGTTACCTTGCTTTTTACAAGTGGGGTTTGTCTATATCTCGTGTTAATTTCAAACTCATGTCTCTTCTCATTAAGTTTATTGATTTTGTCGATTTTATTTTGCTGGACATTAAATAGGATTGTTTCAAATTTTGTACATCTATCCTCTATATTTTGTTCGCTGCCAATGATTCTTAGTTTCTCGTTTACTGTTTTATGGAATTTCTCTATATCGGATACTCCGTTTTTACTTGTAGTGCCGGATATGTTTACGCCTTCAGATCTTAGCCAATTCTGCAGAGCTATGCACATGAATGCTGAGTCTTTGTCCGCTTTTATTTCCTGTGGTTTTCCTATGTTATTAGATATTTTCGTTATAGCTCTCTTTGCCTCTAACCAATCTCTACTTCTCACCTCAATGAGTGATGCAAATTTCGAATAGATGTCTATGCATGATAGAAATATTTGGTTTCCAGTGAGATAGAAATCTATTACTATAGAAATATATTGCGTTGAATATCTCCGGAGTTGTTTCAAATGTCAATTTCGTATTTCTGTGTTCTGTTTTCGCTATATTACAGATTTCGCATTCGTTAATGATATTCTGGATTAATTTTTGGCTATCTGGGAAATATTATTCTTCTTTAAACCAGTTAGTGTTTTTTTCTATTCCCGGGTGTAGAACTTTATTATGCCTTTTCAATATTAAGTCCTTAAATTCGGCGTATGTTAGAATATCTATTAGTTTTTTGGTACATCTTCGTAATTTGGTAAAACTGTTAGGGCTTATGATTTCAGTGTCGATTTCAGTGATTTCAGTGCCCTCTGGAAAATCAGAAAATCTTCGTTATTACGGAAGTAAATAGCGCTGTTCTTAGTGCACAAATATTCCTTAATGATGGTTTTGGCGATTTCAACTGTCATTTCTTTATAGATTATCTTGATTTTTAACTTTTGAAAATAATGGCTTACGTTGGTCGTGTCGTTGTTTCCTTTTTCTAGTTCTAGCTGTCTAGAGAAATAATTAAGTGGTCTTTCGGTCTAGCTGTAATTTTAAGTTAGCATCCCTGAGTTTCCCAAAGACTTTCCTCCAATGAAGTGGAGTAAATTATAATATCATCCAGGTATACTAAGCAGTCCTTGTAGATCAAATCTTCCAGAAGATGGTTCATACATCTCTGAAATGTTGCAGGGGCATTTTTCAAACCAATGGGCATACGTGTATATTCGCGATGGAATTCTTATCCATTTGAATTTGGTGAAAACCTTTGGCTAGATCAATCGTTGTAAAATATTGGCATCGTCCGAGTTTATCCAATATCTCATCCATTCTAGGGATGGGGAATTTGTCGTTAACAGTTATTTCGTTGAGATTCCTATAGTCCACTACTAACCTAAATTTCTGTTTCCCAGAGGCGCCTTCTTAGGGACCACACAAATGGGAGAACAATAAGGTGACTTCGACTTGCGAATTATACCTTGTTCTATCATTTCATTAATTTGTTTGTTGACTTTTTGGTCAACGCTTTGGGGGTATTTATAAGGTTTTCGGTAAACTGGATCTTCGTGTTGAGTTTGGATAACATGTTTAATAGTACTTGTGAAGGTCAAATTTTCTCCGTTGTACTGAATGTCTCTATATTCCTTCCTTCTTTAAACGTTCAACTTCTTCCATATTTAAATGTTTGAGTCTGTATTAATTACATTCGCGTAATTCATTATTTATCGCGAAGTTGACTATATCTTTGTCAACTGACCTTGGATCAAAGTGCCTTACATCATTGTCCATTGTGCCAATGTTTACTTTTAGAGCGAAGCATTTTGCTGATGCGGTCTCCTCCTTTTGTTTAAGCTAGGGTTTAAGCTTGGGCTTAAGGCATTTTGTGGGTGCGGTTTCAACTTTTTCTTCTTCGTACCTAAATCAGTAGGTTCTTGAACCTAGAGTTACGGTTTCTTCTTCGTAGTCAATTTTTGCCTTCGTTTCTTCGAGATATTTTCGACCTAACAGCAAGTCATAACTATCGGAAAAATTATGGACATAGAATTTTTGTACGGACGGACATATTGGTGTGGGTTTCATCATAATGCTTCTTTTTAATTTTATTGGCCCTTTTATGGTATATATTATCAAATCTTCTTCTTTTTCTTCTAGGTTTGCAAAGTTTTCTTGTATGATATTGATCGAGGAACCTGTGTCGATCATTCCTTTATAGTAATTGTTATGATAACTTATTAGAACATAGGGACTGGTTTGTTTTCCCGTGTTTCCTGAGTGTCCGAGGCGATTTGATGAAAATTTACGTCCATCCTGCTTTGCCCACTCTGACTTTCTCGTTGTCTTTTTACCGGCCTATTATTGCTCACATTATTTGAAGTTGAAGGTTGAAAATTGAGAGGATTGTTTTGTCTGCCTTGTGTTAAGTCCCTTCTACAAGTGTAGTAGTAATTAATCTTACTTATACTACCGGGGTATGTTGTTATTTCCAGTTGCCTCGCTAGTGTTACGTATGGCCTATGGTCCTTGAATGATGTTGCCAGTGTTGCTTTAATTTCCATCCATGTCGTTGCTATTGCTTGTATTACAACTTCCAGTGCTGAATCCGTGATCAGGCGTTTAACCGCTACATATATTACATGTACCTGCCTGGCATCTGGGTAGGGTATAGGTTGAGTAATTGTTCGACCTGGTTGACTAATCCAGACAATTTGCAGGTGTGCCATCGTAGTAATGTAATTTTTTGATCTGGCCCACTAATTGATTCAGGTGGAACTGTCATATTGTTTTCTTAGTTAATTTCTTAGTGCACAGAGTTTTTTAGTTGTTTGGTTTCTTTAAACCCACAGAAAAAATTTTATAAAATTTTGTTTCCGACCGCACGGGATTTTTCTTAGTTAGTTTGCAGAATTTATCTGACCCCACGGGATTTTTTTGATAGCTTGCAGAATTTATCTGACTACACGGGATTTTTTTGTTATGAAATCTACACGCACGTAGATTCTATTGCGGATCCATTTCATTTAGAAATCACTGTTTTTTAATTCGCTGGTCAGGTTAGCTAGTTGTATAGCATATCCTGTAAATGACCAGTACCGTACCAAAAGGACTTCCTATTTAATGATGATCCTACCGACTGTACCAATTATATGTTGGTAATTTCCATAAGTCAAAAAATATAATTTTTATTAACAGAATAATTACAAACACTTTATTTTAAGTCTTAATTTAAGTCTTAAACTGAACTCTACTTATTGATCTAGATTGATTGACGTTCAAGCCTCGGGCTCGAGCTTTTCAATATATGGACTTTGAAGAGATGGAGCTTTGGAGTTATCTGCATTTCTCTTGGATTCAAGTGCATTCGCTCTTTGATACAAGTGCTCTTAGGTTCTTAGGATTTTGTTTATGAAAATTTTAAACTTTTGTTTAAACTTTGATCGTGGGAAAGTGACAATTACTTGGGGTTTAGACAAAGATTGCTTAGTCTACCAGTGGGTGATTTCAGTGTCGATTTCAGTGATTTCAGTGCCCTCTGGAAAATCAGAAAATCTTCGTTATTACGGAAGTAAATAGCGCTGTTCTTAGTGCACAAATATTCCTTAATGATGGTTTTGGCGATTTCAACTGTCATTTCTTTATAGATTATCTTGATTTTTAACTTTTGAAAATAATGGCTTATGTTGGTCGTGTCGTTGTTTCTTTTTTGTACTTGGACATATTTTTCAAATATCAAGATCTTTGCACCTTGGCCAAGGTTTTTGCAATGCCAGTATGTTCTCCTTATAGGGGATCAATGTGTAATGTAGGCATAGCTTATTTTTCTTTTTCTATTGTGGTCACCGGGTTGAGTAGGGCTTCTTTCCATGTTTAAAGAAACATATCATATCAAGGTCACTACCAAGGTCGTTTTTAATGACATTAAATACGTTGGGCTTTGATGCTTTTATAAATTGCTTTTGTAATTCTATTTTTTCATTTTCTTTTCCTGCGCAGGCATTTTGTCTACTTTGGTAGTGACTTTCATTATCTTTCTGTTCATGTTTTTAAATTCGTTTTTAGATATCCTTGATAACGCGTCGGCTACATGGTTATCTTTCCCCTTAAGGTATTCTACCGCAAATCCATATTCTTACAAGTCCAATCGCATTCGTGTTAGTTTGGAACTTGGATTTGTAATTGAAAATAGGTATGCTAAGGGTCTGTGGGGTCACGTTGAACCAAGAAATGCGTCCCATATATATAGCCTGAAATGATTTATTGCCCAATGAATTGCTGCTAGCTCTTGCTCTGTTGTGCTCTGTTATTATTTTCGTCCCTTTGTAAATGTTCTTTAAGCGTATGCCACTGATAGCTGCTGACCGTTATGGTCTTGGGATAGTACCGCTGCACATGCTTGTTTACTAGCATCCGTGGTTATGCTAAGTTCTTTGCTGAAATTGGGGTACTGAAGTGTTGGCTGCATTAATTCCATTTTAAAATATTCGAATGCCTCCTCGCAAATGGTACATTCTTTTTGCAATGCCTCGTTAGGTGGCGTGATTTTTCTGAAAAATATTGAATGAATCTTCTATATAAATTACAAAATGCAACGAATTGTCTAGCTTCGTCTGCATTTGCTGGTTTGGGATAGTTTTTGATTACATCGTATTTAGAATCTTTCATAAAGAAAGTAAGTTTTTCTGGATTTACTTTAAACTTACGCTGTCTCCTAAATTCTTTAGCATACGTTTTTCAAAACAACCGATTACCACTTAATCATCCGTATATAAAAAAGCTTGCGAGGGTTGTAAGCTTGTGAAAGCAAGTGCCATCATTCTTTGGAAGGAATTTGGTGCTATAGTAATCGCGTGTAGCGGTATGCACCTGTTGAAGTTGATAATGATGTTATATTTCTTGACCTTTCGTCTAATTCGATTTGATGGAATCCAGACATAAGGTCTAATAGATCAATAATACTTTCTATTCTTGGAAGAGGGAATTTATCTGCCAGCAGTTTCTTGTTTATTTGGTGATAATCAACTACGAGCCTCCATCGCATTTCCGCAGTGATTTCTTGGATACCAAGAGATATAGATGGCTCAACAATGCCGTCTTTTATTAGTTTGTCGACTTTATATTTCGCCCTTTTGACTTTCTGGCATTCTATAGTTTTTTATGTACACAGGGGTATTATCATTCAATCCCAATTTCTGCTTATAAAAGTTATTAGCTGATATGGTTTCTGTTTCGAGACCAAAAATATCGCTATATTTGGTGCATAATTTAGTCAACTTGTTTTTAACCAACCATATAAATATTGTAACTTACATTGATATTTTCTATATTTGCGCTGTCTAAAGTAGCGTCATTATTTATTGTGTTTACTATTCAAATCATTACATTCCTAGTGTTTACAAGTGCCCTTGCGATTATGATTTTAGATTGCAGTTCCTGGTTGGATATTAAGACGTACATGTCTTTTGAATAAATATCGATTCTTCATGACTTCAGATCTTGCAGGCAAAATTAATTTCTTTTTAAGTGAGTGTAGTTTTGGAATGTTTATATTCCTGAAATTATTGGACCTTATGTCAACCAATCTTCCTAGTCATGGAATTCCAAAATACAATTGTATTTCTTTATAAAATTCAAACCAATTATACCATCACCTGGTATCGCTGAATTTGCAACGTACATATCTACATTGATAGTACCCAGGGACTGTATTGTCACTTCCACTATGCCTGTTATGTTAGTAATTTGGAATACGTATAAAAACGTGCAGACAAGTTATTTGGTCGTCATATAGGAATGGTATTATAATTGATCCTTGGGAACACAGATTACCCGTTTAATTGAAATCTGATATGCAATGTATTTGTATTCTCAGAAGTTGCTGACATATGCTGACATTTTATTATTTATTTTAATAATTAACTTTAAAAAATATTTCATTTCATTTTATATAAGTTTTAACATATATATATATATATATATTATATATTTATTTATTTATTTTATTTATTATATTTAGATTGCAGTTCCTGGTTGGATATTAAGACGTACATGTCTTTTGAATAAATATCGATTCTTCATGACTTCAGATCTTGCAGGCAAAATTAATTTATTTTTAAGTGAGTGTAGTTTTGGAATGTTTATATTCCTGAAATTATTGGACCTTACTTTCAACCATCTTCCTAGTCATGGAATTCCAAAATAAATTGTATTTCTTTAAAAAATTTAAACCAATTATACCATCACCTGGTATCACTGAATTTGCAACGTACATATCTACATTGATAGTACCCAGGGACTGTATTGTCACTTCCACTATGCCTGTTATGTTAGTAATTTGTCGCGGATTTAAATTATATAGTTTATTATTTTTATTATCTATTAACAGAGTTACCGATGAATCGGAATTAATATTTTTAAATTTAACAAAAATGCTTAAATTGAGATTGATGTTATATAGACTTACTGCTGGTTGTCTCTCAAGGGGTCTCTGATTTTTCCGTCGGAATATTTCTGACGTTATTTATGCTAAGCCATTAATATTATTTTCGTATCCTCTATAGGATCCTGTTGCTTTGGTTAGCACCGCGTGTCTATATCCGCCACGATAACCACATCGGTCACTATAATTGTTATTATAGTTTTTATTTATTACCTCTGTTTTGGTGAATTCCACTGTTATTATTTCCTCTATAGTGTCCTCTAATATTATAGAATAGTACCCTATTTGACTTGCTGGTTATTTCCGAGCAGCAGTGTATATATTTTTCAATCACGCTGTTTATCGTGCTGAAATTTCCTGCTTCCAAAATTGTTTTGAGCTTATCACGCTCACAATTTTTTATCTTTGCAGATATTGCTTATTTAGTCGCATATTTATATGCGTGGCTTGAATCCAAGCCATCGTCTATGTATATTGGGCGACAGTTTTGCCGCGCTGTTGGGTATTCAGGATCTTAGCCTTGATGACATCGGGTGATTCACCTTCAACTGTTGTCATTAGTATGCTTATTATTCCTTTAATTGTATTTTAATTAACAACCTTGTTGATATAGGACCAATTATCTTTATCTTGATTAACCCTATTGTTAGTATCTCCTGATCTTCTTTTGTGAGATCTGTTAAACGGCCGTGAGGAATCGATTTAAATCGCTGCTTGGTACAGGTTCCCACATCCCTCCTTTATTTATGAGACGGAGCTTCAGGGGTTTCCCCTTCGGAGGAGAGTGTTGAGCAGGTACTTCCGACGGCTGGTCTTCTAGGGCCTCCTGAAAAGATGCTGGAATGGTTTGGAGAGTACCCGACTCGGGCGATGGTGCGACAGATACATCGCCTGGTATCTTCTTTAAATGCGCAATGTTCCTCATTAATGTTTTACCGCCACCTGCTGTCTTTACTATGTTCTTATGTCTCTCTAATACCTCGAACTCAGTTTGGTCAAAAGTCGGTGTTAGTTTATTTGGAAAAACTACGTTTTGTACCAACACTTTATCGCCAATCTTAATATCGATCTTCTTAGCTCCTCTCTTTTTATCTGCTGCTTCCTTCCCTTTTTCTTTTTGCATGATATCTCTATCCCTTTCCGCAGAGTCTTTGAACTGTTCATTAAATTCCTCAATCCCCGGCAGTTTGTCGCGTATTATTCTATTAAACATTAATTGGGTTGGGGCTATCCCTGTGGTTCCATGGGGAGTTACATTATGCATTAGCACAAACTTTTGTATCTCCTCCTTATAGTTTTTTGAATTTGAGTAGGCAATTTTTAGCCGTTTGACTAACGATGTATTCATGTTTTCCACCTCCCCATTAGCCTGAGGCCAGTATGGTGGGGTTCTTACTTGTTCAATGCCGCATGTCTTACAATATCCTGAAAATTCATTGCTAATAAATTGCCGTCCATTGTCGGTTCGTAAATATTTTGGATAGCCCAATCTACAAAATATATCCTTCATGACTTCAATTAAACTGCTCGATGAGATCGACCGCAAAAACTTAAACTCGATATAGCGAGAAAAATAGTCTATAAAAACTAAAATGAATTCATTGTTAGGCAGGGGTCCCAACAGATCTGACGCCACCCATATCCACGGACCCGTAGGAAATGGATTTCTGTCCATCGGGGCTGGTCTTATTGACTGGGATACCAGAAGGCAGTCTCTGCATGTTTTTACGAATTCTTCTACATTCTTCTGAATTCTTCATGTGCCAATTCAAGTACGCGTTTGCGAAGAGTCGTTGGGATCACAATGCGGTTTCCTCTTAGCAGAAGAGGTCCTATGGTCGACAGTTCAAATCGAAATGGATATAATTTCGTTGATGTTTCTCGTTCCCAAGAGTCATTCTCTAGACTGTGTATTGCATCGACAACTTCTTTGTCTCGCAATGACGATTCAGCGATCTCGGAAATGGTCATTGACTTGGGAATAGCATTTTCCATTACCCGCTAGATGCTATACTCCGTTCTATTGGTAGTTGGGCTTGACGATGATTGGCAAAGTCGAGACAATACATCAGATATATTTTCCTTTCCGGTTTTATAGATTACTTTAAAATGGTATGATTGAACGCGTAGTAACCATCTCTCAATGCGAGCCGGGGGCTTCGATGTCGGTTTGAAGATAGCCTCTAAGGGCTTATGATCTGTTACCAGCTCGAAATGTAGGCCAGCTAGGTAATAGTAGAATTTCTCTACTGCCCAGACAAGTGCTAAACTCTCTTTCTCCGTTTGAGAGTAGCGCCTTTCAACCTCAGACAGGGCTTTGCTGGCAAATGAAATAATCAACGGATCGCCATTAATATCAAACTGCAGAAGGACTTATCCAAGAGCTACAGGACTGGCGTCCGCTATTAACCGGGTGCGATTCTTTGGGTTAAAATAAGCAAGATTAGGAACATGTGCCAAATGATACTTTAACTTTTGAAAAGCCTTTTCTTCGGTATTGCCCCATTGAAATATGCTGCCTTTTCGTAATAAAAGGCGTAGGGGTTCCGTGCTCTCGGCCAAATCAGGAATAAATTTGCCAACATAGGTAATGAGACCGAGAAAACTGCGGGTTTCTTCTTTGTTTTTGGGGACTCTAAAAGAATTAATAACCTCTATCTTCTCGGGGTCAACTTCAATTCCCGATGCGGACAAAATGTGCCCCAAGAATTTTAGCCTCTTTGTTTTCCAAGTGCACTTGTCTTTGTTTAATAAAACATTATTGTCGTTAAAGACTTTGCAAACTGCTTGTACTGTTTCGTCATGTTCGGGTTCATTGGCACAAAAATGATCAGGTCATCGATGTAATTCATGGCATTCGGGAATGCAGCTAACAGTTGTTCCAGCCGGCGTTGAAAAATCTCAGGAGCCGAATTCACCCCAAACATCAATCTTTTATATCGGAAGAGCCCCTTTGACGTTATAAACGTTGTAATCTCCCTACTAGACTCTTCCAATTCTAATTGGTGATAGGCATCCTTAAGATCAAGGCGGGGAAGAACTTTGCGTCTTTTAACTTTGTCATAAATGATTCGAAAATGGGTAAAGGGTAGTTCTCCCGCTGAATTGCCCTATTTGCCAATCGCATATCCACGCATAACCGAATATCTCCATTCTCCTTAAATGCCAGTACGATGGGAGATATCCATGAACTTGGACCTATAACTGGTTCGATTATATCACGTTTAAGGGCTTCCTCCAGCTTAGCATGAACCTTCTCCTCCAAAGCTACTGGAATTCTCCTTACCGGCTGTTGCACCGGCCTAATCTCGCGATCTATGCATAATTTTACTTTGACGCCTTTCCACTTTGGGAACGCTGTAGGCTCTTCAACGCGGTTGACATTCAAACCCAGGCGAAGGACATTGAGTTGTATAGCTGTGTCCCGCCCCAACAATGATTGTCGACCATTTTTAATAACGTAAAATGTCGCAATCACTTCAATATCGCTTTCAGCCGAAATGGGTGCCTCAAAAACACGAATTACCTCAAGCAACTGTTCAGAAGCATAGCCTCGAAACTGTTTTTCAGAATGTGATCTGTCATTGAATATTATAGTGCCTTTCTTTTGTAGCAGCTGCCAATCCGAGCTGCTGATGAGGTTGAATCTTGATTTCATCTAGTGAATATTCTTTGACCAGCAGTTTTTTCTTTAACTCTATAGGGGCCCACGAGTCAATTATCTTATCCTTGAGGCAAATCTCCTCTATCTCGGTTTTAGATGCTCCAAATGAGCATTTATACATTTGTTGGCGTAGCCGCAAAACAAATTTTGAAAAATCTTAATTTTCTAACGGAGCTAAGCTGCGAAATAAATGCCTCTCAAATGTAGAGTTTTGTTTAGGGGAAAAGTAGGTGTTCAGCTTGTCAATTAAAATCTGAAACTCATCAATTCCCTCTGCTCCATCGACAATAGCCTCTGGCAAGGAAAACGCAACAGTCTGCAATTGATTTCTCTAGGCCTTCACATAAGAATGGTTTCAAATTGTGCTCAGCCATGTTTTGTTTACAATCTAAAATTCAGAAGAAAATATATATAGAATTACATTTTCCCATTCTAAGACCAACATTTTATTGATCTAGCTTTGGCTTGTATAATTAATAAGCATATATAAGTTACTCAGCCATTTATATTTTCTAAATATCACAGCTTGCCAAGAGAATTCTCTTACCGCGCACAGCCTTTTATTTTCAAAAGCTTGCAAGGAGAAATTCTCTCTTGCCCGGCCTTTCATTAGTACGGCTTGTAAAGATAACTCTACGCAGCCTTCCAGCTTGCAGCAATAACACTCTTCTGCACAGCCTCTCTTTTTTTTTTTACAGCTTGTAAAAGAGAATTCTCTTTTACTCGGCCTTTTCATTAATACAGCTTGTAAAAGAACTCTCTTTACGCAGCTTGTAGCTTGTCAACAGATCTCTCTATCCATGGTGAAATTATAATTTCACCATGTCTCTATCTCTTGACTCAGCCTTTCGTAATCGCAGCTTGTCAAGAGATCTCACTCTCTCTCTTGACTCAGCTTCTATTCACCGTTATTTGGTTTCTTCGTTTCTTTTCCTTTTTCTTTTGCATGCACTTATTTTATGTTTGACTTTAGATTTTAACTTATTGTTCCTCCGACTGCACACTTCGGTGAACACATATATATATAATTTCTGTTTTCTATTATGTATTATGTTTAGCTGGATATTAACCATCGACAAGAGTATTTTCACATGAGTCTTATGCGCTTGCGCAAATACCGTTTGTTTTTTTTTTTCATTTATTTTATTTTGTCTGTTTTTTTTTTTAGCACACGACGTTTATAATAAATATAATTTACCTCGTCGCCAATGTAAAGACCCACAAATACACAATTGATACACACTGAGATTTTGTTATTCATCTGTTTTATTCGTTATCCAGTAATACGACTTATCCGTCCGGTAGTTCACAGTCCACTCACTCCCCCTCTCTCGCTGCTCACTCATCACACCGTCTCTCCCGCTCCCACGTCTGTGACGTCGCTGCTTGGTACAGGTTCCCACAATATTTATTAAATTTGTCCTGAGTTTTATTATAAACTTGAACACTGATGCCCACTGTTTTTTAACTAATTTCCTTCTTTGATTATGAATAAGGATTTTAACTTGGTTGAAGCAATCTACATGAACTGTTATATGCTTTTTTGCAGTAGCAGGTACAAACATTTATATGCTATTTTTTACTTTTCTTTTATTTCATTTATGGTGGCCGTTAACATTTGTCAATCCATATTCGATTGAAAACATTTTCAATTCATTAGCAAAATTATATATAATAATTAAAGTTTTTATTTTTCATTCGATTGACATTATTAATTAAATTGTTTCTAAGTCATCGGCTCTGACCACTGTACGTGTCTGTCAAATTATGAACATAGTTTGACCACTGCGCTTGCAAGACGCAGCTGCGCAATAAGTTTGGTATATTGTAAAATCATTCTTGGAATTTGACTACGCCGCAGAATATGACTGGCGCCAAAGTACCAAAACGAGTGAGGAGACGGCGTTGTCGCGCTGTCGCCGAGTGTAGTCCAGCTAGCGTGTGTAAAGCGTAGATCGACGCGTAGAAAATACGAGCAGTTGCCTGCAGACGATTGCACACGCCGTTTGGAATTCGCTTCACTCGCACAGTTTGTGTGTCAACATGGCAGATCATACCCAAAAAATTACAAAACTGCGACAAATGCATTTATTAACATTGTTGGGATAATAAGCATTTTTATTAGCCTTCTTTGCGAATGGAAGACGATTTTTATGGTAGCGAATGTTACTTATTGTTTCTTTTAAAAAAAATTGGTAGCGATGCCCATGCATGGGGTACGAAAACGAGAGTGAGAATATAGAGCGAACGGCATAACGCAACGACAAAGATGCAGGCGAGAGTACAAGAGAGCGCGATCTGTAGCTGATCCGCATAGATAAGGCTAAGGTGCCGTGGACTAATTGGTGCTGCTGGCTGTTGCGAGACTCTACAAACATTAATATAAAAATAGATAGTAATATAAATTATTATTAATAATAATAACAAATAATAATAAATTATAATTTAATAAATAAATAATTTAAATTATTTGATGCTAGTTCTACTTTGTTAATAACATTTGGGGTGGAGTCCATCGTTTTAGTGTTTATTTGTCCCATTTTGTGTAGATATTTTTTCTATGTTACTAATTTTAAGGAATATTCGTTTTTATTATCTATTTTCCTTAGCTTATTATTCCTCTTTCACGTTGGGATTATTATTTTTATTTTTTGTTTTACTATAGTGCTGTTTTTTTCTTTACTTTTTTAGGCATATAAATAACAATTTTTAGTATTAAGTATCTACGGAATTCGATTTTGGTGATGAGAAATCATAAGGAGTTTGTTGCTGTCGACATGCTCCCCCCGTTGGAAGACTCTCTTTCAACAGAATCATTAAATGGCAGCAGACACAACTTCTTGACCGCTCTACAAATGATGCCGGATGCCGTCCTAAACTCAGCCAATCAAGGTAGTTCATCCTTTCCTGGATTAAGACCGACTACTCGAGCTAGTGGCCAACGCATTGGAGGAAGATTCTCTTCCTTGACCAGCACCAAATCATCAATGCGAAGAGGTGGACTTGTTGAGCGCCATTTGGAGCGCTGTTGAAGCAGGGTAGATATTCCTCACGCCAACGAGCCCAAAACACCTGCTGAAGGTGTATTACTTTTTGCCATCAGTCTAAACGATTGCAGTTCAGAGCAGTCAAGTCACGCTCTACAAGAGTCTTAGCAGGTCCGCAAAATAGAAAGTGTGCGGGAGCCAAAACGTCAAGGTCGCCTGGGTTTTCTGAAAACGAAACCAAAGGCCGAAAATTTACGATTGCAGAAATTTGACAGACGAGGGTACGCAGCTCCTCAAAACTGAGAAGCGATGTTCCAACGCAGCGATACAGATGATGCTTGTCTGTCTTAACTGGTTCGCCAATCGATATTGTCAGCCAGACAAAATTGGCTAATAACAGAAGAGTGAGCGTCGCTCAATGCTAATTGTGATAATTCTTTTAATTCATTTTTTGCGCCGACAAAGTTGGTGGCATTGTCACTCCAAATTTTATTAGGTTTGCCTCGAGTGGAAATAAAACGCTTAAGGGCTCCTAGAAATGAGTTCGTTGACAAGTCCTGAACAAGCTCCAAATGCACTGTCTTGGTGGTGAAACAAATGAAGACGGAGATGTAGCACTTTGTGGAAAGAATACCTCTGGAAGAATACCACCTCTGGAAAGAATATCAGCAGGGCTAAGATCGGTCTGTATATAATGCCATTCCATGCCGCTTGTAGCTCCTGAATAGAGGCCACTCGGTTGGCGTCGAATACATTAGAGTTAGAACGCTCTTCCCTGATCCGAGACATCCCATCGGAGCATCCAATCTGCCTTACGAAATTCATAAGTTGAGACAACAATAAAGCCCCCGAAACCTCCAGCTTCGGTACCGTCAATAATTTTAAGAGCACACAAGAAAGCTCCGTACGTTTCCATGCTGACATCACAGAATCCATGAACTTCTACGGTACCCTTTGGATCTAGCACTAATCTGGAAAGGTTAAACGGCTTACATTCACAAAATTGCCGCTGATGTCCATCCAGGTCGATTGCAACTCTAAAGGAAGACTTACCATGGCCAGACGAAGTGATAGCCGATCCATCAAACACCACGCGAAGCTTAGTCATTGTACTATCCTCCTTAAAAACACAATGATCCCGCAGAAAATACCTGCAGTAATATCCGCAGAGTTAACCAGAGACATGTGATTAAGGCTTAGATAATCATGAATTAAGGCCGTATATTTTTCTCTAAGGCTAGGCTGCCGCTATAGTTTGCGCTCCAAATTTAAAAATCAATGGTGAGCTTGCACGTAGGAGTCGCCTAATTTTGTGGACTTGGATTTAAATAGCACAGAGTATTCACCTGTAGGTAACCGGGTGTGACTGCAATCAAGCTCTTTCTTGGTTTTAACGCAAACTGCCTCATTGCAGCTCTCTAACTCCCAGAACCGTCGAACAACCTCATCCAGACTATCATCACATTGATTATCCAAGACACAATTGGCAGTCAACGTAGAGGTATTAAAATGGCGTTGTCCTCCACCAGAAACCACCCAACTAAGGCGAGGTTTTTGAAGAAGTGGCAGTCCAGGAACGAGCTTGATCTGTGCGACGCATAACAAATCGTAAAACATGCTTGCTCCAATCAGCAAGTCTATACGCTGAGGCTTGTTGAAGGCAGGATCCGCTAACCGATTGTTGGCCTTCTATGATCAAAATGATGGGTTGATGGTCTGTTATAGTGTAGTAATGATTGCGTTGCGCATCGTGGAATAGCCGATGTCTGAGATTGTTGTTGACACACTTGCCTCGCCGAGACCCGAAACGAGTCTTTTTGAGCTGCAACTGCTGCGCAAAACGAGAAGTCACCAGATGCAACTGGGGGCCAGAATCAAGCAATGCTCAATGTATGAATAACCCCGAATGGCTCCTTACAAGTACTACAGCTGTGGCTAGCATAACAATATCGGAAGTGGGACCCTGAAACATTAGACAACTATTAGACTGGGAACCTGCAGTTTAAATTTCAGGATAAACGGCAGAATATGCATTTGTTTGACTGCCACTAGTATTAATAAGAGTATTGGTCGAATGCGATTCAATTGCTGGCTGCGAAGGGTTTGTCTCAAAATGTAAGCATGGAAACACAGTTCTCCTTGTGTTCCTTGATTCATTTAGCAAGTCGGTCGAGCTCTTCCAAATGCGCCGGTCCACCGTGCCATAGCTGGAACGATCCTTTCGAAACCGATTCTTAGCCAATTCGGGATCCCAAAAACCCTAGATTGCGACAACGGGATGCAGTTCACGAGCCGAGGATTCCAGACCTTCTGCAAATCCATGGGAAAAACAAGAAATGAACCGTGAAGACCATGACAGCACAACATCTTTGTGACACGCCGCAAAACACATGGCCTAACTCCCGGAATTCTCGCTCGCTGTCAACAGCACCGTATCGGACACAATAGGATTCAGCTCCGCCTTCCTTGCCCAAGGGCGGTAGCCACGCCTGCCCAACGCACTCTACGACAAGGTGACGCCAGGAAGAATGACATCATTGATACAGCCGAAGGAGCCACAGCCTCTTTCAGGATGCCCACGACAACGCCAAACGTGCCATCGCCGAGCAAGGCCGGCACTCTAAGCTCAGACGAGAGTGGAGACCAGCACTGGGCTCTTCAGTTCTCGTGCGCCGGCACGCCCTATCTAACGCTGCCGAAGGATTCGCCTCTACCTATCGGACCATGAAATTCCTCTCGCCGAACATTGTCAGGCTATAGGATACCAGGAGCTGCTGCCCGCGCCGAAAGCCTCGAGACTCACCACTAATCCTAAATTTTAAATTTTTTCACAGGACACGGCATTTGAAATCGCCGCATAAGGTTGCCAAATCGAGGGAAACAAGGATTCGATGACCGCGATCGCCGGCTAGCGATAACACGAATATTCGATCCGTATATGTCGACGTTCAACTGCGCAATAGCCAATAGCCATTTCAAGGAACGCATACAACAATGCCCAGAGCCGCCGCCGACCTTAGTCCCCATCGCAGACTCCGCTAGCTTATCACCGCTTAGTCCACCCTGGTGCGAGGGGCTGTCGCTGAAGGACATACTGAGTACTATGGGTGAATAGGAGGAGCCGGTGGATTTCCGTTTTGGTGGATTCCACGCGGACCTCATGCCACCACGAATCGGCTTTGCCCCCAGCTCTTCGAGCCACCGGGAATTCTCTCGGGGCTCTCCGAAAAGGAAGGAGCCATCGACACCGAGCAGGACACCGAGGATGTTACCGAAGGGGAGGCAGACGCCTCGGTAATATAGATCTCCCCATGAGGACCCCAATAGGCCCACTCTCAGGACAATGCCCCGAGGACCACGGAGGATTGGGCCTTACCCGAGCCATTCTAGCCACCACCAGCCAAAGCCCCACCAGGTCTCCCGGGAACTTCCCGTAGGCACAAGCGACGCCCAGCCGAGGACTAATATTCTTCGACCACTCCGCCATACCGCAGGCGGTGATTGCCCCATTCGCGGACACACCAGCGGTCGGCGCTGCCGCACCCCCACCATCTAACCGGGACCAGCGGACAGGCAGTACGGTCACCACGCCACCCCGCCAGAACAGCCAGCAGCTGCTGGCCTCGGCGGAGGGACCCACGACGTCCTCCGCCACCAGGAATAGGACCACCCTCCAACCGATCATCGCCAGGTCAACGGCACGATTGCCAGTCTAGGTCGTGCCACCGCCACTCGGACCCTCCCCACGAAAGACAATGACTGGGGAACCTGGGCAACCGGCTACGATGCCAAGCTCCCTGACCCGCAGCGAAGGCATCCTAAAAGGAAGATCCAACACCGGCAGAGCCCACACACACGGCAGATCCACAACCGGCAGCGCCCATATCGCGGCAGAGTTAACGCTCGCGGCAGAGCCCGTGCATATTGAGAGAGGGAAAGACCCGTGATCGCACAGGGGCAGAGCGACTACATATCGGCAGAGCGAGCGCACTCGGCAGTGCCCGACGACAGAACAACAAAATTCAAAAAGAGGGAGAGAGAGACGACGCATGCGCATGACTGTACCAAGCATGCATACACAGCGAGGCGAGCCGCAGGTCGGCGCAGTCACGTAGCCACTCTAAGTTTCGTGTCGGCCGAAGGCAAAACCGCTCTGCCAATTAATGAGATAGACAGCAATCGAGATCTTACAAACACAACAAGCCGATCAGGGGGTAGTTTCCAAGAAGTCGAAGAGGGCGGACGTGCCCGAGGAGTCGATTCGGAAAAGTCAAGCTGAACAGACGTTCCACAGAGGACCAACAGCCGAGACAAGCAGAGCAGGAACAACCTGGGCCTGGAGTCCCAATATGTCGAGACAAGAATTCTTATGATGGGGTTCTGGTCTGTGCTTGAGGAAGCGGTATCCGGGTGACGGGCCGCATCCCTCTTGCCCAAGCTCACCTCCCACCCGCATCAACAGCGGCCGCGTGCAGCGGCAAGCTGATGCAGCGGAAGACGCTTGAATATAGCCGGCAGATGCTAAGGCCTGCTACGAGCTGTGTGCAAGTGCGCGAACGTCAACTCTATTCCGACGCTGGGTAGACCGGCAATGAACGCGATTCGCGAATGTAAGATAACTTGGCATTGCAAAGGTCGTAACAGCGCGGGCAATGCTACGAGCAAAGTTGAAATTTTACTAATTGGGTATCGATGTATAAAAGAAACCCTGTCGCTTTATCGGAGGTCTGCCACAATCCCACAGCATAGCCTGGGCAGACTAGCTGACGGGCCACGTTTTGACGGCAATTGAGGACCATCAGCTGCCGACCCCCGGCAAATTTTCGAGAACAACAAAGTAAGTATTCTGGTAGCTAATCTTGGATTCGTAAGAGTACGGATCTTAACCGAACGCGACCTGCGGATGATCACCGATGACCGGGTTGGTTTCCGAATAAGGACTAGGCCCGCCCCGGTTTACGGATTCAGGCCCATTTTCTGTGAGTTCTCTCCAGAAGTCTCTCCAGAAACGATACGGAGTAGCGGAAGGTCAAAAGCTAACGATGCCAGGCAAGTCGAAACTAACTCTGAAACTCTGAAACGAAATTTAAATCCTACTACCGACCTACCGTACCTACCGACGAACCAGAACAGTGGACCACGACGAACAAAAAGGCTCACCCGATGAAGATGAAGCCCGATCCGCCCACAGAGCCTAACCACTGAGAACAGCACCAAAAATTAACCCTAATTAAACCATTAAGCATAAGACAGAACTGAAATACAAATATATATAAAATATATAAATATAAATAATAATAATAATAATACTTATCGTTCCTCTTTTGTTGCATATTTTTTTATTTTTATTTTTTTTTATTGAAAGATCTAGAAGGCTGACTCAAAAAAAAAGTTTTGTCTCGTACCTTGACTACGAATAGCTATTCCATCTACAACAGCAGGGTCGTTACAAAAGTGCTGAATATGTTGAAATGTGGTTACTCCTCTATCTCAGTGTGATGATATTTTGACGCAAGGTCTAATGCAGTTCACGTTTTGCATTCTAAGAAACTTGTCAAGCCAACATAGCTTGTGAGCCGTAGCTCCAGATGGTTTTTTCTGTACAATTTTGTAGATTTGCATCTTGTGAAAGGGGCTGAAAGGAAAGCAGGCGTTAATAAGTTTGTGAAAGTTTTTGGGTTTGTTTTCAGATAATTATACCCGTTACTCGTAGACCACACTTTTGAAAAATTATTTGATATATTTTAATTTTTTTTATTAGTCTTGTAAATTTCTATCGATTTGCTAAAAATCTTTTTGCCACGGCCACAAGCCGCCCAAAACCGCCACACCCACACTTTTCTTTAAGTTCCGAAATTGAATTTATGACTGGTGGAATGTTACAGTATCTTTGGAATTTATCATTTTAAACCCCACAGTAATGGTTTCAGCGTCTTTGGTTGTGCTCGCCGTGGGAATGCCAGCTCCCACACATGTTGGGAGCCACAGGTCTAGGTTGGTTTAATTACAAAATTGTTGTGTAGCTTTTTATTGACCAGACTGAGAGAGGTGCATGCATTATGAGCCAGTGTATATTGTTAGCTTTGTGCTTAAATGATTTTTATTTGCCTTTAATGCGCCATGTAAGTCTACTGTCAAGGTGTACCGTTAGCTACGGTGCCCATTTTGCTTTGTACAGTACAGTGTAATTGCTCGCCGTACCCGTCATTAAAGGCTGGTATACAACACCCTGCAATTTCTTTCGTATTCTTCGGTCATATTGTCGAATAGAAATTACGGCCAGGAACGTATGAAAGGTATGAATCAGTTGAGTATGCCCTTCTGTAAGTTTAGGTTGGTGGCGTGATCCCGACAATGCAGTAGAAGTTTTTGTTTTAGAAAGCTCGTCCTATTTTTTAGTAGCTTGTATTGTACACCGTTTCTATGACAGTAAATGGGCCAAACAGATTTATTGAAAAGACTGTTGCAACGACCTGGCTTTGGTAGACGGAATAGTTCGGTGTGCCCAAGGTTCGAGACGGAAATTTTTTACTAACCATTACTCAAATATGACACAGTATAGAAACACTATTTAGGGTATTTATATTTCTTTTTTTTTCAGTTCTTAAGCTTACAATTCGTATTTCAGGCATGTAGTCGTCTGTCCTTCGGCGATACTTTTGGCTCGGTGCTTTAGGTGGCCGTGCTTTATTGATCACTTTCTCTGTGGAACGGATTTGTAGTCAGATCGTGCTTCGGTGTTGATTTTACCTATGGTGCGGCTTTATGGGTCGGCAAGAAAACACGCATTTAAAATTTTCTTATTATTTTCGATTTATTATAAAGGACCTTACCAATATCTAGCTACGCGTCAAACAAATTTTTAACGTTTTAAATTTGTGGTGCTTGTAAGCTTATGGGTGGATGTTTCAAACAAATTTACACTGTATGCACTTCTCTTTTGCTCTGCGAGCAACGGGTATAAAAAATGCTTTGATCCGCAATCGCTTGCGCCCTGTTAAATGGGCCTTAGAGCCCATTCGTTGATAAAATTGACTACTCAAATCGATCAATGTATATATATCCATCTGTCCGATAAGTTACCTTGATTTCTTGGGGAGCAGTACAAGTTTGGGTAAAGCGGTGGAATCAGCTTTTATAAAAAAACAAGCCTAAGCAAGAAAGAACGCTATAGTCGAGCTTCTCGACTATTAGATACGCGTAACTCACTAAGAATTTCCTAAGTTCTTTTGAAATATCTATTGAAAGTGACAAGACATATTATGAAATGACAAAAAAACATTTCTGAAAGTGTGAAGTGTACAAAAATTTGTTTAGAATATAAATAAAAATATGTAAAGGAAATAATAAAAAAAAGAAGGGGTCTTAACCGTTAGAGTTAGCCACAACCATTTCTACCTGTTACATACAGGTACTGATACTCTATATAGTGTATACTTATACTTTATAAACACAAAAATTAGCTAACAATAAATTATTATTAACAACTTAAGTTAAATATGTTACCACTAAAATATGTTTTATATAATAACACTAAATTGATATTATTAATTTATATTAGCAAAAGCATATCCCTTAGAGGACAACGCTTAGTGATTTTAAATTGGGCTACTTTATTTGTAAGCTGTGAAACCAAAGAATGCATAGTAAATTTAATTTTTTAGCCACAGAAATTAAACTTATTTTTAAAGAACCATTCCAAATTAGTCCATTGTTGGTTTCAAAAGAAAGCCTCAAGTCGTTGTTACAGGGGCGGTAACAGCATTTCATACACTCTAAGTGTACATATGAATACAAAGTCATATAAGCTATATAGCTTATATACGTATATACGAAAGCAATCTTTAAAAATTTAACATTATGAATTATGTTTATGAACTTTCAATCTCTGTTCTTCACTACGCAGAAAATACATATTGTGTGGGCCCCTTCTGTGGGCCCTTCGAAGTTTAAGATTTTTCTATTACGAATAATTAGTATTACTTTAAAAGGTTTCTTGCTTTCAGTAAACTCGGTTCACGTCGGTTCATTTCAACAATATTAAATATAATTTTAAAACAACATTAAAAATTAATAAAGTAAATACGTAGTATTTTATATTTTCTGCATGTATGTTAGTTAATGATTTTTAATATTAACTTTGACAATAAGATAGGATTACCTCATAGCTTAAATATTTAATTATTTTTAGTGAAAGCAAAAGATTCCACGGTAAGAAGATTCCTCTGGTAAATGCGCCCTTGAGCAAAGTTAATTTGGAGTAGAATTACTTGATTACTGAAAGTTTCTTTGAATAGTATGTAAATCGGAGAGCGATGCTATATATATGCTGTTATAAGATATTGAAGTCTAAAAGCTAAACCGTGAGGACTCAAGGTACAGGTATTATAATTGTGTACATACACATTTTATAATTATCTGCTTGTTAGGCAGTGCTTAAGGTCTATAGAACCCATGCTTAATGTTAAAAAAATTATTAAATAAATTATTAATTTTATAAAAAAGTCATACCAGAAAAATATACGGCTGCGTCATAGAAGTAGAAATAAAAATAACAGAGAACACTATAGTGGATTTCCTCAGCATTGCGTTCTATCGCAAAAAGAAAAATGTTGAAATCAAAAAAAAAGAAAACATGGATTTGCTTTAGGCAGTTTGTGTTTTTTGTTTTTTTGTCATATATATATTTATTAAGTGAAGAATCTGTACATCATAATATTGTATCTTAACATCACAGGGTGGGGAAATATTCTTAGGAATTACCAAACACTATATCAAAATAAGTGAAGTAGGAACATAAGTTGTCAAATTGTCTTGGCAAAGCCTTGCCTTTCGAATCGTCTCAGAAGTCGAGCGGGAATAAGACGTCTTGCAAGAAGACTGCGACTCAGTAATCTGTCACTGTATCGACTTGTGTGTCTCCCAATTTGTGCCTCAACTGTGTTAAGATTGAGGCCTTCATGGAGTGTTGAGTTACGTACATATCAGGGACAGTTGGTTATTTGTCGTGGTGTGCGATTTTGCATCACCTGGAAACGTTTATAATTAGATTTGGCTGCAATTCCCCAAATCTGGATCCCGTATAACCATATCGGTACGATACAGTGCGCATACACAGCTCTCTTGCACCTCAGCTCCTCTATTCATGAGCCATCTCAGCTGATCTGTGACCACATTTCTGTACTGCGTTTTTGAGATGTGGTCCTGAGGTGACGCGCTTATCTAGGGTAATACCTAGATATGTTGCTTGCAGCGGCTGATTCAGGGTAACTCTTTCTAGCCGGATTGAAGGGGTGTTCGGGATGAGCATTTTCAATGTGAAGCATGAATTTGTTGTTTTCAGTGGGTTTATTTTTAGGTTCCACCGTTTACACCAAGCTGCCATAGCATTAAAGTATTCTTGTAGTTGGCTGCCTATCTGCTGTCTCTGAATTATACACATCTGCGATGTCATCTGCATAGGTTGCCTTGTTGATTGCTTCCATGTGTTTGAGATTCGGGCAAGGGATATCAGCAGTGTACAAGGAGTACAGTAGCGGTCCGAGAACACTGCCCTGTGGGACTCCAGCTCTCATTGGATATATAGAAGGGTAGTTATTTCTAACCGTGATTTTAAATTTTCGTCCTTCCAGATATGACTTCAAAATACCGAAGTAGGGCGCAGGTAGGAGTCATAAGGAGTGAAGCGATCTTCTAGGTGGTAGCCGAATGCATTAGCCTGTTCCACTTCAGTTTTTGCAAGTATTAAAACGATGAAAACTCAACAAATTTGTATACCCGTTACCCGTTAGAGTAAAAGGGTATACGAGATTCGTTGAATAGTATGTAACAGGTAGAAGGAAGCGTTTCCGACCATATAAGTATATTCTGGATCAGGATCAATAGCCGAGTGGAACTGGCCATGTCTGTCCGTCTGTCCGTACAAACGCCTCGATCTCAGGAACTACAGAAGCTATAATGTTGTTATTAAGCATGCAGCTTCCAAAGACATAGACGCAGCGCAAGTTTATTATACAAATGTTGTCACACCCACTCTAACGCCCACAAACTGCACTGCCACGGCCACACTTTTGAAAAATGTTATGATTTCTTATCTATCCCGATTTCTATCCCACTCTACCGACCAAAACTGCATGTCCACATTCTTGAAAATGTTTGGATATTTTTTCATTTTATTATTACTCTTGCAAATTTCCCACAAACCGCCCAAAAATGGCACTTTTGAACATTTTGTTTTTCATTTCTTAATTTTAATCGCAATTCAAGTTATTCCAGTTTCTCGATTGCACTTTCACTAGCTGAGTAACGGGTATCTGATATTCGGGGAACTTCACTATAGCATTCTATCTTGTTTAAAAGTGTGAGTGTGTAATTTTCGGCTGGTTTGGGAAAACTAAATAATAAATTTTCAAAAGTGTGGGCGTGGCGAAAACACTTTTTGGCATTTCAATAGAAATTGGCATGACAAATATTAACAGAAAAAAAAATTTCTGGATTTTTAATTTCATTTTATTATATTTCCATCCAAATCGATATGCTAAAGAAAGGTGCCACTCCCACAATTATTTTGTTTTATTTTGTCTTACTTGTTATATTGCCTTGTTATTTATTGCCAATTGGAGACGCTATTTGTCGTGATTTCCTTATCTTGTACTTCCGCGCTCGCACATTTGGCTTAGCGTTCTGCTTTCTCTCTACAATTAAGTCGCTGAAACCAAAGACACTAGAATAATAAGATGCGTAACGCCATACGATTTTTTTGCACACGATTTTTTCGGGCTGGCTCTAGAGCTGGCTCCAGGCTCTCTTGAATTTTTGTTCAAGAGTCAAAGAGAGAGCGCTCTAGAGCCAGCAGCTCTCTTGTACGCATACAGCGACAGTCGAGCACTGTATGTGTGCACACGCATGCTCATATATTGTAAATTTGACAAAATATGCCCTTCACTTTAGAAGTTTATGGACACTCAATCTATATTATTTGTACTCTGGCAATCGAGTACAAAGTACTCGTAAGTAAAAAGTAAAAACTCTAATTTTGCATTGCCTTAACATGATAATTATTTAATTACATCATAGACATAATAATAGGTGAATAAATGTACATAATAATACCGAATTATTTTAATAAATTACTTTATACTAGAAAATATGTCGTTAGAGTATTCAGCTTGCGACGTGGAAAATTTATTTGATCTTAGTGATTCCTAGGCGCACCTAAGAGGTCCTGCAATTTTGCAATACACAGGTTGCACATGATGTTTTTTAACTATTTAGTATATTTATTAGTATAAATTACTAGTATATAAGTAAAAAAATATGCATACTTCTGTATGATCTGTATGATCTATTTTCAGTATTTGTTTTTGTTATATTCTAATTTGATATTTGTAAAAACCGCGAAATTTTGGGTGGGAAAAAAAGCGTGCCAAATGTATTCTTTCTTCTTTTAGTTCCTCTTAATTCGTTTGCTTAAAGCTGACAAATACATAGTGCTCCTTGTTTGCTACTGTTTCTCGAAACTTTAATAATATAAACGCATTTTTAAATTAAAAAAAATTGATTTTCTGATTTATTAAAGCACAATTGCGATAAAGTGCGATAAGTTATTGTCCTAAGTAGTACAAAATAAAAAAAATTTTTAGGAGTGTACATATTTTCATAATTTGTCGCGCCTATATTACGTTGTACTGGTATTGCTGCTTTACGATAAAGGTTTGAACTTTTGTGTTAACTAACATTCAAAACATTTAATTAATTCATTTCAAATAACTAGTAACAAATTATAATAATTGCGTTTTGACCAAACATACGGCCCCCTTAAAAGTATGCGATTGACTTTCAAGAGAGAGGTAAAAATAGGATTTTCAGAATGAATCTTTATTTTTATCTCTAGTTATTCTCAACTCTGCTTGTTACATATTTGTTTACTTAAAGTGCTGATCTGCGACTCAGCATTTCAAGTGCCGTTCGATACCAAATACTTGTGGATATCCTCTAAATCTCTAATAGTCGAGGGGGGGTCTCGGCGGGGACCGCCGAGGGTCATCGCTGAGGCGACACTTAAGCTTCTGGCTGTCGAGGGGGCCCCCTTAAAAGTATGCGATTGACTTTCAAGAGAGAGGTAAAAATACGACTTCTAGGGTGGCAATGGGTACGTTGGCTACAAGCACGAGGTTTTCCGATCCCGAGATGGTGCTGATAATACTACCAATAAGCCACCGTTGAGAGGGAAGATTAATCTCGAAAACGATGACCATGTCATTGAAGAATAGATTTGGTGCAGTGGTCGTGCAGGTTGTGCGCACTTGGAGTTCGCTTATACACTTGTTGCTCCAGCGACTCTAGATGTGATGCGCTGACCTTCTTCCATCGATTCAACTTTTCCAGATTGTCGTCGATTGGTGGAAGTTCTGGTAGTGCTCCGAGTGCGTCGCTCACTAAGAAGTGGCCATGCGTGAGAGCGACCAGGTCGCATTCGTTCAGTTGCCATCTCTTATTTTTATTTTATTACTAGTCCTGGGTCGATTGTCACCAGCAGTGCTCTAAGGGAATTCTTTATCGCTCTCCAAGTATAAATAGAGTATACGGTCTGCTGTGTACGCAGGAAAACCCTTCCGAAAGAAAATGCTATATAGCCCAATTTACGATAAGAGGTACAGCCAGCTGTAGAAGCAAAGTCCTGAGCGTAATATCTTCAGTTTTTAGAAGTCTATGATATTGTGACGAAAAGGAGCAGTTACAAAATTAGCTGATACGAGATTTTACGACTATTTAATTTTTATACACAAAGTTTAAACTAAAAATTTTTTAATTTTACATTTGTTACAGATGGCTGGTTGTACACGAACCCTAATATTATTAGCAATATATGTAACTGCGTCTGCATTCAAGGTAAGATACCACGCTAAATCTGTACAAATATTAGCTACCAATTATTTCAAAAACAAGAGATAACGCTATTGTCGATTTCCTCGACTTCAGATTCCTGTTACATATATTGTTTTGGCATATCGATAGAAATTGCCAAACAAAATAATACAAATAAAACAAAAATGGGTGTATCAAACAGCAAATCATTAGAAATTTACAATACAAATAAAAACTGAAAATTTATTCCCGTGAACGATGACCATGTCGTTGATGGCTAGATTTGGTGCAGTGGTCATGCAGGTTGTGCGCACTTGAAGTTCGTTTATATACTTGTTGCTCCAGCGACTCCAGATGTGATGCGCTGACCTTCTTCCATCGGTTCAACTTTTCCGGATTGTCGTCGATTGGTGGAAGTTCTGGTCGTGCTCCGAGTGCGTCGCCCACTAAGAAGTGGTATTGGTACAGACACCAACGACGTAAGCGGCATGCAAGCTGTATGAATGTCGTGGGGAGTGACTAGTCTCTGTGTAGCTCCTTCAGAATGATAATTTTTGCCACGTTGATGATGGGAGTTACTAATCCCAACAGATCGAACAGTGAAGATTCTACGAACAAAATCGTGCGAGAACGAAAACATGTGTGTGTTAGTCAGTATTTCGTCGTCCAACTGCAAATGTTTGATTGTAGCGCCACCGGCTATATTCCAGCGATTTAAATACCATATCCGCTCCATATAGGAAGTCATACACATAGAACGACGATGAATGGCTGTGATGTTGCTGGGCAGTTAGACTTGAGCACGCAGTGGTGCGGAATATAATAATGCTTAATGTTTTACTCTTTATGACTTACAGGGAAAGAAATCTTCGCCTGGCAATGTCAAATGAGGCTCTGAGAACGATAGGTTCATCCTTAAATGCCCATCTAAGTTGCACCGTAGCGTTTTTATATAAAAATCCTAACAATTTTGCTGCTCCGGCGTAAGTGATCCACATGATCGATGAAGTATTCGTCGAAAAGAGTGATGAGAAAGATTCGACGAGGATATGTAAATTTCCGATTCTGGGTGATTGGGTCACGAAAAAATCAAGGATCGAGTTATGATAAGTAAGGTTCTATGTGGGGTTGATAGAGTTGCGGGGAGCTGAAGAGTGCCTTGGAGTTTGGTATTTATATTTGATTTTATTCAGAATTAATACGTCCGTTCGTTTTGCCTTTGATTTTCAGAATGAATCTTTATTTTTATTCTCTAGTTATTCTTTAATAATATAAACGCATTTTTAAATTAAAAAAAATTGATTTTCTGATTTATTAAAGCACAATTGCGATAAAGTGCGATAAGTTATTGTCCTAAGTAGTACAAAATAAAAAAAATTTTTAGGAGTGTACATATTTTCATAATTTGTCGCGCCTATATTACGTTGTACTGGTATTGCTGCTTTACGATAAAGGTTTGAACTTTTGTGTTAACTAACATTCAAAACATTTAATTAATTCATTTCAAATAACTAGTAACAAATTATAATAATTGCGTTTTGACCAAACATACGGCCCCCTTAAAAGTATGCGATTGACTTTCAAGAGAGAGGTAAAAATAGGATTTTCAGAATGAATCTTTATTTTTATCTCTAGTTATTCTCAACTCTGCTTGTTACATATTTGTTTACTTAAAGTGCTGATCTGCGACTCAGCATTTCAAGTGCCGTTCGATACCAAATACTTGTGGATGTCCTTTAAATCTCTAATAGTTGAGGGGGGTCTCGGCGGGGACCGCCGAGGGTAATTGCTGAGGCGACACTTAAGCCTCTGGCTGTCGAGAGGGTTTCTGCGGGGGACCGCCGAAGGCGTATGCTGAGGCGGTAACTCCTCCCTTCTCAGACTGAACTACCGACCATGGTTGCTGCAAACGTAGCAACTGTAGCGGTGGTTGGTGTGAAGGTGGCAAGTGGTATGTCCGCCGGTGAGAAGATGGTTGTCCTCCTGGAGAAACATGCCACAGCAGATACCCTTATCAGTAAGACGCCAAGCATCGTGTATGTAGTTGTCGCGTATACCGTTGTTCCCCTTGTATTTTTTTGATCTGTATTTTGGTTTCGAGATCCTCCATCCTTAAGTCGTGTATCCCCAATTCTTGGGTTGTTCTGTTCTTCTTAATCGTCTCTATACGCGGTATATCCAGCTTCAATCCAGTTTTGCCAAACTTCTCCACTGCTTCGTATTTTACATTGTTCACCGTTGCCTTGCAATGGCTAAATTTTATTAACGCCGATCCATTCAGCGTCTTCTCCGGTCCACAATCTGTTTGTAGTTTCACGTTTTCTCCATTAAATATCGCGATGTAACCAACCTCCGGTTCGAATATCGCGGTGATGAATCCTGCATCCTTCGTCTCACATTTCGCCTCCATTCCACCTATCAGCCTTATACATTTTTCATTAGCTTGGTTTACAATCTTATCATTCTTACATATATATATATTCCTAATAAACTGACATTTTTCCTTATAATAATACATTTCGTCTTCATGAATCGCCACATAATTTGGTGCTATTACAAATTCTGTGTTATTCATGGGGATTGCGATGATTCTTCGCAATGAAAACATTTCTGTCTTAAAAATAGGTAATCTAATTGAAAATATGATATCCGTTTTGTTCATTATGGCTCTTAGGTCTAAGAATTCGTACATGTGTTCCTTTTGAAATTAAATGTACACCCTGGTCTTCTAGCTCTTGCATATATTTGTTTGATTCTTGTCTGTAGAATATGAATCATGAAATTACGCGTATCTTAGCCAATAATAAGCTCTAGCCTAGCATATCAATCGTTAAGGAAATTCTATCAATATATTCTAATCTATAAATCCTCTTGCCTTCTTCAATAAATGTCTTGCTTATTCCGTTTCTATAATTATTTACGAATGTATTTACCCTACTTTGCTCCTCATTTATGTAACTTGTAAAATATCTGAACATAATGCTAACCTTGCTAATTGTCTTTTCCTGCGAACTCATGCTTTCTCTTAATCTCTCTTCCTCTTCTTTCATTTTCCTTATTTCTTCCTCTAATCTTATCTAAGCTTCCTGTTACCGATATAATAACTGACTCCAATCCATTGATTAATCCCCTTGCTTTCCTAGGTCTCTGGATTCTTCTTCTTCTAAAATCTCCCTAAGTGTTTTTTCCATTCTCTCTATCGTTTCTTGATATTCATGTAACCTTACAATATGGACGAATGTCTTATGAGTCTGAATTACCCTTGCTGCTTCCAGTTGTATTTGAGCCAACGGTCCTTCCCTTTTAACGGTATTGACCACCTGTAATTAATGTTATTCATTTGGTTTATTAATCCGTCTTTTTTTTTCTTTGTAGATTTTCTGAGGATTGGTTATTGTTATGGTTAAATTGTTATCCTCCAGCACCTTGTGTTTTGAGAACCTCGGATTGAGTTTATCTCCTTTGTTTTTTTTCCTAAATACAGTGTTCCCTATCTGTACTGGATCCGTTTCTTGTCTGTCTGTATTAGCTGACTCAATTCTTTTGATTTTTTCATTCTCTACCCTTTTCTTAATCTTTGGATATATTTCGGCTTGGAATGCGTTAATTTTCTGTAAATAATCGTGCACATTATTAAATGTTAACTTATTCAGAAAAGTATGCGTTCTGCCTGTAAAGAGTTTCTGGGGTGCTTTGTAGCCGAATGAAAGGCGTTATTATATGTTATAAATGCCTCGCTCAATACCTCAAGATGCTTAATATCCATCATACTTGTTTTCTTGTTGTCTATAATTACCCGATATAGTTCTGTTATGGTGAAGTGTAGTCTTCGCCCGTAGAGTTACTCGAAGATTGCTGAAAGGATGTTTTATGCAGTTCGATTTCGTACTGCCTTCAAAAATCCTTAAAGAGATTCGATGTGAATTCTTGGTCGCAGATTACCTTCTTGGGTATTCCAAACAAAGCCATAAAGTTCTTCATTGATTTAACAATTACTTAACAATACTGGAATTGTTACTCCGCATGCATATCTTGAAAATTGATCAATAATTGTAAAAATAGTTTTCTTATTGACATGGGCCTTTCTGGGGTTTCTGTTACGTTTATTTGATTTTATGGGGTCTTCTAATTGTAAGTCTTCTACCGCGGAGTGGATCGTCTCTCCATTCGTTGCTACGTCTTAGGCATTTTCTTAGATATTTATCTCTGGTTGGACTTTGCTCAGTGCGTCCGCCACTACGTTCAGGGAACCCTTTTTATAAACTTTTTCGTACTCGTACTCTAACATCTGAAGTCTCCATCTTACAAGCTTAGAATCATGTTCTTTTACACTCATCAACCAGGTCAATGGTCTATGATCCGTGACTATTTTGAACTTGGTGCCAAACAAGTAGTGCCTGAAATGTTTTATTGAGCAGATGATGGCAAGCATTTCCTTCTCTATAGTAGCATAGTTTATTTCTGATATTGATAGGGCTCTACTCGAGTATGCTATAGGCCTGTCCGTTCCCAAGTTCCCTTCCGATAGGACCGATCCAATGCATAATTGCTGGCATCTGTGGTTAAGACGAATGGTTTCTCAAAATCTGGAAATTGAAAAATTGGGTCGTTGCACAACAAAGTTTTACATACTTCAAAAGCCTCTATATACTTATCATCTATTTGCACTGCCTTTTTCCCTTTAAACTGTTTCGACAGTGGTTATTGCCGCGAAATCTCTAATAAACTTCCCAATAACCCTAGGAAGGATTTAATCAGATTTCTAGTCTTTGGGGTAGCGAACTTTTTTATTGCTTCAATCTTTCCCGGGTTGGGTTCAATTCCCTGAGGGTAATTAAATATTCTACCTACCTGTCCTAAATATTCTACCTCTGTCCTCAAAAATTCTGTTTTGTCCAGTTGTAATTTAAAATTGGCTTCCGTGAGTTTTTTGAAAACCTTTTCCAAGTCCGTAACGTAATGTCTTGTAGGGACGCTGAAAACACCATGATATCGTCCATATAAATGAGGCAACATTTGCCCAAATATTCCCCAAAAATGTTATTCATCAAGCTCTGGAATGTCGCGGGAGCATTATTTAACCCAAACGGCATACGTACGTATTCAAAATTATCTCCCTCTGCAGAGAAAGCCGTCTTTGGAATGTCTTTTTCTTGAACCTTAATCTGATGATACCCACTTGCTAAATCCAACGTCGAAAAGTACTTAGCCCTTCCTAAGTTATCCAATACGTCACTTATATCTTTTATGACTTTCTCATTCAACTTCCTATAGTCCACTACCATACGCCATTTTCTTTCCCCTGAAGCATCCTTGTTCTTTGGCACCAACCATACCGGAGCGCTCCAGGGTGAATGGCTACGTCTAATTATTTTCTGCTCCAATAACTTCTCTAATTGCTTTCTCAATTCCTGTCTTTCTTAAAACGCATATCTATATGGTCTTGCATAGATAGGAATATCACCTTTGGTTCTTATCTGGTGTTTGACAACACTTGTAAGAGACAAGTTATCCCCTTCTTTATGAAATACCCCTGGATACTTTCTACAAATTCTGAGTAACTCTCTTAGCTCCTCTTTATTCAAATGCTCCGTGCTGCAATGTTGTTTAACTCGAAATTATGCGTGGTCTTAAATTCAACAACATTTATCGGCTCTTCGAAAAATAGGTCTTGATCTGTCTCCGTATAGTTTACTACCTCTACCAAGCTCTGTCCTGACACTGCCTTGTGCATACCTTCAGATATCTCAACATCCTCTTTTATTAAAGTATTGTTTAGAAAAAATCTCCGTCTTGTAGTTGTACCGGAACAGATATAACTCTTTTTGCTTCGGCCTCTATTGTATACAGTTCCTATGGCCTATACGCGACAACATGAATTTTTTGTTTCATATTCGCCATGCTGAACCATCCGTTCCGTATATCCTCTCAAGTTCGTGGGACTGTGTAATGGTTTTAATAGCTGTTGGGTCTTTTAATTTCCTTATATACTGAGGTCGTGCTAACTCGGGTCAAATAAATGAAAAGGTGGATCCTGTATCGATTAACAATTTTATTTATTTTCCTGATTAAATTTTTATCAATAAATAAGGCAGCGTCGAATGACTCTTCCTGGTTCCTGAATATCCTGTGGGTTGTTCGAGGCTGGTTGGGAAAAAAATGCATCGTCCTCTTGGATATTATGTAGTTGTCCCCTAATCGATGCTTGATTACCCATCCTATCGGAGGTATTATTTGAATTAAAAGATCGCCCTGAGTTGTTCGAGTTGTTCGTGTTGTTCGAGTTGTACGAGTTGTACGACTGTCTGGATTGCCCTGAATTGTTCGAGTTGTTAAAATTCTTGGATATGCTTGACTGTCCGCTGCCCTCTGTGTTTTTTGGTGCTTCGATTGCTAGTTGACCGCTCTCTCTGCCATTGTTGTTATTATAGCCATAGTTATTGCATGGTCTGTCCCTGTTTGCCTGTCCCTGATTCCATCTCGGATTCCTGATACGATATGGTCTTTGATAATTTGAGGCCTCTCTTTGATTAAAGTTACCTGCCCTAAATGGATCTCTCATCGTCGGGTACGAGAACCCAAATCCTGGCCATTGATTCATGTTTGGCATGGTAAATGGTTCCGGATATTGAGGTTGGTTGTTTCCTCCCCAATGGTACTGCGACCAAACGCCTGTTTCCCTATGGGTTTCAACTGTCTGGGGCTCTTATTTTTCCACTTGTTTCTGGACTTCGTCAGTAGCCTTATCTCGTGCCTCCGTTGACTCCTGTGCTTTCGGATCTGAGTTAGCCAAGGCTACCAAGTTCTTTTCCCTGCAAGCTATTTCATAAGCTTTCGCTATGTTCAGCCCCTCCATATTCCTAATGGTCACCCCTATCGGACCTTTTAGTGCTGACACAAAGGCATTTAATACCATTTCCTCATACCATTTAATCTTCTTCCCTTTTAACAGTATATTATGCCTGCTAGACTTAACAAGGCTCACCAGCGCCTTTTTCAATGTCATGACCTTGGTATACAAGGCCTCTACTTCCAACTTCCTTTCTTTAATATGGGTCAACTCCATTATCAGGTCTTGCTCCGACCTCTTGTCTTTAAAATGGGAAACTAATATCCTCTTAATCTGGTCCCAATTTCCGTTTCATCCGTTTCATCTAGATCTAAGACCGTATCTGCTGCTCCTATTATCTGGCTCCTAACTGCTCTGAGTGCTATAAGTCCTACATTCGACTTTTCTCCTCCTTTGATCAAACCTAATACCTGTTCCACCGCTGCTATACATCCGTCTAGCTTACCTCCTTCACCATCATACTTGGGAATAATCTATACCAATATCTACCTTGATCGCTTCTAATACACCTGTAGTTGCCATTTTCTGTTGTTCTTTACCGGACCGTTGCGTTTCTGCTTGCCTATATATTTTTCGAGTTTTTGTTTGTGTTGTGTGTTACCTAGTCTAATATTATGTCTTATTAATAATTAGTAATAATAATATTAATAAAATGTGTATTTGCCAAAACCGGATCTCCATGTATATATAATGTATTCCAGTTATGTGTATAATTTATATAGTGAATCCTCAAGTGTCCGTGTGTGAAATGGAGTTTTTGTAATTAATTATCATGAATAACTCTTCAATATTCAATATTATTTTAACAAAATGGGGTTTCAAAATAAATGTCACTTGCTTTTATTTGTCTTCTTATTGGGTGTTCACAACCAATTGCGGACAGTCATTGCTAAGGCATCCCCGTTTTGTCTATTCCACATTGCATGCTGAAGCTAGCTCGTCGGCTGTGCGATACAGCCTCGGAACCAAATGCGGACAGTCATTGCACCTCGGTGTTTCCATTTCAACTCACAAACTGCGTAATTTTTTAAACCCCCAGCCATACCTACACTAGGCCCTGTGCGTTACAGTGCGCCGCCCAATACATGTGCATGGCTGAACTGCTTAATTTCCTTTTTATTTTTCCATATGCAGTAATTTTTTTTTTTTTTTTTTTTTAATTTTTTATTTTGATATTTATTCCAAATTTATTTATTCCGTTGTATTTTCCTCTCTTTAACAATTTTAATTTATCTTCAATATCCGAATATCAATTTCTATGCTAAGCGGCCGCCCTGTGCGTTACAGTGCGCCACCTAATACAATGTGAACATTATCTACTTTTGGTCTCTTCCTCACGCTAAGCAGGCTACCTGTTTGCACAGCGTCCTGCCTAATACATGCGAACGAGCCCCAATTTATTCAATTTTCCTTACTTCAGGGCCCGTGGTGTTTTTCGATCCGCCCCTGTACTTGTATGCAACGTTCGCTTCCATCGAACCGTTACATACGACCGTTCTCCTACCGCATCATAACATCGATCTTTTTGTTGCACCGAACTTCGAGCTCCAACCGCCCAAACCGTCTGGCCTGACGTCGACCGACGAACTTTTACTCGGTGAACTTTTTGTTGCATCGAACCGCCGAAAACCATTTTCGCTTGCCGACGGTCGTTCGTCTGCTTGAGCCGTTCGACGCGAACCACCCGCCAACATCCTCCACCGACCATTCATCCGATCGAACCGAACTTCTTCCTCGTGGATTTTATTGTCGACCGTAACTTTAAATTGATTTATTTCTTAAACAAATTTTATTTTGTGTTTTTATTTCTTCCATAATTAATTCTGTTTTTCCCAATTTCTTCGTGATTTTTAAATCTCTAAATTATTTTCTTTCTACTCTATTTCACCTTGTCATTTGTTTTTTTCCATTTGCATTATTTTGCTTTAATTGCGATTTATTATTTTTTTAAAACCTCCCTTTCACTCACAAACATTCTACTCTTCCTTACAATGCTATTGTTATAATAATTTTCCACATCCTTGGTCGTCACGAATCCTTCCTTCCTGTTGAATCCGTCCTTAGGCCAAAGGACTACCGACTGCGCCAGATATGATAAGTAAGCTTCTATGTGGGGTTGATAGAGTTGCGGGGAGTTGCGGAGTGCCTTGGAGTTTGGTATTTATATTTGATTTTATTCAGAATTAATACGTCCGTTCGTTTTGCCTTTGATTTTCAGAATGAATCTTTATTTTTATTCTCTAGTTATTCTCAACTCTGCTTGTTACATATTTGTTTACTTAAAGTGCTGATCTGGCCAAAAGTGGAATTAGAGCGGATGCAGTTCTGTGGTGTCGAGGGCTATCGCGTGAACTCCGATGTTTGTAGCGACTCAGCATTTCAAGTGCCGTTTAATACCAAATACTTGTGGATGTCCTCTAAATCTATAATTGTCGAGAAGGGTCTCGGTGGTACCGCCGAGGGTAATTGCTGAGGCGACACTTAAGCCTCTGGCTGTCGATGGGGTTTCGGCGGGGGACCGCGGATGGCGTATGCTGAGGCGGCAACTAGCGTTTTGCGTTTATGTCTCACCAACTTTTCGAAATTTTAGGTTGCGCTTGCTTGATATATGGCGGATGAATTATCGATTAGGCTGCCCAACTGGTGACCATTTGACTTGAAGGCAGTTGGCAATAAGAAAAGCGACGATATGTTGTCCAGGAACTGCGTTGCCAAACTGCGGTCACCTGGAATGCTCGAACCGTTTCTAAGGCGGGTACTCGAGGACAGTTTAATAACTGGTTGATTAAACGATGTGATGAAGTGTTGGTAGTTGCTGTACTTGCCGCCGAATGTCGGCAACGACAAGTGCGGAAGCTTGATTGTAGTCGTATGGCCAAAATTCATTAATGCCGGTGCTGTTTGCGTCTGGTCCAATTTGTTCTTTAATATCCAAGTTTAAAAATCGACAAACGGCAGGATAGTTCCTAAGGAGATATATTCAAGCCAGGTTCCACTTATTCGCTCATAAGCGCAAGTTTATTTCGAGTACTCCTTTTCTAAATCATAAGTTGGTCAAGCGATGACATTTTGCAGACGTTTGCTTACTTGATTTATTATTGATCTGGCAATGCCTTGCTTGTGTAAGTGTGAGCAAGACGACAACATGTAGTGGAATGTTTTCGGTCGCCAAGCCTAGGATGCAACCACGTTGTGGCAGAAAGAGGTTATGTATGCAGGGGGGTCCTTGGGATTGATCTATAGATGGAGGACCGAGATGTCGACTCCAACTATAGCAGTGAGATTTTGAGGATGGTGTGCTCAGTCCAACGACGCCCAGGTGGTGATGATCAATACCGACCGAAAGCAGTGGCGGACTGATGCGGCGTAAAACACTTTTATATAGCCGGTAGATGCGAAGGACTTTGAGTAGACCGGTAGTGGCGGGAAAATAACCGTCAGACAAATAAGCTAAAACACTGTTCTGTCACTGCTGCCAAATTTCTAAATAAGAGCTTTTTCTTGTTGTACAAGTAAGAAGTCGGATGATGCTAGTTGAAGTGGCGCGGAAATAAGCACAGCCATCACAAAAATAAGCTAAAGCACTAGCACTGTCCTGTCACGGTCGCCAAAATGTAAGAAGTCGGATGGTGCTAGCTTAATAATATGAAATTTAATGGTGATTCTTGATTTTTCTCCTCACTTCCCACTTGTCGTGACAATGCAAGCTTCAATACAATTATTTATATCTTCTTATCCAATCTTCTTCTCTATCTCTGCCACTCCTTCGTTCGTACGAGTTGGCAGCTTCATTATAACTGGTGATATGTTAACTAACATTCAAAAAGCGCGAAATTCAACTAGTAACAAATTATACCAATTTGGTTTTGACTCAACACACACTATCATAAAATGGGACTCAGTAAAATATACGGGTACGACCGTTTTAACGGTTTTATGACAACTTTAAAATATATATAAATTGTAACGCACTGATTTTATTTGGTCCGCTCGGTAGATTTTGTGTGTTTGTCCCATCTAATTTATATAAACGTGATCGCCTGGTTATCAGTAACCGCGTTCTGCAATTAAGGTCAGATACCTGTGTCTCAATTTAGTAAGTTGGTTCGATTTTAACGGCTTTTTCTCTATTGACTTTTACTTGCTCACATTGTTCACTCCTAACATATTTTCGTCGTCCTAAGTAGGCCTCCCTGCACCGTCAATTCACACGATATGCATTATTTTTTATAATTTCTCCTGAAATCAACTACAAGAAGACAGCTCTTGTTTCTATTTTTCTTCGTACACGTATATCCACACTTCATCGGAGGCATCTGCGTTCAGCAAGTATATAGGAAATTGTACGGAAATATATTTAATAAGAAAAAATTAAAGGGCGAAGAGAATTACCTTAAGGAGGTTTAAAAGTTGCCTCATAAGGTTCCGCTGACCTGAACATTGTAAGTTTTATTCCTTTATATATGATCCAATTTAATATGATGAAGTATACACGTATATACACATATTGACTGCGGCAAAACTGTGGCAAACCTTGTAGAATTTTTGTTAGCAAAATTAATGTAAAATCAACCTGAAGCGTATTTGAATATAATTTTCGAGACCAGAGATGTTTACTTTTATTCATTTTCGGGCAAACATTTCAAACTTTAACCTAGGAATATGGAATGCCAATGGGCTTTCCAACCATGTAAATGAAATATCCATCTTTATAAAAACGAATGCAATTGACCTTATGTTAATTTCCGAGACACACTTTACCAGCAAATCATATATCAAGGTTGTTGGATATGATGTAATAAGAGCTGACCACCCCTCGGGCAGAGCTCATGGTGGCGCAGCTATTATAATTAAACAAGTCCTAAAATTTCAAATTATGGACTGCATTAGAGAAAAGCTATGCAGGCTGCCACGGTCAAGATCAAATGTATGCATGCGGACGTATATGTAACAGCAATTTATCTTTCCCCAAGATTTGCTCTCAAAGAAGCAGATTTTAAGAACTTTTTTCAAAAACTTGGACCACAGTTAATAGTAGGAGGCGACTTCAATGCTAAGCACCCCTGGTGGGGCTCCAGATTGACAAATCCGAATAGAACTGAACTGTACAAATGCATAGTAAACAACAGCATAACAACACTTTCAACCGGCAAGCCTACATACTGGCCTACTGACAGTAGAAAGAAACCAGACTTTATAGACTTCGTAGCATACTTTGGAATCCCACAATCACACATGCGAATAATGGAAAGTCTTGACCTAAGCTCAGACCATTCTCCAATAATAGTGACATTACATTACATTACATTAGCTCATATATTGACGAATCCATACAAAGTAATTTCTGCAAAATGATATCAATGCGTTTAAAAGCTATCTGGAAACAGCTATCAGCCTGGATATCTCGCTAAAATCAGTAGAGGAGATAGACCATGCTGTTGAGCTTCTCACAAGCAAGATCCATAAAGCAAGGTATATATGTACGAAGCTTCCAGCCAGGAACTCACAATTAAATCAGCTCTATCTCACAGCTGAAATCCGACAACAAATACAACACAAGAGAAATTTGCGTAAAAGATGGCAAGAAACTCTCTACCCTGCCGACAAAAGATCGTATAACAAGGCTGCATCTGATTTAAAAAAAATACTGTCAACTTTAACAAATGAATCTCTCGCTGAATATCTAGAAATCTAGATCCACATTCTTGTAACCACGAACATAATTTATGGAGAGCAAGCAAATATCTTAAGCGGCCTGCAAAAAAAAACACAGTAGTCCGAAACTGTAATGGCGAATGGTGTAGATCTGATGATGAACAAGCCAAAGCATTTGCTCAACACCTGCACTCTGTATTTAAGCCAAATTATACAAACAGAAAGGGAAGTAGATAACTTTCTCGGGTCACCCTGCCAAATGAGCTTACCCATTCGTAAAATCAGTGTTAATGAAGTTTCATCAGAAATTAAATGGCTGAATAGTAAAAAGGCTCCAGGTTCTGACAAAATAGATGGCATAACCTTGAAAAATCTACCACCAAAGTGTATACGATATCTTACGCTTATATTTAATGCGATATTAAGAGTTGACCACTTCCCAAGCCAATGGAAATGTGCAGAAATTATAATAATCCTTAAACCAAACATTGCAGAAAATGAAGTGACATCGTACCGTCCTATTAGTTTGTTGCGAATATTTTCTAAAGTATTTGAAAAAATACTTTTAAAGAGAATTTTGCCAATCTTGGACGAATTCGCTATCATACCCGAACACCAGTTTGGATTCAGAAGAGGCCACGGAACCCCTGAGCAATGTCACAGGATTATAAATGAAATTTGATCAGCACTTGAGAGCAAAAAATACTGCCCTGCAACATTTCTTGACGTTCAACAAGCGTTTGATAGAGTCTGGCATGTCGGCTTATTATATAAAATCAAAAAGTGGTTACCTGCTCCATATTTTTTATTATTAAAATCATATTTAACCAATAGACACTTTTACGTGCAACAAAAAAATGAATACTCGCCCTTGCATTTTATAAAAGTTGGAGTCCCACAGGTCTTAGGACCTGTCTCATACACCCTGTACACGGCCGACATGCCGTTAACAAATACCTGCACTGTGGCAACATACGCGGATGGTTCAGCTATATTAGCTACCAGCTCATCTAATGAGCAAGCCTCACAACTCCTGCAAGCAGAGCTACGCCTTATTGAAAGCTGGATCCTTCTTTGGAAAATTAAAGTCAACGCCCTGCGCAAATAACTTTTGCATTAAGAAGAGGTGACAGCCCAGAAGTGTCATTTAATGGATCAGCAATCCCACAAAGTAATTGCATAAAGAACAGACTAACGTGGAAAAACCACATAAAAGCAAAGCGCCAGCAACTTGCTTGGCCGAAAATCTGCAACCACTCTGGAAAATAAAGTCCGTTTATACAAAGCTACACTAAAGCCCGTGTGGACTTATACTGCCACCAACTGAAATATTGAGATGCTACAACGCTACCAATCAAAAATATTAAGATAAATTGTTAATGCTCCATTTTATAACAAGTATCCATAAAGATTTATGTTAAAGAGAAAATAGCAAAACATAGTAAAAAATATATAGACAGACTAATAACCCATGAAAATAACTTAGCCTTAAGTTTGGCAGATAATAATAATCCCACTAATACGAAACTAATACAAAAATATAATATTTTCTCCAAAGACACACCAATACAAATTTTCGTGAAACACCGAAAAAACAACTAATTATAGACCGCACGTTTCTTTTTTGCCAATATCATTTCAAAAATATCATTCAAAACAGAAAAACTAAACCGCCTTGGGATCTTCCAAACCTTATACACATCGATTCGAATTCATAAAAATCTTTAAAATTACTGAACAGAACAGAAATAAGACAGCATCAAATTCCATAATAATGGTATATTCACAGACGGATAAACTATAAATTGCATTATTACATAGGCAATTACAAAAAAAAACATACATCCCTCAGGGTGCAATCCTGCCACCATATTCTTCAGTGCTCACTTTTGAAACCATAGTGAAGCAATCGATCTCCTTAAAAGGACTATATGTAATCAGTTCTGGTTCCCTTAATTTAAAATACAATAACAGCTTTTAACCAAACAGGGTCAGATCAATAATAACCCAGTTACCCTGGGCATGCAAGCATAGCAGGAAATGAAATAGCCTCTGGAGAAACTAGTTATCGAATAAAACGCCTCTAGTCTTTACGCCAAACACAAACTTTACAGATATAAGTAGGCTCCTTTAATTTGAATTAATCAAAAAGCAAACACAAATGTTATACACTAACACGTACAACATCAACATTAACGATAATTTTAAACACTCCCAACCAAATTGGATGACACTTTATAAAACCAATATAATCAGACTACGCCAAGGACACCTTATCGACTATCAAAACCTAAATCTAAACCCAGCCTCTCCATATGTAAGCTATACTAAAATCATGCCCACATTTTATTAAAACTAAACAGCCAATCTTCAAGGACGCTAACCCTTTAGATCTTGATACAGACCTTACAAACCCTTCGCTAGTTTACACCGGCCAAGCATGAAGATTATGTTGCTACAAGAATGTTGGCCATGGTGGCGCCAGTGCTGGAACGACAGCTGCAACAACAATAAATATAGTTTTTAAATTCTTAAAATTTTAAAGTTGTAATTTTTTGTAAAAAACAAAAAACGTAAAAATCTGAAATTAAAATAAAAAGAAAAAATGCCGGACTTAATTAAATAATAATAATAAAAACTTTATTGCGCGTGAGTGGATGTAGAAATGTTCACAGAAAATGAGAACAAGATGGTATAAGAAATATTACAAAAAAAAAAATATTTATATAGAATTTAAATATAAAAATAAAATATAAATAAGTAAAGCAGACTTATGCAATTAAGACCCGAGAGTATGAAATTATTAGATTAAGTCCTGTGCTTATTATAACTATTTAGAACGATGTTTTTTTTTTTTATATATGAAATTCGAAGTCTAACTTTTTCATGACAGGGGAGCATAATTAAATGATGCATATTTAATTACATTTGGGGTCTTCAAAAAAAAAAATATTACACGGAAGACCACGGTTGGGAGGGTAATGATAGTGGGAGTGGAAATTAAATTAGCTTCCTTCTCTCACCTTATAGCTTAATTAATTTTCGCTTTGCTGTTAATTTTTTTTTTTTGAAGAAAAACCTTTTACAGTTGTTTTGTTTTTGCCGCTATTGATTTCGTATAAGGATAGATTCAGGTGGGACTCTATAATAAAACCTTTGGTGTAGCAACCATTATCCACAGCAAAAACACCCCCACATCTCCCGCTAAAGGAATCTAGGAATAGGAATCAGTAGGTCCCGCTCAGCTGCTGGTTAATGGTCGAAAAGCCTGAAAATGGTTAACACTCTAGAATTAAGTCAATAACCAGGATACCCAGAAACTGTTTCCCTATTTCAACGGCACTATTCTACTATAGTTCATCGTATTATACTAACGAGATGACCTAAAGAAACCAATCAATAAAAGATTTATATTTAAACATCAACAACCATGTCTTTCCTAAACCATATTAAAAACATAAACTAATCTGAGAAGGAAGCAAATGCATTTATAAGCGGACAAAGGAAAAAATCTAAATGCGTTCAATAGGGGACTTAGGGCTGCACTTCCAGGTTACTCCTTTTTCGTTGTTATCGAACGAGGGCCGAGTGCCAACTCTAACCTTATTCGTTTCCGTAAGGCACAGAGGTTTTTGGAGAAGCGGACAAATTATATGACAGTCTCCCCGCTAGGGGCTCAACAGTCTTAATCATTAATTATTAATCTTGTCCAGTCCGCTATTAAAATCACTTATTGTCTTACTGGCTTATTTTTTAAATGACTCTCAACTTCTATGGCCTTCCCGGATATAAGAGATGATACTCTTAGAACAATGAAGGTCCTGATCGACAGAAAAACGACTATATAAGTTAACAACAAAAATGTTTAAATCCAGAACAATGAACCCCAATAAGCAAGCTTCAATCTGCAAGCTCAGCGTCTGCATAATTTCCTGCACACGCCGAGCTGCCAAGTAGAATTCGATAATTTCCTGCACACGCCGAGCTGCCAAGTAGAATTCGAAGAATCTGATTGGTAACAACTTCCGCTCCCACCAATGCAAGTGATTCCAAGAAGACTGCACCGATTTGACCAGCAAAACATCAGCCGATGTCGTGGCCTATTGGAAAGCTACGGAGCCGACGCCGATCCTTTGCCACCAGGGGCAGCGCAGCTCACAGCCAAAGACTCACAGCTTGATAGGGACAGCTTAGGGTAATTGAGTTGCAAATTGGATTTATACAAATCCCCTAACGTGCATACGTATTAAAATGCGACACACCCTAAATCTGCAAAGAAAGCTTTAAATGTTTTCATTAACGAATACTTAAAAATCTTTAAACCACTTTCTCATGAGTTTTAGGACTGAGATTCCCACGAGAACCTCGGACCAAGTACACCTACCAACATGCACATACTTATCCAAGCCCTTTTTTATCAAGTCTGGGAAAATCAAATTATTTCTCCACCATTAACATGCCATCGGGATTCCATTAGATTTTCATGATTGACAACAATAAACTCGAAGTATGTTTCGTCTTCTGTTTGCTTTGTGTGTCCGCTCCTGAGACTCACTGAATGATCTCTCATCAGCTGGTTCCTTACTGCGATTTGCGCGAATTCACTGACCGGTTTATTCATCGACCCCTGACGGGCGTCTAATTCACTGCCTCGCTTCTTGTTTACTGACTGTCTGGACGCACTGCCGCATCCGGACTGCGTGACTCGCGCCCGTACTCTCCTCCTGTCCTCTTGGACGTATGACTTACGCGTATTACGGCAGCGAGCTAAAACACTCGTTCGACATGCTTTTGGACCGAGCAAAAAGCTCTATTAAAGAAGTAGACTATTTTGAATAAAATTAATTCACTTTGCCGATAAAACCATTTGTTTTGTTTTTTTTTTAAAGTCCTGTTTACTTTTGAACGCACCTTGTCTAACGCCTGTGATAGCTGATAATAAAATGGTTCTACTAAAAGATTTGATTGTGATGTTGTTAAAAGGTAACTCAATGTCGAGAAAAGCAGCCATCCCAAACCCAACTTTATTGCCCATTTGATTTCCTTATCTGTAATGATCTTCTCTAGCATCTCCCCCTCTCGATCTTCGTGGTTAAGGCACCTCATTGTCGTCTACATCTTCGCAACCAGGAAACTGAGAGTGCATGTGGAGCTTAATTGTCAGTTGTTTAATGGTGTAATTGCCATCAGGGTCCTAAAGTAGACTGAGCGTGGCTGGGTCCTTTAAAGTCGGACCCGTCAAAGTTGTAGTGAGTTCTTGGAATCGCCTTCCTCTTGAAAGCATTAAGGCTTCGGATGTATTTGTACAAGACTTATTGCATGTTGGTCCTTTTAGCCCTATTGTACATAATCCTGCAATACGTTATCACCGGAGTCCACTATGTATAAGCACTTGACTTTGGCGGTCAGGTTACAAGGTAATTTTGCAATTTGCTTGATCATTTCCAGTATTTTTACATCCTCCGTTAATGGGTAGGTTCGCCTAGCTTCATCGTCTTGCAGCTCTTGTTCCTACACTAGCTCACGTTGAAAGCAGAAAGAGTTTACTCCTGTGCGTGTCTATTTCTCTTACTTGATAGCGCTGTACTCGTGTTTCTTCTTCATCTTCTTCATCGTGGCCTGAGAAATTTGCCAACGAGCGGTATTTTCTGTGGTGCTAGATAGTTCGTCAACTGATTTATAGTATTTGTCGTGTGAGTCCGTCCTGATGGTTTTCGGTTCCGATTTGGATACCGATTTCCTATATACACCAAAAGTTCCCCACCTGACGTTATGACGTGATCTAGTTCTATATCCATTCTACCGTGGGGGAATAGGCTATCTAACCCTTACCATGTCTTGTGTTTATCCAGCCACGACGAAGGTGAGACCGTGAGGCAGTAAGGATTTCATCTCTCCATGCCCTCCGGTGGTAGCAGAAACGCCTTTCAAAGGTCAGCCGAAACCCATCCCATCCCATCATGACTTTTGGGGAACAACGACCCCATTGTTCGCCTGTCGGCAGGTGAGTGGCACCGAGATTCCTTATAAAATCTCCGGACATCACAAAATCTGCATTCAGGCTTCTGTCGTCTTACTATTTTCCTGTAAAAAATGTTCCGTGTTTTAAGAACATTTCGGGCAAAAAGACCTAAGGTATCTCCCATCCCTTTTATTTGTGTTCTAGGACTGGTTGTCAGCAGTAAGACAGTCGATTTTTATACTGGGTCAACGTTACCGTTAATAGTAACTCTTTATATCCGTTACTCGTAGAGTACAAGGATATCCAAAATTCGTAGAGAAATATGTTACAGAATAAATAAATATTCTAAATCAAGATCAAGTTCGTCCTTCTGACTATCGGTCTGTCCGGTGGTCTGCCTGCTTGAGCGTCCAGATTTGGGAACTATATAAGCTATAAAGCTGTGCAACTTTGTTTCAGAACTTTGCCAACCCTAACAGTCACAATACGCACAATACTAACGACCACCTTTAAAGTCCGGAAAAAAGGTAATTTTACAGTCGATTTTAAGGGAAAATTAAGTTCTTTTCAAATCCATATAATATTTATTTAGAGTGATCACAGAGGTAATACAAAAAAATTTTTTTAAAAAGTAAAATTTAACAAATTTTTCAAAGCTCTTGTAAAACATTTTGCCGTAAATTGTGATTCTAGTCTGATGTAAACAATCCAAACATTTTCTTACTCGAAATGGTTTTTAAGCCCGTTACTCGTAGAGTAAAAGAGTATACTATATTCGTTGAAAAGTATGTAACAGGCAGAAGGAAGCGTATCCGACCATAAAAATTATATATATTCTTGATCAGGATCAATAGCCGAGTCGATCCTGCCATGTCCGTCCGTATCAACGTCGAGATCTCAGGAACTATAAGAGCTGTAAAGTTGAAATTAGGCATGCAGACTCCACAAACATAGACTCAGCGTAAGTTTATTAAATGATGTTGCCACGCCCACTATACCGCCCACAAGCCGCGAAAACTGTCACGTCCACACATTTGAAAATTGATTTGATATTTTTTCATTTTTTATTAGTCTTAAAAATTTGTATCGATTTGCCAAAAATGTTTTTGCACACGCCCACTGTACCGCCCAAAAGACGCCTAAGACTGTGACGCCCACACTTTTAAAAAATGTTTTAATTTCATTTTTTTTAATAGTCTTGTAAATTTTGATCGATTTGCCAAAAAACATTTTGCCACCCTCTACCGCCCAAAACAGTCACGCCCACACTCGGCATTATCCGTATGCAGTTTGGATTTGGTCGAGCTCAATAACATTAATTTAGTCGATGAGATTTGTAACTTTCCGATTCCCTTGCTGGGGGACCTCTATGGGTCATCTATATTAAAAAATTAAATTAATTTTTTTCAAACAAAACGTCGCAAAAATGTACATAACTCTATAACCTTATAATCTGCTTGCAGGCAAAAAAAATTGTCATTCTAGGCACCATGTTCACGATTGTTGAAGATTTTAGTGTTCTGATGCTGCAAGCTACGAATTGCCAAGAATGGCGCCGAAACCGTTTTTTATGTTACGCCAAAAGATGTATTCTAATCCATTGGATACACCAGGAATTGTCGGTACATTTTCTTTTTATCCCGTGGGATAGCAAAACGAACCAACCGAAAAAAGGCGACCGTATAGATATTTTTGTACAGTAGATTTCCTGAGGTAAATCATTCAATGAATTTTGAGTCGGTCCCGTCTCGTAGCTTGGTTGACACGCTATACACAACTTGCTATATAAAAAAGACTCACCTAGTAGTCACGAATATCATTTGGACAATATTCTTGTACTTCTTCATGAAGTTTTTGTAATCCGATGTAGCAGCTGTTTTTCCAATAGCAAAACGACGACTGGCAACTTTAATACAACTCTCAAGTAGAGCTGTATCTCTCTTAAATGGCAAGCGAACGACTCTTGTTATTCTGGCGTGTTCTTTTAAAAAAAATCTTCACGCAACCGATTGTCCGTTATAATTGAACTCTATACCGAGTCCACTGATTCGATTCTTCCATAGTAGTTGATGGCCTTCATCCTTTGACATCATGCATGTTAAGATTTGTGTAGGACGTCAATGTAGGTATCTGGCACTAAACATCCAAACAGGGTCTTCTGAAGTAGTGGCAAATATACTCCAAATTTTATCTAGCGACAAATATTCGAAAAATGCCTAGGTGCCTAAAAATCAATAAGTTCCAAATGATGAAGTCCCTCGTCGGTGAGTAGAATGTTGCCCGGCAGTCTCCTGTCCGATGTGTCAATTTCCGAATATGGTTGATAGGCAATATGATACTGAGTTTATATACCGACAATGGAGATTTAATTTCGGACGTTGCGCAATTTTTGATGTTGGTCATTTATTGCACAATACTGCGAACTTCGATGTGTTGGTTGTTTCGGCGATTAAATCTGTCTTAAAATTAATTAATAAATAAAATAAATAATAAATAAAATTAATTTCGGACGTTGCGAAATCTTTGATGTTGGTCATTGATTGCACAATACTGCGAACTTCGATGTGTTGGTTGTTTTGGCGAATAAATCTGTCTTAAAATTGAGCTTGAACATGAATCCAAATAGAAGTCTCTGTGGCATCCCGCACCAAAACCTGTACGCTGGCAAGAATAACTTCTTTTTATGTGAAATATTCACATGAGTATGCGTTGTAACTATACAGGTTGTTAGCTTGGCTTACTTCACTTGCGTGTAAGTTAACAACTGATAGAGCGCAGCTAATTCCCTAGCAACTAAGTAGCTTCATGTAAACAATGCTGACTCGCCCCAATTGAGTTCAGCGCCCCGCGCTAAGAACGGTCAGCATCGGCAATCGGACACCCAGTATCCGGGGTACCGAATTGCGCTGCATAAATGCTGAGTCGGCTTGCCGACCATGGGTTTATGGCGTGATGCATTGAAGCTAAGGTAAATTTAAATTTTTCATATTCTTTGTATTCAGTCTTAAGGGAACAATTTAGAAATAAGGAACCATTTACTCCGGCGACTTGCCGTAAATCCATTTTATTTGTTATAATTTATCCACGCTGAGCCCGAAGGCCAGTGTCAGCAAAAAGGCAAAGTCACGCCCTCCACCGTAATCTACGTAAGAAGACATTCCGCCTGGGTAACACCAGGACCAGGGGATCACCTTCATCTTGGACCTTATTTGCCGGGACCGTCATCAGGAGGATCGACAATAGGACCAGATTAATTTGTATTTGTATTTATTTTATTTTAAATAAAAATGTAATTGTATTTTCTTGTAAAAATGTTGAAAAAAAATAATTTTTTTAATAAATATAATATAACCATAATACATAGTATAGTATATAGTACATAGTAGTATATAGTATTTGTAAGTTAATATTTATAAAATACATATAAAAACTTTCAACCTGTTAAATGTCATAATTCACTTTCTTAAGTCACGACGTGCGTGATTAAACACCTAGGAAAATTTTTCACACTTCGGAAGCTGATTACCCAAATGAAAATTATTCTAATTTAAAATAATGTAGGAAATTTATTATGTATTATTATATGCATTTGTATATTTGGTCCATATTCTAATGTATTCTTAAGTTTGTCTATAGTGAAGCTATTTCGTATTACTCTGGATTTGTCGTTGCTCTGCCGAATCGTTGCTGATTCGTAGTTGAATAAAAACTCGAATTATATTCGTACGCTTCTCGATCTAATAGTTCTTCAAAATGTCTCTCGGTGTCCTCATTATTGAAGAATCGCATTATTTCTGCAAAAAATAACGGCATACAAAATGTGTGCTTGTGCGGCATTCTACTCATGTCTATGGTAAGTAAGAAATAAGATTGTGAATTTAAAAAAAAATTATTTCATTTTGAAAAACGTTTATCGGGGCTTGAACACTAACGATCAGGACATAACTGGACTACTGGAACTATGTTGTGTGGAGACAACAGTGTTTATTTGTTTTAAGGGTATTCTAGAGAGTGTGTTTGCAACAACATGGACTTTTTTCTTAATCATATTTGCCTAAGTAAGCCTCCATGTATTGATTCAGGCATTTCCATTCCATCTACTCAATGAAGGTTGGTGATGTGTAAAAACCTTAGCCTTGGCTTTCGGAATATAAAGTTTTAGAGGGCCTTAAGTGCCCACTCGATGGCTATCATCTCTAAGCCGCATAGTTCTCTTCAGCTTTAGATAATGTTATGGAGTGGAATGGTATTATGTTGCGACAGAATTGCTCCAATCACAAATTTGAAGCATTAGGTGGTACGCCTTCTTGGCTCACAGAGAATAACTTATTTTGACACTAAGTTACTTTCTGCTTCTGCTTTTTTGTCTATTGAAATTAATTTTTTTTTTTAAATTCTTTAGTATACGTGCTTAATAAGAGTGAAGTCCCTCTCAAGAGTGAGGTCAGGGATTTGCTTACTTAGCATAGTTGTGTATGAATCTTCTATTGTAGTCGGAAAGACCGAGAAAGGATCTAAGATCTCTCAAGAATTTACTATTGCTAACACTTAACTCGGGCTTGCTTCTATTCCTTAATTGGAAACTAGAATTTGTTTTTCAAAATCAGTCTCTGCTCGTTTTCTATTCCGTTATGACTCATTATTCAAGTTATGAGTGCAATTTCAAAGCTACTGCTACCCAAGTTCGAGCCTTTCAAGCGTTGTTCGTCGCTTGAAGAGGCTATATAATTGTGATAGCTGTGTAGTGAGCAATAATTCGCACACCAATAACTAAAAAGTCAGTGTCTCAAGACGTAGATATACATTTTTTCAAGGTAATCAACTTTATCGATCTGTCGTCAATAATGAGTTTTGGCTGCAATCGGTTATAGTGACTCGATTCATCCATAAGGAAAGGCATCCTTCTGACATGACGGTTGTTCATTTTTCAGGAGATCTATTACGGACCTCTAGTCCCAGCAAGGCGGCACCAAAAAACGCCCCAGTAACCGGCGTCACTGGCTTTGACGTCTTCTTCGGCCCTCTTTTGGATCAAACCTCTCTTTTTTCGGATTACCGCTCCATTTCCAACAACAATTTCAACGATCAGCGGTGTGGTCGGCCATCATTCGTCGTATTCAAGATTCAGATGTCATTACTCACAGCTTTTTTTTATTTCACATCGTTCCCATAAAAAAAAACATACTACTTGCGCAACTCTTTGACTTCACATACATCTGATTCAATCTAATTGCGCTGCCAGCTGCTCGAACTATGGTTTGGAGCAGACCATACCACTTCGCACTTTGTACATACTTCTCTTACTTATGAGCTTCCTGCCCTGGAATGTGCTTCAATTTTGTATCACGAACTAGCAGGATAACTGAAATTAATAACCCTTAAATAATATTTTCAAAACATAGCTGGCATGAGAACTATAGCACCATCAGTCCTCCTGAATAGCTCTAACAGCGATTACGATGTTATGATATTGGTTGATACCTGGATTATCACCAACTTTAACTTGGATGCATTTTTATACTTGTTACTCGTAGAGTAAAATATTCGTTGAAAAGTATGAAACAGGCAGAAGGAAAAGTTTCCGACCATATAAAGTATATATATTCTTGATCAAAATCAATAGCCGAGTCGATCTGGCCATGTCCGTCTGTCCGTAAGAGCGCCTCGATATCAGGAACTAAAAAAATTAGAGTGCTGAAGATGTTGCCACGCCCACTCTAACGCCCGCAAACCGCTCAGAACTGCCACGACCACACTTTTGAAAAATATTACACTATTTTTAATTTAATAATTTTTTTTTTCAATAACTGATAGTCGGGGAACTCGACTACAGCATTCTATCTTGATCTGAATTTGTTTCAATTCTTCCGTAAGGTGAGGACTTCAGCAGAATGCATTGCGCGAGGGAAGGTCACGTTACTGTGGCTATTCGCCGTAGTTGCTTTAGTACACTCATCGAACTCTTTGGTGATGTCTCAATTTCGGATCAGTTTATTGTTTATTGCGGAAGTGACATTGATCTTTATCAGGCCCACAAGGATAACATCTCCCACATTTAGAGGGCTCGGATGGCCCTTTTGTTCCTGAAGACTCCGTTATATGGACACTGGATTCGCTCTCCTTTTCCATGATTCTTAGCAACGTATATCTCTACTTCATATATCCCTTCTAACTTTGAATCCGCTGTTGTTTTGAGTGACCAAGATATTTTGGGCAAGATTCCGGAAATCTTCCACATAGGGTCGTTAGATATTACTGATGACGAAATTTCTGAAGCGATATTGCACTTTAGTGATTCCCCTAAGCCCGACATCAAGGGAGTTTTCTCCTTCTTTCTTTAAATCCGCATTTCGAGTCACCTTCTTTCTCTTTGAAAATGCTTTTTTCCTCTTCATTCCGATTTACAAATATGGTAGTAAAAATGTTGTCTCCAGGCCAATTGTTAAAATCAGCAATATTGTATATGTAAGTTTTGGAAAGGATAGTTTTGAAAAATTAGGTTCCAGCTATGATTGCCTTCCGTCCATGCCGGGTATTTTGCTGCAAACTTATCCAGCTTTCTTTTGCATATTTTCTATTTATGCAACAAATTCACATGAATCATGCGAGTTATCCAATCCATGATTCAAGGGCCCTTACCCAATTTATAAACAATTTTTTATAATCCAATCTCAACGATTGATTTGCCTTGGATCCCAAAGTCGCACTTCGCCGGCTTGTAAATAAACCAAACTTAACGTAAACACAGCTCCCTCTTGATCGAATTTAATTTAAACACAGGTTCCTCTTGGAGACCAAATATATTGCGCATTGAGGACCAACTTATTGCGTATCAATCAAGCTCAATGGTCAGCATAATTGAATTTCACAATGCAGAAGAACAATTTCAACATTAAGCTTCAAAAAGTTTCAAAAAAGCTCCTGGCCGAGGTTTCAGTCGATTCCTGAGATAAAATTTTTTTAAATAAATTCATAAGATAATTCATAATTGGCGCCAAACGTGGGGCGGTGCTAATGAACGTTCGGATTAAAAAATTCGGTGAATAAAAAAGTCGAATCATAATTCACGGACTCGCGCCGCCAACCCAGTAGTGAAAGTTCATGTGAAAACTAAAGGTGGATGATAAAAAGTCATACCATCACCATGAACTAAGTACTACATTTAAATATTTTTAGTGAAAGAATAACAAATTCCACAAACCAATAATAGTGAAAATTCCGATGAGAAAAAAAGGTGGACGATAAAAAATCACACCATCATCAAGAATTAAGTGCTATAACCAGACAATTTATAAAAGGAATAAATATCGACGAACTAAAAACTGAACCAGTGAAACAAAAAATTGGTGCAAAACAAAAAATCATAAAAATAAAAAATCAACAAATCATCTACCAAGAAGGAAGGGCTGAAGGCAATCCCTCACCAAAACACCATTCAATCGAAAAAAAACTAAAAAAGAAGGAAGAAAGAGGTGAGGGCCATGCCTCGTTACCAATAAACCAACACCAGGAGAATCATCAACAACTACGAGGAGAATCTGCTGTGAGCAAAAATTAAAAATATTAATTTTAATAAAATTATTTGTAAGAAATAAATACCCCTGGCGAATTAAACAAAATTAGTGGAAGGAAAGAAAAAAATTAGTGTAAGCCATCAATCGACAATCAAGAGAAAAAAAAGTTATTGTACAATTACGTTTAAGAAGTAAATTCACCCTGGAAGATTAAATAAAGCAATTTAACCAATTAAAAATGGCAAATACGAGTAATCCATCAGGCAGTACTTCGGCAAATGCCCAAATACAACAACAGGTCTTTCTGACCTCAGAACTCATAAAACAAATTGTAACCACCGAAGTAGACTCCTTGAAACAGGAGATAATATCATTTTTTTTTTTTTTATATTTTATTTAAGCTTATTGAGGCGTACGGGGAAATCTGGGAACCCCTTTATGTCCTTTTATTTCTATGGATTCATCCCATTTGGGCGCGCCGGCTAACTATAGTCTAGTTAGCTTTATCAATTTAACAAAATTTTAACAAAAACAAAACAATCACAGATAACAAATAATTTATGAGAAGGGTCAGCTTCTGCTGGCCCTTGTTAAAGGAGATCGTGAAATGAGATCCCTTGGTTGCCTTCTGTTGAGCCTCCCTGGTGGGCGAGATCTGTTTAGAGCGCTGGTAAGTCGATTTCTGTGGCGCTCCAGCCTGTCATGGTATCGACTCGAGTGCTGGTTTATCTCGTCGAATACCGTCGCGAGTTTGAGGTCTCTGTGCAGGGTGGTGTTTCGCACAAACCACTCGCAGCCGGTGATGAGTCTTGCGACCTTATTTTGGATGGCCTGGATCCTTTTGATTTGGCTGTCACATGCCAAGCCCCAGATTTGGCACCCGTACTTCCAGCTTGGTGCTATGATGTGTTTGTAAATTGTCAGCTTGTTGGAGAGTGACAGTTTACTGCGCGGGCAGAGTAGCGAGCAGTGCTTCGCCACCTTAGCACGTAAGCTTGTTCTAATGGCAGTCACATGCTTGGAAAATGTGAGTCTGAGGTCAAGCAAATGAAAACAAGGTAGAAGAATACAAAATTCAGGAATTAGATAGAACTATAGTATGTGAGGAATCATATGAGATAATCAAATCGGTATCAGAATTTAAGGGACAAATAGAACAGTACGTTAGTTGGAAGGAGGCCGCGGAAAACGCGATGGGACAATATGTTATCAAAAGTAAAAGATACTTCGAAGCGCTACCAGCCTGAGAAATAAAATAACAGAAAAAGCGAACGACGAATTGACCATACATGGCACTGTATTAAACTTTGATGCCATTTTAGCAAGGTTAGATTTCGTGTTCAGTGACCGAAGGCCACTGCATATAATAAAGTAGGAACTAAGTATCTTGACACAGGGATAAAGGACCATTATGGAATATTATACCCAAGTGTACAGGAAGCTGACTTTACTGACCAATAAAACCATTATGACATATGGACGGAACCAAGCTATTACTAACGAAATTAATAACAGACACAGGCAAAACGCCTTACGAGTTTTCATAACCGGCCTGACCGGCCCAATATCAGCCACCGATTTGCCAAACGCAATGGAATTGGTCCAGGAGATGGAAAGCAACCAGATGAGAGCAAAATTTGGCCATAATATAATAATAATTTCACTGGATTGAATCAGCGATATCATGATTCGAATTTTCAAAACAAACCCGGTCCCAATTACCGGTACAACCGAAATGATACGAACTTGAACAAAAACAATTTCTCACAACAAATTCAGAAACCGACCCAAGATTTTAACAAGAATCAATGGGGTCATCAATGGGGCCGGTATAAACCACCGGTTGTAAACACCGAGAACCAGAAAAATTATCAACAAAACGGACCGTTAAAAAGAATGCCTACTGGTTCAATTAACCAACCGGAACCAAAGGCAATGAGGGTAAATAATATCGAAGAAGAACATTTTTTAGCCCAAAACCAGTAGCAAGACTACCTAACTTAACAAGGGTAGATAAAAAAATTAACAAAGAACTAAAAATACTAATCGATACTGGAGCCACAGCGTGTTATATAAAAAAGGGAATCTACCCGAATAAATAAGAATTACCAATACCTAAGACAGTGTCGACCATTAATGGTCACACAATTATTAAATATTACCATAACATATTTATAATTAACCTTAGACAGAGATTCTATGAAGTAGAGGGCTTAGAATCTGATTTATTAATAGGATGTAACCTCTTGAAAAGAATAGGTATTAAGATCGATATGCAAAAGGGGATTATAAAATACAACGGAAAAGAGGAAAAATTACGTTTCGATGACGATAAGCCATCGAATAAAGCATTATTAACAAAAGAGAACAATAGTCTCCCCTTGAGAGAATTTATCTTAAAAAAATATTACGACGAACAGGAAGTACTTACAGCAGAATCAATTATTGTAGAATATAGTATAGATAGCTCGGTATCAAGTTATCATGAGCAGCCGGCGTAGAAATATCCGCCATAAACGAGAATATAAATAGCTTGGGATATAGTTAAAATTAAAATTAAAAAGTTTGGGAAATAAAAATCCCGAACACGCCGGCGTAGAAATATCCACCACCAAAAATATCCGGAACACGCCGTCGATGATAATTCCGACACTTATCATATTAATAATGCTTCCTCCAAAATTGGAGCGACGAATTATTGAAACAATACAAAACGAGCACACAGCAATACTCTGTCATTCTCCCATACTCTCATTCCATTCAGAACAGACGTAAGAGGGGAAATCAACACGATACATGATAGACCGATACCAACATTACCAACGAAATTAAAAAAATGCTCGAAGAAAACGTTATTAGACCAAGCAAGAGTCCGTATAACTCACCAGCGCTAGTTGTACCGAAAAAAGGGTTCAACGACGACGGTAGCCCTAAACACAAACAGTATTTGGATTTCAAAAATTAAATGAAAATACCATACTAGATCGGTATCCTATGCAGGATCCATCGGTCATTCTTGCAAACATAGGCAAGGCAAAATATTTTTCTACATTGGATTTAGAATCAGGATTGCATCAAATACTCATGAAGGAATCCGATATGGAGAAAACCGCTTTTCCATTAAAAATGGAAAATACGAGTTCTTACGGCTACCTTTCGGGTTGACTTATGCTCCCCGATTTTCCCAACAGCAATGGACGATATTTTGAGAAATCAAATTGGTAAAATCTGTCAGGTCTATATGGACGTAATTGTTTCTCAGAATCATTGACCCAGCACCACAAAGATTTATTGATAATTATAAAAATCTACAAGTAGCCAATATGAAAATATCTTTGGAGAAATCCAAGTTTTTCAAATTGGAAACACCTTTTCTCGGCTATATTGTGTCACACAATGTGATAAAAGCAGATCCAGAAAAGGTAGCAACAATCAAAAACTATCCCCTTCCAAAAAATGTCCGTGAGCTACGAAGCTTCCTAGGCCTAACAGGCTACTAAAGAAAATTTATGAAAAATTACGCCCACATTGCCAAACCTCTAACAAGGTACTTAGGTGGAGAAAATGGAAAGGTCACGAGACGAATGTCTCCCAAGATTTCCATCCAACTAAACACCGCAGTCATACAGGCTTTCAATGAACAAAAAGAAAATCTGATAGCCCAAGTAGAACTGACACAACCAGACTACAATAAAAATTTTGTTTTGACTACTGATGCCTCAGACATATCCATAGGCGCAGTTTTATCACAGGACAATAAACCAATTACGTTTATATCCAAAACCTTAAATAAAACAGAGCAGTTATACGCGACAAACAAAAAAGAATTATTAGCCTTATGGGCCGTATGGGCCTTAAAAAATCTAAGAAATTATTTATATGGGGTAACTGGCATTGAAATACAGACTGACCATCAGTCATTATCGTTCTCAATATCAGACAAAATGCAGAATATAGATATGAAACGATGGTATTCGTTCATACAATGATTTACCCCTAAAATGTAGCCGACGCACTATCCAGGCTAAAGCTAAACAATCTCACTGAAAGCGACGAAGAAAACGTAGATGACTCAGATATTAATACCCAACATTCAGCCGAAGTAGTTTCGAGAAGATAATTCAGGAAACCCGAAAGCCGTTGAACCAATTTGAACAACAATTGTTGTTAACCAGGCAGGTTCACGATACTCGAACACCTAACAATCTTCGACAAAGTTAGGCACGTAATCGAATATGATACACCAGAAAATCTGGTATCAGTACTGAGAGAGTATTTACCTCCTAATATTACAGTGGGAATACACTGTACTGTAGAGGACCTATATCAAATTCAATTGTTGTTAACCAGGCAGGTTCACGATACACGAACGCCTAACAATCTTCGACAAAGTTAAGCACGTAATCGAATATGATACACCAAAAAATCTGGTATCAGTACTGAGAGAGTATTTACCTCCTAATATTACAGTGGGAATACACTCTACTGTAGAGGACCTATATCAAATTCAAGAATTTCTAAAAAATAACATCAATAACAAATTTCTTTATACAAGAATATTTTTGCAGGATATTGAAAAAAACAAAGACAAGGCTTTAAAAAACACATTGTAGAGCTCATAGAGGACTTGATGAAAACTACAAACAAATAACCAGACTGTATTACTGGCCAAATTTATATATAAAGTTAAAGGAATACATTAAAAATTGACAAATTTGTAACGAAAATAAACAAAATAGACATCCGATTCAGATCCCAATAGGGGAAGCTCCAATCCCAACAAAAGAAGGAGAAAACCTACACATCGATATATACTACGCTCAAAAATTAATGTTTTTTACATGTATCGATGCTTATTCGAAATTCCTGGCAGTAAAAGAAATTCGAATTAAATTAAATATCGAAAACGAAGTAATGGGAGTTGCTACAGCAGTTCCCAATGGCCAAAACAATTATGATAGACAATGAACCTAGCTTCACTTCAGCGCAATTCATATCCTTTGCACAAAGTTGTGGATTTACCTTAATTTTCGCCGATACAAGGCACAGTATGACTAACGGCCAAGTAGAACGAGCACACTCTACAGTAACAGAATAGCTCGCTGTATAAAAGAATAATTCAGATTAGTAGATCATTCAGAGATACTAATTAGAGCCGCCCAAGCATACAATAAAACATTTCACTCCACGACTAAACAAAAACCATTTGAAATACTCTATAACCGAATCGAACATGCGGACGTACCACAAACACTACAGGACGCCCAGGTAAAAAAAAGGATTATCATATCGGACAAGTAGTTTACGAAAAGAAAATTGGGGAAAGAAATAAACTCAAACCTAGATATAAAAAACAAGTAGTTAAACCTAATAAACCTAATAAAATAATAATCCATAATAGAAACCGAGTAATACATAAAGATAATCTCAAAGTGTTATACCTTTTTTGAATTTACAGAAAATGCATTCCTTAATACCACTAGTATCAATCTTTATACTAGCCAGTTCCGAAACTATTGATTACTCAAACCATGAGTTCTTTTTGTTCAAGGACAAAAAGGAAGTCCTTACTTATAAGTCCTATAACGATTTATTCCACGTAACCAATTTAAGGTTTTATAAGGACATAATAAATATTGAATCACAAAACATTAAGAAAGATACTAATAAAAGATCATAATGGGAAATTAAGTACGACTTAGAAGTAATTTAACTAATTTTGTCACAGTTAATATCAACTAGACCTAAAATTGGAATTAACACAGTGTGGAAATGTTTAGCTGGAACTCTAGACCATGATGACTTCATCAAAGTACAAAATAAAATCAATAACCTAATAGAAAATAATAATAAACAATTTATTATCAACTCCAAATTGTTCAAAGAAATAGAATCTCTTTCTGACGAATTTAAACATGTATTTATCGATCAAGATTTACTATTAAGATAACATCGCCTAAGACTTTTAACATTTGAATTGCAAAATTTAATCGATACTATCACATTGGCAAAAATTTATGTATTTAATACTAAGATTTTAAACAATGAAGACATATAAGAAATACTAAATCACGAACAAAGACCGGTAATCATTGCAGACCTAATGGATCTCAGTATTCAAAATCGCACTACACAAAGAACTCTTAATTATTTATATAAAATTTCCTATAATTGATAACAGAAGCGATATATAAATTATCGTTAGAAGTTTTTGTATAATTTTATTTGTATACAATTATGATAGAATTTGTGCGGTCTGCACTTAATGAGACGAATTTGTATGTTTGTGCGTGGCGATGACCGACGCTTCTGATCTCCAAATATCGACTGCCTATTACAGAATAGATCTCTTATCTTTACCCTACGTTCCTCAGCAAAGCTTAGCTCTTCTCTCAAAAGCTCCGATGCGCTTGCATTAAGCTAAGGGCATAAGCAATATGTAAATGACTCCAGTTAACTTATATTATGCTAAGGCCATTTTCCAAAGCGATGGAAAACTAATAAAAGGCAATCAAGTCGCAAAATGCGACAATACATATTATGAAATGTCTACATTTAAAACCGAACTCTTTAACAATTACGGTATAATAAATCAGGAAAAAACCTGTTTTACCAAATTATTAAATGGAGAGAAAACAACTTGTAAGAAAATAAGAGAAAAAAATAAGAAATTAGATATCATCCAAGACGGTGCCATTTTTATAAGTGGATACAATATTGTTAACAATTCCTATATAAATGAATCATTTCTAATAACATTTAATAGTACAAACACAATTAACAACATTTCATATACCAATTCAGAGAGTAAAATTCTCTATTACATAACTACAAACCATTTTACAAGTTATGAAATATCCAATTACATATTGTCTAATAACTCGGAACTCTCTCTAGATAATGTAAACATTCTAAACCCTTTCGTTCAAATTAATAACACCAGGATATCACTTTCCCTTATATTATTAATTGTAATCGTTTTATACATCATTTTTGTAATCATATCTAATCTAATTTTTAAATACAAAAAGTTTATATTTGTAACCAAAGGCCACGGCCAGAATGCGAAAACAGCTTGAATCAAACAGAATTTTTTACAGAATTAAGAGATCACCTTAATGACACTCGAAATGAATCGGGACGCTCCATTTTAGAAGGGCGAGAGTTATCCAACCCATGATTCAGGGGCCCTTACCCAATTTATAAACAATTTTTCAAAATCCAATCTCAACGATTGATTTGCCTTGGATCCAAAGTCGCACTTCGCCGGCCTGTAAATAAACCAAACTTGACTGAACTTAACGTCCTTTGGTCCTTTTGGGGACCAAACATTGCTCGTATCAATCAAACTGCAATCGTCACCATAATTGAATTTCACAATGCAAAAGAACAATTTTAGCATTAAGTTTTATTTTCAAAGTGCAAAAAGTTTTAAAAAAGCTCCTGGCCGAGGCTCGATGAGAAAATTTAAAGTTAAGCCATCAGTCGATTCCTGAGATAAAATCTGATCGGTGATCCGATTATAAAATACTTATATAAAACATCACTCTGTAAACTTTAAAGATTAAATAAAAAAATAAATTTTTTTAAATTAATTCGTAAAAGAATTCATAATTTGCAAGCTTTTTCCATCAGTGACTTGCTCATTTCAAAAATTCAGTCGTCGATATGCCCAAAAATAAATTTGAATATTGCATTCAGTTTTTCACGAGCTAGCCATTGCGTGCCGCATTGCAAACTGACAGTTTGCTTTAAACGTTTTGACTTCGACCTATTTTCTTGGCTTTTTCATAGCGTTTTAATCCAGATTTCATATAGCCTTTTATTATACCTTTTTCAAGTCGGTTAAAGCTTTTCCACGTCCTATTTTACAAAAGAACTGACAATGATTGCCTTAAATTTCAGAATACAAAAGAATTCTTAGGGTTTTAATCCAGATTCCATATAGCCTTTTATTATGCCTTTTTCAAAGTCGGTTAAAGCTTTTCCCATTTTACAAAAAACTGATAATGAATGCGTTAAATTTTAGAATACAAAATAATTCACAGCGTTTTATTCCAGATTCCATATAGCCTTATATTTTAAATTATTATTATTTTTTCAAAGCCTCTTAAAGCTTTTCCACGACCCATTTTACAAAAAAATTATAATGAATGATTTAAATTTTAGAATACAAAAGAAATGAACTCTTTTCAAATACCATTGCATATGTCCCGCTACTTTTTTTTTCCATATTAAAATAAAAAAAATAAAAAATAAAATAAAAATGAATTTGAAACAATGTGAGATAGAACTATTTGAGGACTGCGCAGCGTTTAACCAAACTGCAAAGAAGAAGGATATTCCTCACGAGGTTGCGGATTTTTGAATTCAGTCTCTGCATTCTTGCAGCGGAGCATCGTAGCGCTGATCGAATGAAACATGTTGAATGCTTAAGCCGATTTCCAAATATTCTTCTGGTGGGAACAGCTCGAACTTAGAAAGCTCAACGAATGGATGGATGAGTTTATTTATGCAATCTTATGTATCTTGAAGAAGGGACAATACCAAGGTTATAAGCTAATGGGAGATGCTTTGTGTAAACATGTTGACGGTCGTGATCTTCTCGTTTACCCAAGGCTATGAAGCATGAGGTTATAACTGACACTGGACACTTTGCAATAAAGAAGCCGATGCACGGCCTAAGTCAGCAATTTTTTATCCCGCACATGGAACGGAAGGTCACACTTGTTATCCTCTAGGAGAGACGTTGGCAGCATTGGTTGGAGAGAGAAGAGTTGGCAGCTGGAAGCTTGAAGTCGGTCGAGAGTCAGTGGAGAATAAGAACGTGCGAAGAAGGTGACGTAAGGAAGTTGAGCTGATATAGCGGTTTATAAATAAGCAATGGCAACTACTATAACAAATACAACTCAACGCTCACTCCTCGATAGGTTGTTCATGACCTTAGCGAGGCATGACATTTCAACCGTTCAAAAATTAAGACAAATCTCCCAACAAGAAGGGGTATACGAAGACCCAATTTGAAAAAAATCGGATGGTCAGCCAAGACTTAACTCAATGTCACTTAACACCCATAATAACAGAAACATTAATCAAATCAAAAACACTCACTCCATTAACCAATCCCGCGCAAACCCAAAACACTAACGTAAACAACCAAACGCCTTTTAAGCAAACTCCTTCGACCAGACAACAGCAATTTGACCAGAACAGAAATTTATAAAACGAATTCAGAACAAACTTTCTTCATGACCGTCAAAACGACACCCGAAACTACTATCAGCCCCCCCAACAACCAAGAGTGCCGAATAAGCCTTTTTAAGAAGGCAGCGGACAGTCACGTATGCAGACAGATGAAAGTCATCACCAGTACGAATTAGATTACGATAACGAAACTAAGCACTACAATAATAACGACGAACAGTTCCAGGAAGATCAATTACAGAATACCCAGACAGAAATGTTTACAGATCAGCAATATCAACAAGCTGAACATTTTCCACTACCAGCCTGGGATCCCACCAATACATAGAGATCATGTTTAATAACCACAGATATAGATGCATAGTTGACAGTGGCTTTTAACCTTCAAGTTAAGGATAAACAAATAACTGTCCGAAGTATGACAGGCTATTCTAAATTAAATAAATATGTAGACCTTCCAGCCAACGGTCTTTTTCAACAAACACAAAAATTCTCTATAATTATTCATTTTCACCTTATTATGACATTCTATTAGGAAGAAAAATACTACTGGAAAATAACGGTTTAATAGAAGGAAACAATAATTAACTATATCCATGGGAACTCATCAAAAAATTGAGGAAATGTTAAAACAAGGTATTATACGCGAAAGTGACTCCCCTTACTGCAGTCCATTATGGATTGTTCCCAAAAAGATAAATGCCTCTGGCAAACCGAAATTCAGGTTGGTCGTGGACTTTCGAAATCTAAATGAAATAACAATAAATGGTAAATTTCCGATTCCTAATATGGAATTTCCTAAATTAGGAAAATGACAGTATTTTACTACGATTGACTTAGCAAAAGGCTTTCACCAAATCGAAATGGACCCTAAGTCTATAACAAGAACGGCGTTTTCGACCAAACATGGTCACTATGAGTACACTCGCATGCCATTTGGCTTAAAAAATGCTCCTGTAACCTTCTAACAGTGCATGAATTACGTCCTAAAAGAGCTCATTGCTGCATTGACATATTTAGATGATGTGATCATCTATTCAACATTTCTGAACGAACACCTAGACTCACTGAGAAAGGTTTTTGAGAAACTTAAAGAGGCCAATATTAACCTCCAATTGGACAAATGCGAATTTTTTAAAAAAGCGAACAAATTTTATAGGTCATATTTAAGTCCAGAAGGCATACGACCTAATAAAGAGAAAGTTAAGGCAATCGATAAATTTCTACTCCCAAAGACACCAAAAGAAATCAAATCTTTCTTAGGCTTATGCGGATATTAGCGTAAGTTCATTCCAGATTTTGCAAAGATTGCAAAACCTCTGACAATATTTCTAAAAAAGAGACCTAAGATAGACACAAGAAACGAAGAATACAATAAATCATTTGAAAAATTGAAAACACTCATAACGAACGACCCATTTTTGATTTGCCCTGATTTCACAAAATCATTTCAAGTCACTACTGACGCCAGCAATTTCGCCATAGGAGCCGTGTTATCGCAAGACAATAAACCAGTAAGCTTTGCAAGCAGAACTTTAAATGATCACGAACAAAATTATAGCACTATTGAAAAAGAACTACTAGCAATCGTTTGGGCAACTAAATATTTCCGCCCATATCTATATGGAGTCCCCTTTGAGATTTTGAGCGATCAGAAACCCCTTGTTTGGCTAAATAATATTAAGGAACCTAACATGAAACTAAAACGTTGGCGAATTAGACTTAGTGAATATAATTTCAAAATCAAATATTTAGAAGGTAAACTTAATCATGTAGCAGACGCTTTATCTCGCGTCAAAATTGAAGAAAACATGGTAGGCGAAGAAGAAAATAATTCAACAACAGCAACAATACACAGTTCATTACTCATAAAGTAACGAAACCAAAATTGAAATTACAGAAAAACCAATAAACAATTTTGCAAGACAAATTGATTTTATTAAAGATACCGTAAAGCAAGTAGAGACATCGAAATACTTTTCCAAAACAAAACTGACCATCAAATACACTGACATTACCCTGACAAATGCAACAGATATACTCATTAAATACTTCTTAAATAATAACAGTGTTATTTACATGGAAAACGATAAAGACTTTTTAGTTTTTCAAAAAGCATATCAAGAAACCATTAACCCACATAGTAACGTGAAAATTCTGAAAAGTATCATAAAGTTAAAAGACATAAAATCTTATCCTGAATTTAAATTTAACATTCTAAATTGTTACACCCTGGTATTGAAAAAATTATACTATTATTTAAAGAAACTCCCTATTTTCCCGATTATAATAAAATAATTCAAAACATTATCAATGATTGCGAAATCAGTAACCTTGCAAAGACAGAACATAGACCAACTAAACTAGTTTTCGAAATAACTCCAGAGACAAATAACCCACGAGAAATGTAAATTATTGTCTTTTATGTATAAACGTATATTCAAAATCTGCTTCACTTATTAAAACAGACAGTAGAGATTGGTTAGAGGCAAAACGAGCCCTTACTAGAATTTTTAACGACATGGGAAAATCAAAGAAAATTAAAGCAGACAAAGACTTCGCGTTTATAAGCACTTCTTAAAAAATTTGGCTAAACGACGAAGACATACAAATAGATAGACATAGAACGCCTTCATAAATCCATAAATGAAAATATCAGAATTATCAATACTGAAAACAGTAGAGAAAATAAAGAAACACGAATGGAGACAATTTTATACATATACAACCACAAGACTAAACATAACACAACCGGACAGATACCTTCTTCACGCAGGCACACCTACTTATAATACCCAGATGATTAAAGAAATTTAATTTAAAAAAATTAACAAGAAACGACAGGATTTCGAAATCGACACAAAATTTAGACAAGCACCCTTAACGCGCGCAAAATCAAAGAATCCCTTTAGAAAAACAGGCAGAATAGAACAATTAGAAGAAAAACATTATAACGAAAATAATAGAGGTCAAAACGTTATTCAATTTAAAAGCAAATTTAAAAAGAAAAAGAAAGTTAATGACAGCAAATACTTGCAGCAAAAACAGACACCTCCCAATCATCAGACTCATATTCACCATAATAACTTGTTTTGCGACACAAGGCACCAGGACCTATAACCTTTAACCTATAACCTATAACCTTTATGCATCACTGTCTCACAATAATATTACAGAAGTTAAAGAAACATTTAATAGTATAATTAAACAATGTCAAGAATTAAATTAAAGATTTTACCAAGAAAATGGAAAATATATTATATAAATATATTATTATATTATAAATATATATTTTGGCACACTAGACGAAGACGACAGACAACATATTGAACAACAAATTTCGACCCTATTACAAGACACAGTACAGGTCAGCACCCTAAACCGCGTTATTAACAGTCTCAATAATGGCATAGAAAAATTTACAACCCAGTCCAATTCTTTGAAAAAAGAACAAAAAATTAATCTATTAATATTTAATATTGAACATTATACCGAATATATTGAGGATAGTGAAATGGGTTTACAACTAACACGACTAGGAATATTTAATCCCAAACTACTAAAACACGACAATATTGGCAACGTTAATTACAAAAATCTGATAAACATAATAACTTCCGCTTGGTATAAGCTTGGTATAGCTACTAATGAAATATTCCTAATGTCCCACATTCCTATGAATACAATTGAACAACCAACTTTCATAATTGCACCTTAAACGACAATAATGGCCAAGTTATTAAGGAAAATATTGAAGGCAAATTCTACTCACATAACAACTATGTACTAAATACACTAACAAAGAATATTGTCAAAGACCATTGCATAGCTAACATAATAAAACACGAAACACCAACTTTTACTTTTCAAAAATATCGTAAACAATCCTATATTCAATACATTAAGCCAAATATACTTATAACTTGGAATATGACAAGAGAAAAAATGTATCACAATTGCAACGGTCAAGTGATTTATATTCAAAAAATAATAAAATTATAAAAATATCCAACTGCACAGCTGAATTAAAACAAATTTCAATATCTAATAGTATTCAACAATACTCAAATTTAATGTTTACTGAACACAATGTAACCAAAGTCGAACCAATGTCACATATAGAAATGAAAGAAATGATTTTGTTAAACAATAAGAATAACACAATTTACAGAAACATACTAATAATCCTCATATATGTTTTAGTTTTAATTTACATATTTTACTTTTATATGAAATGTAAAACAGCGCCACACAAAACTATTAACTCTTACCTAAAACCAAGTAAAACCGCTAACAAAAATATCGAAAAAGAAACAGAATCAAAAACAGAAATAGTCGAAATTAAAAATCCAGTGCCACAATTATATCCAGAAATAATCGCTTGAGGACAAGCTAATATCTTAAAGGTGGGGGAGGGACATATTCACTTTCCACTTAAGAAACTAAGACCGATCTATTGGAAAGCTTCACTCTTTAAAAGCTTCATAAATAACACTCTCCCTCCCAATACACCAACCGCTTAACGGTAACATTAATGATCCAATAAGATTAAATTGTAAAGCTAAGTAGAACTTAACCGGCTTATGTTAATCCTCTGTGAAAGGCTTGCTGGGCCGAAAGAATACTTTTGTAAAATTAGTTCATAACTGACCTCTGGTGAAAACGTATCAAATAAAGATTATAAAAAGAACGATATATTAATATTTTTTTTTATTAAATCAATCACCAAAAAAGTTTATTATATGTAGTCGCAAAACGCTTAGCCAAAGACGGCGCAGAGAGAAACTAAATGATAAAAACAAAACCAAGAAAATAGTTAGGGAAATTAAACTAAACAACAAATCATTCATATTAAGCTAACCCCCTTAACTCATGCAAACAGCTTTTTATCCCTATCGTCGTGAAGGCCTTCGACGAGGATCGGAATGTGGGTAAGTAAACAAAGTGAATTGAGTAAACAAAATATAAAAATATGTATAATAAACAAAACAAAAACAATTATTAAATTAACTTAATGTGAATGACCGTGAGTTGTATACTGCCCAATCTAATCGCTCACGGCGGCCGTTACAGAGTTTTAAGCTCCGTTCGTGATTAGTTTGATTTGATGCGATGGATTGCAGCAATGCTTGCGCGTCAATGACTGTAATGATATTTTTTGGTTGGCAATCTTCCATTTAATTAATGGGTAAAGAATAAAAAACCCCTCCGCCATTCGCATTTCCTTACTGAAGCTTTTTCCGCGAATGCTGTTGTGCTGCAGTTATATTTTGTTACCTTAATGAGGACAATTAATGATCATTAAAGAAGAATTAGTGTAGGAACGATGATCTTACTAATTAACGAGTCTGTGTGGGGAAAATAGTAACTCAGGCAACAATGAGACCCAAACAAATCCATACATGTAAATCTTCTTACTGATTAATATTATAATCAAATCAACATCGAAATTAACGTTATTATTATTAATTAATAAGTAATTATTCATAATTAATTAAGCAAATCAAACGTAATCATGCCCTTCATCTGAATTTTTTTTTATGTTTTGGGCTTTTGAAGTTTTGGGAATCAATAACTATGTATTTCATAGCTTGAACCATACAATTATGAGTGAGTATTTGAATTTCGTTCGCGACCTGGGGATTTGAATATTTTGATCGGCTACAATTTGGGGTCTTTGTTAACAATTGAAGGTTAAAGAATTGGTATGTTGGTTCGGGTGCGTCAGACATCATCTAAGACGCCACAAAAATAATCCTGCTGTTCCACATATTTCCTTCTTGCTTTTTTTTAGTGTTTTTGGGTTTGAGTATTTGCTCTGATTTGTTTTTTTAGGGCAGATAGCTTTTATATTTTCGACATGATCGGATGGGATATTAGTTTCAGACAGGGACTCTATAAATATATACTAGATTCGTTGGAAAGAAGGAAGCGTTTCCGACCATATAAAATATATATATTCTTGATCAGAATCAATAGACGAGTCGACCTGGCCTAACCGTCTGTCCATCCATCTGTCTGTATGAACGCCGAGACCTCAGGAACTATAAAAACTGGAAAGACGCAGGCACAAGTTTGTTAAATGATGACACGCCCACTCTAACGCCCACAAACCGTACAAAACTGTCGCGCCCACACTTTTGAAAAATTATTTGATATTTTTTCACTTTCTTATTAGCCTTGCAAATTTCTATCGGTTTGCCAAAAAACTGTTTGCCACGCCCACTCTATTGATATTTTTTCATTTTTTTTTATTAGTCTTGTTCATTTTTATCCATTTTTGCAAATAAACTTTGCCACTTTTTTTTTTTAATTTTAAGTTTATTTTTCATTTTATTATAATTATCCCCATTTTTACCAATATTCCAGAAAATTTAAAATTTTCTTGTTGTACTTCCACTAGCTGAGTAACGGGTATCTAATAGTCGGCGAACTCGTCTATAGCATTCTTTCTTGTTTTATTCTAGTTTCGAAAGGACACTTCAGTGGTTCCCGGCCAGTAATTCATTGAGATTGTCCGTCGGCTGTTCTGATGCCAGCGGTTAATTTCTGGAATAATATATTAAGTCCTGGCAGCTCTACGACCAAACTACCACCTATGCAGCCTGTATCCTGTAAACCTATATCCAGTAAACGTACCACAGTTTTTCCAGTATATGGCCCACTATGCAGCTTTTTTATTTATTTTTTTTCCCTACGGACTTGTGAGCGGGTTGCATAAGTGCCATCTAGCTTTTGTTGTACATTTTTCATCTCAAAGGTTGTAGGTGAATTGCTAATTGATTGGCTTGAATCGTTTAGTTTGCCATCGTTGATTTCGAAACCATTTATCTGTGTGCCTGTGTGGCACGTAACTAGCGCAATTAGCACATTTGCTAATTGCCGCTAAATCTATCTTCCTCTATCTCTTCGCTTTCCGATTCTTGCTCTCTCTGGTAGTAAACTTCGCAATTCTGACGTGGTGAAAATCCCTGAAGATTTTCTACGATCTGCATAAAGACTTCACATATCCTTACTAACCTTCTCAACTTTGAAACTGAATCGGAGCGCTCATATAAAATGTAGTGTTTAATTTTGGGTAGGAGATTGATTCTTACAGTTTCAACCATGATCCTTCGGACATGGTTTTTCTTTTTTTTGTGTCATCCATAATGCTGTTTGGTGTTGGTTTTGTATGCAAATTATGAAATCTCTTACGAATTAATTTAAAAAAATAAATTTTTAGATTTTGCACCTTTTATTGGTTATTCGAGATTGACTACGCGCTAGCTTATGCTAGTTAGAATTCGGTGCAATTTGCACAACCGTTGATCTTCGCGGTGCCGAATTAACTGAATCTTCTGGATTCAGATTTCTTCCAACGAATCTCGATCAGATAGTGTTTACTTTATTTTGTCTTTTGCAAATCGAATTGAGATAGGCTTATTTCGACTTTAAGACCGGATCACCGATCATAAGACCGGATCACCGATCATAAGACCGGATCACCGATCAGATTTTATCTCAGGAATCGACTGATCGCTTAAATTTAAATCTTCTCCTTGAAACCTCGGCCAGGAGCTTTTTTGAAACTTTTTGAACTTTGAAAATAAAACTTAATGCGGAAATTGTTCCTCTGCATTGTGAAATTCAATTATGCTGACCATTGCAGTTTGATTGATACGCTATGTTTGGTCCCCAAGAGGTAGCTGTGTTTACGTTAAGTTCGGTCAAGAGAAAGCTGTGTTTACGTTAAGTTTGGTTTATTTACAGGCGACATTGGGATCAAATTCAAATCAATCGTTGAGATTGGATTTTCAAAAATTGTTTATAAATTGGGTAAGGGGTTCTGAATCATGTGTTGGATGACAACCGTTGAGATTGGATTTTGAAAAATTTTTAATAGATTGAATCATGGGTTGGATAACTTGCACATTAACTGTACTGTGCAACCGCTCTCTCGGTCTCCCACACAAAATCCAAAGCTCTAAGCGTGCTAACTGCGCTCTACGGTACATTTAACAGCTCGATTGCAATTTTTGATTTTGTGTTTTTGTACAGTGGTCGAAACAAACAAAAATTGAAACTAATGTTGTCTGCTTCCAAAACAAATGCCGTCAGGTAATAAAGCCTGAACAGACAAAAATGACTTATTGGCTGTGTGATAAAATGGTGCCCACTAAGTGCGCAGGTTTTAGCGGCCGAACACGTGATGACCTACCTAGGTCTATTATAGTTAAATGCGGTTCAGATAGAATGTTAATTCGATTTCCAATGCGATAACTTTAATAAGCTGTGCTTATCTTAAATAGCAGCGGTAGATAGAGAGAATATGTATAGCGAAGAATGCCATATTACCATCCGCCTGTAAGGACGTTTGCAGAGCGCCGCTTTTCCAACCTTTAGTAAAAGCACTTCAAATTTCAAAATTCTATTAGCGTTTTCAAACGTTTCCATAAGAAGATGGCACTTTTAATTATATTGAAAAATTCCACCATCTTATATCGTGTTCAGTTGGAGACGCCTTAAGAACAATCAGGGCATTTTAAGTTACCACGGACAATTATCAATAGGCCCTGACTTGCCTGAAGCGGGTAAATGAATTTTCTTTAAGAATATACCAACACTTTTTTATTGTCAAAAAATCTGATCGACACACTCACGTTTCTTTTTGGTTTGTTGTCTTCCAACGGCATCCTAATTAATTCAGGAAAAAAATAAATTAAAGTAAAGTAAAAATATAGTTAAGTTCGATAATGTTGCAATATTCGCAATGGTTACACGTAGCAGGGTTTGTGATTTTTCACACCAGATATTGCTGTACATTTATTCTGCGAATTCAAATCTCGCGTTTCCACCTCCTCCTATTCTTTCTATGGCTATGATGAGCATCCAACAAAAAGTGTGTTGCTTGATTGCACTAATGTCCAAGCAACAACAAACAATACGCACGATTGTCATTGCGATTGTTTATTGTGGCTTTATGTTCAATAAAAATAATTTGTATGTTGAGGATTTTTATAGGATTTGTTTATGGGAGATGCGAGGACCTGCCATACATTCTTAATGAAGTTTTCCAGGTACTGCAAGTGGCAGGATTTGAATTGCCAAAGTGGTTATCTAAATGCCTAGAGTTGTCCGCATCTAAAAGTGCGGAAAAAGCAATGCCAGACTCAGACGTAACTAAAACTCTTGGCGTAGCTTTGTTACTGGGTAAAGGTTTTTTCCCAATTTTGGTCGGATGACTCCTTTCTTGGATCTTCGAGCGACGCTATGGCTCTTCATTTGTGTCCTAAGTGCAATGTCAAAGTTACTGCTAACCAACTTCGAACCGTTACGTTATTTGTCACTTTGTTTTCGCTCTTTTCATACGGCTTGTATTGAAGAGGCTATAAAATTATTTATTAACATGATAGTTGTGTAGTGAGCAATGACTTGCACTACAAGACTGATGAGCTGATGGATAAAATACAACATCTAAATAGTCTGTATCTCAAGGTAAATTATGAATTTGAAATCGCCTTCCCTGAGCCGTCTATAGCACCGGCTATAAAAGAAACACACTAGTCCAATTGCAACAACAAGCCACCGAGCCCGCCCCACGTTGGCTCATTAGCCTGAACCTCGACTCAAGGTGGTACATGAGCGACATAAAAATAATAAAAGGCATAAATAAAAGTCCTCCTTAATTTTCAACTTATCCGCGACAAATTTAGACAATGCCTTCTTTTGGGCTTACAACTATACCACCCAATGCTGCTAACAGGATAACTGAAATTAATAGTATTAATATTATTTTCAAAACATAAGTGGCATGAGAACTAAAATATAATCAGTCCTCCTGAATAGCTATAACAGCGATAACGATGTTATGATATTGGGTGAAACCTGGATTATCAACAACTTTTTATGTTGGCTGAATTTTTTTGATCTGAATCTGTCTCAATTTTTACGTAAGGATAAAGACTTTAGCAGAATGCATTGCCCGAGTCTCAATACTTTCTCTTACATTAATGCCAACTTGGAGGACTCTAATGGCCTATTTGTGGCAGGTGACTTTTATTTGTGCTCATGTATTGACATTTGATTCGCATTCCTCATTTATTGTTCCTAGAAGTGTACAGATGTCTTACGATATTATTGTTATTGATGATTTTTATAGCATGAGCCTTAGCCAAATTAATGTTGTTTTCAATTTTCACGCAAGTTACTTGATTTATCTGTTAGGAGTCTTAAAACTCCCCACAAATCGAGGTGTAAGACAGCGGTCTACCAATACCGAAGAAGCTGAAATGCGGTAGGAGCCAGATCAAACAGGAAACCTGGGACCCTGGCAATGCGGAGGGACTGCGAATTAACGGTACCGCGCTGAACCTCGGAGTCGGACTTTGGACGAGCACAAGGAGTACACACCGTGAACTAGCGGGACAGTTCGGGACCAGTCAAAAAGAAACCAGTCAGTAAGAACGCACATCCGTCAGTAAGAAATCAGCCCGTGAACGCGCCGAGTGATAGGATGCGTCAGGAGCGGAAGTACAAGGAGAATTAGTGGGCGAGTAAGTAAGCAGTGCAACCAAGACCCGCGCATCAAGATTGCAGAGCCTAGACGCTGAACGAGTCTACAAGACTGTTGAATTTTCTTCTTAACTCTTCAATTGCTCCCGCTGTACATCTGCACATCCTGTTCATCACCAACCATTATGTTCTTACATTGAGTTTTTGAATTTTTTACCTCTGTTAATTTAGTTTGTAAATTTAAACTTAGTACTCAAATAATTATTAGATTTGGTCTCCATGCTATCGAATGCTTACCTTGAAATTAAATATAACAACTTCTTGTCGGCCCTCATATCGACTCTTGACTGCTATACTTCAACCAAGGCGCCACGTTCTTATAAGATGCCGTGGTACACAAAGGGGAAAAGGTACATACAACGCAAAAGGTAATTTGAGTTACTGAATAAGTTCTTGTATAATCAGTATATCTCTCATGCTGAAAATAGCCCCAAGACGAACACCTACACATTCTGGCGCCTTATTAATTCTAAAAAAAAATCTTCATCAATACTTCCACACAGGTAAATCATACGGCGACCTCAAATGATTCCCTCTTCGAATGAAATTCAGCTCGTTTCCTTCACATTAGATGTGTAAGTCAGTTTTTAAGTAGGGTCTACAAACAGGTCTGGAATGCGTTGAGTAACTTGTTCGGCTTCGTCTTCCGTGTGTCAGAAAAGGGTTTGAGAATATATTGTATTTTCTTCTTGGAATTTATTGGAATTATACTGAAAGAAAGGAGACTCGTTTTCGATTGGTTTGTCTACAAATTTTAGTTGAATGTAATTTCTAGAACACTAGAAAATTTTCCATTCCTCGTCGTGCATATGAAATACCGCCGTTATAGTAATCGTAGGTGTCGTTGTTGTTACCGTCGACACCATATATCTATCCATCTATCTTGTTTGCCATATCTTTATTGTATCGTATCGGTATAGAGAAACGCGTTTACAACTTTTTGGTCGTACTTTGTGTGTTACATTTTGTTTCCGTTTATTTCTATATACAGTAAAAGCACAGGAAAGCAGTGTACAAAATAACAAATTTCGGAGTCGATTTACTTGCGGGCCTACGACCGTCGCGCTCTACTTCCAAAATCCTAAAGGCTAAGTACATTATTTCTTAAAACGATAGCTAGCCATTCATTTAAGAACTGCTGATCCAGCGCTTCGTGTAGACTTTAGGGCAAGAACTGCAATGTCGAGCTGGGAACGCTAGTTTCGCTGACCAGTAGTACCGTGGCCCGGTACTTTGAACGCTATTACTTAGCTTACTTAGCTTATACATTTAAAATGCAATCTACTCCCTTCTTTCATGAGTTAAATTTTGACTGTATTAAATGATAAATGATCGTTTTACTTTATAACCATTGTTTGCTTTTTCCTTCTACTTTAGAGAGAATCTTAACGTTATATTCAGTTATATCACCGTTTTGATATTTTTGTTTAGTTTATGGACTAACAGTTTTTTATTCGTGTTTACGTTTAGTATTCATGGCTTGTAAAGTAAACATTTTTTAGGTTGTGTGATCTTCCAGTACTATAGATAGTTTACTATATATGCTCTTCCGACCGGTGACAACTGGGGATCTTGCAATGGTTACTCTTGAGGCACAGCCTACAGTCATTAAAGGCCACCGGTAAAATGAACAAATTAAGTTTTATTTGACGATAGAAACGGTATTTTCAGTTTCCCGTTAGTTCACCTCACTCGTGATAGTAAGTAATTACAATCCGCGAACTTACTAGATGTGTTGTTGTATTTCAACGCGTACCGGTGCATGTTTGGCCGCCAATTAAATAGTCCTTTCAAGCATTACAAATAAAGAGACAGTTGTTCTTTTTGAATAATTTTTTTTTAAATTCATATCTAATAAGCAACTTATTCTCAAAGCTGGCCATAACATCAAGCTGTGAGTTTTTCCTCATCTTTGGGTTCTCTGCTTCTGGAGGCAGAAGATCGGCTGATATTGTGCTAATGGCTGACTTGGTACTCTTCCTGAAATCGCATGTACTGGTGGGTAAATTGGTAAATTTCATATTGGTAGCCAAGGGACAAGGTCACTTCGAAACGTGGTAAATGTGTGGAAATGTGTACGCTGTATAGCGATCAGATAAAATCCAAGTTTTCGCAGAATATATAGGAAAGATCAACAATCCCGAAGCTTTCGCTAACGTCTTTAAGTGGTGCTTTATGGAAAATATTTTTCCGGAATTTTTGTAAGACTCACACGCTAGTTCTGCTATCCAAGCTAAACAAGCCACCCGGAAATCTTCGTCTTACCAGAAAAAATTTCGGATTGACTATATTGGTAGATGTTTTGAGCGCTGCATCAGTCACAGCCATTCTCATTTTGCCGATAAATGCAATCGCGGCAGTGACGTCTGTACTAAGTAGTGGTAATTTTTAACATTTAACTTAGGACGCATAAACGTTGCCTTTAAAACCGTACCGGACGCATTGATACCTATCGCAGCGTCCGACTTCAGCGATCGCTTTTAGCTTTGCGACACAAATGGAGCGACCAGCAGAGTACCCCAAGGGTTAGTATTGGAATTCAATGTATAATTTTGTTTTGAGGCTACAAGTCAGGGGAGTCTCGGTAAAGTCATTGAGGGGCCTTTAATCGACGTCTCTGAGTCTCTGAGTGTGCTCCAGTTTCGGGACGATTTCGTACGACTTAGCCCAAGCTTTAGCTACACTTTACTAATTTATTTGTTGGCTATGGAAATAAAAAAGATCCACAGGGTCGGTGCACCCCATCTCAGATGCAAGCAGTCAACTGCTAAGATAGTTACATCTTCAATCCCTCAAATTTCAATCGCGACCGAGAGGGCTTCCTTTAGAATACCTAAACAACTTCGCTGCGCTTGTCATGAAGAGACTAAGCAATGAGGAGGGAGGATAATATAAAAATATGCAGCTGAGCTGTATGATAAAGGGCACACTGCCTCGCGGAAGTTTTTTTGCCTACAGGATTTGAATATATCAACGGTTGTCTTGGGATAACTCCCTAATAAGCATCGACGAATGAACAAGCACAATGTAACTAGTGGACAGAGTGAAAATGCCTTAGGAAAGAATATAGTCAATCCGAACAAATAATTAATCGCTTTTCAGCTCGGATCTACCTACCATATAGAGAATATATACCTGGATACCCAGGCTCACGCGACCATTAAAGCTTCAGAATTACTTGATTTTCTTATAAGAATTTTACCTTAAAGAAATTTTAATTACATTAACTCTTCTTGGTAAAAGAGGTCTCGTTCCCACCGCTACTCCTTATCTGCTTTAAGACAAGGTAGCCCGCCTTAGTAGATTTCCTCGACAATCAGATCCCGGTTACGCAGCTACATTACGTGAGACATTTCATATCTACATGGCATATCTATTGAAAATGGTAACATAAATAATAAAATGAAATATTTAAAAAATGTTGGACTGGTATTAATAAAATAAACTTGCGCAGCTTAACCGCATCTAGGTTATACTTGTATAGTCCTCGAGATCACAGCGCTCATACTAACATAGGTTATGGTCACAATTTAAAATATTGTTTTAATGCCATCCTCTGGGTTGATAACGATATGATGTTGTGATTTATATAACGGCAAAACGCACGCCGATAACATAACAGTAGCAAAATTTAACTTTTTTTACGATAAGGACATTTCGTTATCAACTATTTGTTTAGGTGATTTATGGGGGCTTGGTATGGCGGTATAAGAGTTCGAAGCTAAGATTAAAAATAGCCCAAAAAACCTTCTTTCCGTGAGCAGACAACTGCACCATCTTCATCTCCTTCTTCTTCAAACTCAAAAAAGTAACATCTAGCTTTATTTTTTCATTTCAAAATGCAAGACAAATGTAATGCAATGAGATCTCAAGCTCCGAAGCATTCTCAGGTATGTACAAAAAATACGTGCACGATCGTCACTCCAGGCGGGGAGGTGGAGTCTCAATGGCGGTACTTTTCGATTAGTTCCCTAACGTAAAACTCATATGAGTAAAGCTGTAATTTTCCGATAGATCGGTTAATATTCCTGAAGATCTTTATTATCCTACTTTTGAGACGAAAATAAACACAGATATACTGTAAAACAAGAAGGCAAACTTCCTAAGAGTAAATCAAAACTTCCTGATTTACAATCGTTAAGTTCCTGCATGGAGGAAGGCATGGGAGGATTCCTTTATGATTCCCCTACATAAAAAATGTAACAAGTTGAATGCAAGCAATTGCAGAGGTATCTCTAAATTGTCGGCTATTCCTAAACTTTTTAGAAATATTATCAATCCTTATTTGCAGTACCATTGTAGGTCAATTATATCACCGTCTCAACACGCTTTTATGAAACGCAGATCATCAACCGCTAAGCTTTTCGAGCGTATTTACTTTGTAATACAAGTCTTCAAAAAACGTTTTCAAACAGATCTCATTTACACTGACATTAGTAAAAGATTTGACTCTGTTAAACATACACTTTTGGTTAGGAAACTTGATTTATTAGGTTTTATTAGGTATTATTAGGTATTATTAATAGGTATTAGGTTATTAGGTAAAGTTATGACCTTTTGTCGTGTCAACCAAAGACACGCGGGTGCTCTTCTAGACCCTAAACTAAAATTTTCAGACCACATTTCGTCTATTGTCAATAAGGTCTGGGGTGTTGGTTTTATAAAAATTTTTCTGTTTCAATTAAACAAGCAAACATTTATTTAAAAAAAATCTTTCCAATCATTATGAAAACTTTCCAAATTAAAATAAATATTTTATGAAATGCTTCAGCCAAAACTGATTTTTTGAAAAATACTAAACTACACAATTTTTTCTCACCTCTGCATTACCTTATCGTCTTCTCCTGTAGCATCCTCCTCGTGTGGATCTAAATGTGGAAGACTCAGCCTGGTAGACTTCCTCTTCATTCAGCGCCTCGGCTCTGTGATCTGGATCTGGGGGCGTCGATTGCACTTCTTACTCATTCATGATGATTCTGTTTGTTCTAGCTGACTGGTGTTACGCGAGTTCTAACTAAGTGGTCTTGGGCGAGTTCTAATTGAGTGGTTCCCTTTTCGCGCTCGGCCCGTGTTAAAGGTTCAGCGCCGATCCGTTAATTTAAAAAGCGTCCCTTTTGTGCTCGTCTAAAGTTCCTCTTGGTTCTTGGCTGGCTTGAGTCTGAGATCCTGTGCGGACAGTTAATTCCAGTGTCTCCACTTTGCTGCGATCCAAGGTCATTGCTTACTGTTTGTCCTCGTTGCCCTTGACTCCTCCAGCGTTCCAGCCTCCTTTGCTGTTGCTTGCCGCTCATCTGCACCTAGACTTGTAGGGAGCTTTAAGACTTCTCACAACACAAAGCGGTAATTATATATTTGAAAGAAATTAATTATTTAATTATTTCTAATATTTTCTATTCATTTTCCAATCACTTTGAAACCAATATTAAAGAAGGTTAAAAAAAACATAGCTAGTAGTTCTTTTCTATTTATTAGCTAATAATTTTCCGAGTATTGCTTTGGCAGCTATATATAATCGTCAGATTTTGATTAAATTGAAACTACAAATATTTTTTATTGATTTGATATTTGATTAATTAAAACCCAAATTATATTCTGTCAAAAAAGTGGTGTATTACGAATTAGAAAACTTCAAAAACAGCAAAGGTGCGTTCATTTTTTAAATTTTCTTTTCAATTATAATATAATGTTCTGATCCGTCCTATTTAGACTAATATGCAGATACTGATATGCCGATAATAGGAAGAAAACTGTTTCATGCAGGTATCTTTAATACCGAGAAACTATTTTGCCTAGAAACGGAAGAACGGACAGTCAGACATGGTAATAACGAGTCGAATTTTGATACTAATAAAGTATATATATGCATATGCAAACTTTTGAATGAAATAAATACATCCCCTGCAAGAGTATAAAATTTAATTAAAACTTTTCAACCATAATAAATTATGAAAAATAAAAGCGGCTGTTTTAGTTCGGTTTATACGAAAGTTCTGTTCATAGGAGAGAAGGAAGAAAGGTTTTGGCATATCGATAAAAGTTGCCAAGACAAATAATTAAAAGTGTGGACGCGACAGTTTAGGGCAGTTTGTGCTTAGACCAAGTTTGTGTGGCTGTCTCCTAAAACAAACTTTACTCTTAAGCTTTTATAACTTGAAAGATTACGGCGTTCATACGAACAGACAGACTGATAATCGTGGCCACATTAATTCGCCTATTAAGCCTGATCAAGTTTATATATACCATATAGAGTACGCTTCCTTTTACCTATTACATACATATTTTTTAACGATTCTAGTACCGGGTATTAAAAAAGTAAAAATTGTATGACATTACGCATCATCATATTCTAAAGTCTTTGATTAAACAAAGTGATTTATTTTCCCAACTAGGGCTTTGTCAATGCAGACATTGATTTTTCTTCACTTCACGTAATATCAGAGGTTCGCCTGCCGAATGAAGTTTTGCCTCTCAACTATGAAGTCCTCATTGAACCCCATATAGATAACCAGAGCTTTGAGGGTTCAGTAAAAATTCACTTAAGGTGGATAAAAGATACAAAAAAAGTGAATTTCCATGCACATGACAGTTTATTGATCGACGACAGACAAATCAAATTAAATAGAATAAATATGGGAGATGGGTAAGTTAAATTATTAACTATATATATATTTTTTTTTATGTTTGTTTTAAAATTCTTTTGCAGGACTTTGGGCGAAAATGTTATAATTTTAAGGGGCATACGACTGCCTCGTAAGCCTGTATTTGTTTTATATCTAAAAGACAAAATCAAAAAGGAATCTGAATGTGTCTTAGAAATTTATTTTAAAGGAAATATTTCAGAACCTGAGCAAGGCCTTTTTAGAAGCTATTACACCAATTCTGGCAACGATGGCAGAGATACATATTTAGCTACAAACCTAAAACCAAACAATGCACGTCGATTATTTCCATGCTTTGATGAACCTGGAATAAAGGTAGTATGCGCTTAGTACATTTCTTTACTTTTATTTAATTAACATACTTTCTCTTCACACTCAGGTCCCATTTAATGTGTCAATTGCAAGACCTAAAGGTTACATTACACTCTTTAATACGCCTTTGCATAGTTCAATAAATTAGTAAGTAATTTGTGAATTTGTACTTTTCAATGGCTTACTCTTACACTCTTGAATTTGTTTTATTATGTTTTATATACAAATCTCAACTTAATATTGGGCGTGGCAAAACGTTTTTTGGAAAACTTATAAAAATTTATAAGATATATAAAAAAATAACACAACTTTTTTTAAACGTGTGGGCTTGCCAGTTTTGTGCGCGTTAGAGTGGGCGTGGCAACATTGCGCTGCGTCTATGTCTCTGGAAGCTGTTATCTTAAGCTCAACATTCTAGCCTTTGTAGTTCCTGAGATCGAGGCGTTCATACGGACAGACAGACGGACATGGCCAGTTCGAATCGGTTATTGATCCTTATCAAGAATACACACCGTGCCAGGTTCTTCACTTGCAGTGATCGTGTTTCTGCCTTCTACGCGTTATCACTGGCTGTTAACTTGTCGACGGGTGCGAGTCTATCACTTTCTCTCACTCGCGGATCTTCTGTCGACTCCGGGGTATAGCTTTTCGCGTATTCTAACTGACTGTCCCGTCCCTTTATAGGCCGCGGGGGTCCCGTTATTTCGTATTTTGCGCATGGCCCGCTCGGGTACAAGGTCCAACCCGTGTCCCGTTAGTTCACGGTGCATCCTCTTTGTGCTCGTCAAATTCTACACCGTTACCGTTCGACCTCTGCGCCCTTGGCCGTCTTGAGTCCAAGGTCCAGCGCGGTACCGTTATTTCAAGTTCTCTCCACTTTTCTCGGGTCCAAGGTCTATTATTTCCCGTTTGACCTGGTTGCCCTTGACTCCTCTAGCGTTACAGCAGTCTTCGCTGTTGCTAGGCGGCACCCCTGCACCCGGATTGGGGAGGTTCAAGACTCTTCACAAAACCTTGGCCAAGGTCAAAAGACATTGTTATGTGTTAAGTCATATCTTAATAATATAATAGTAGACTACATATGAAAATGTAAAAAATGCCAAAAAGCTAAAGTAACCAAGCATACAAAGGCTCCCAGGACTATAACTGATACTGTGGACTTAATCTCAACATTCTAGCTTTTGTAGTTCCTGAGATCGAGGCGTTCATACGGATAGACGGACAGACACACGGACATTGCCAGTTCGACTCGGTTATTGATCCTTATCAAGAATATACGTGTCGGAAACGCTGCCTTCTGCCTGTTACATAATATTCAACGAATCTAGTATACCCTTATACCTTACGAGTAACGGGTATAAAAAATGAAAAATATCGAAACATTTTTCAAAAGTGTAGGAGTGGCAGTTTTGAGCAGTTTTGGGGCGGTAGAGTGGGCGTGGCAGAAAGATTTTTGGCAAATCGATCAAAATTTGCAATACTAATAAAAAAACAGAATTTTTCCAAATAGTGGGCATGGCAGAAAGATTTTTGGCAAGTCGATAGAAATTTGTAATACTAATAAAAAAAAGGAATACATTTTTCCAAAGTGTGGGCGTGGCAAAAAGATTTTTGGCAAATCGATAAAAATTTACAAAACTAATAAAAAATTAAAAAATATCAAAATATTTTTCAAAAGTGTGAGCGTGTTAGTTTTGGGCGGTTTGTGGGCCTTAGTGGCATTATTGAACAAACTTTCGCTGCGTCTATGTCTCTGGAATCTGCATGCCTAACTTTAACTTTCTTGCTTTTTAGTTCCTGAGATCTCGACGTTCATACGAGCGGACAGAAGCTTTCTTCTGTCTGGATTCAAGCGCAAGTACAAAAGTTAATCGGCGATGGTATAGTCGAACCATTAGTATCGGAATATAAGAGCCAGGGTTGAGCCTTCGCAAGCATTCCTTTATATGGATGATCTGATAGACATAGTTTGTTCTGATTAAAAACTTATCAGATATATTTGACAAATGCAGGAAATACAATCTAACACAAGATAGAATGCTATAGTCTAGTTTCCCAACTATTAGATACCCGTTACTCAGCTAGTTTAAGTGCGAACAAATATTGGTAAAAATTGCGAAAAAAAAAATATTTAAATTTTTTTCAAAAAGGGTGAGCGTGACAATTTTTTTGCTGTTTGTGGGCGGTATAGAGGGTGTGGCAAAACGACTTTTGGCGATAGAAATTTCGATAGAAATTTAAAAATAAAAAAACAAAATAGAATGCTTTTTTGTTCTTGTTTTCCCCGACTAGCAGATACCCGTTTTTCAGCTAGTGGAAGTGAAACGAGAAGTTTCAAAATTTTCTGGAATATCGGTAGAAATTTTTTTTTTTGGGACATTAAAGCACGAATACAGGAATATAGCCAGATAAAAGTTTCATGTCATCCAAAATTAACCAGAGTCACATAACTCAGATTCAAAGCGTTTTGTACTGGTTGCATACACATCCATATCGTTTACAAAGGTTGGGATTGATAGAATTACTACCGAGCAGAAGTTTGTAACAATACATTGGGCTATAACCCATTTTATATTATATTTATATTTACAGTTTACAGTTAAAACAGATTATAGACCACTCCACCTCTTTGTTTTCAATGACAAACCCTAGCTGGAGGAATATAATTTTACAGTTGAGAATCTGAGAGGTAATGAAAATTACGTTTTGAAGCTTTATCGAGAATAACCATCAAAGAATTGAAAGAAATTACTGGAAATATGTTGAAAGTCACTACGTGTTTTTAAAGTAGACAAAAAACAAATATATCTGAATTGCATGCTCAATGGATAGAAAAAGCTTCAATGCCCATTATATACCAAATCATCAAGAAGGACGAGGTGCGTAATGTAGTGAACTTGCAAGAGAAAAATATGATATGTTTCATTAAACATGGAAGACAAATTACTGCACGATATGGTGCTGATGATTTATATATAAATGGAGTTCTTGACTTTGATAATTTTTTTTCAAAGGCTTTAAAAGCAGTCCGATATATACAAAATCAATCAATATTTTTGAATACGTTTCAATTGAAAATTTAAATGGGCATAAAAAGAATGAAAAAATTAAGAGAGGCGGTACTCAACCCAGTGATCATAGTAAAAACTGAAAAAGGAGAAATTTTGTCTACGCTACATGACGACTCATTACAGGAAGGACATACAGGCATTTTTATATCTGTAACGAACTGTTTTTCTTGTTTCTGCTCGCACTAGTTGCAACGGCTAGCTCAGAGAGTTTGTTTGTTCGTCCCACCAAATTTATGATTTGTGTGATTGCCCGACCAAAGAGAGACAGAGTTTAATATTCGAACAGCTTTATTGACAGACTATTTTGACGATAGACTCCTTCAGCCCCCGCCGACGGCTACGCGGCGTCAGTCCTTTTTTGTCATTCCCTTGTTCTCGACACCCGTGCCGGCTCGAATGGGCTTAGGATGTTATGGTGGGAAGGTGTCTCGTCCGTTTGGCCCTTCCCCGAACTACCTTTGCCGACCTGACCGTGCCAGCTTCTTCAGTTGCAGTGATCGTCCTTCTGCGTCCTGCGCGTTCTCACTGACCGTTAACTTGTCGACGGGTGCGAGTCTATCACTTTCTCTCACTCGCGGCTCCCCTGCACCCGGATTGGGGAGTTTTAAGACTCCTCACAAAACCTTGGCCAAGGTCAAAAGACATTGTTTTTTGTTAAGATATATCTTACTTATAGTAACCTCATACAAAAATGTCAATAATTCCTTTATTTGCTCTTCCAGTGGGACAAGTTTTAAGTCCCTTTCAATGACTCCGTTGCTCACATTCCAGAGTAGCCCAGATGCATGTCGTGCCGCTCGCGATTCTATTACTCTAAGCCTATTGAGCTGAGTCTTAGAGGCAGTTCCCCACACTTGGATGGCGTAGGTCAGTGTTGGACCTAATATGGCTTTTATTAGTTTAGTTTAGCTTAGTTGCCATAAGAAGTTTGCTTGAGTGGAAAAGCCAGTCCAGCTTTTTCAGTTTTCATGAGGATTCGGCTCTAACTGCCGTGATATGGGCTTTCCAACTCAGCCTCCGAACAAGGTGAACTCCGAGGTAGCAGTGGGATGAGACGTGGTCGATGATAATTCCGTCGAAGAAAAGACCTAGGCAGGTTTGAGGTCGCAGGGTAAATGTGACACAGGCCGACTTCGTGCAGTTAATGGCTATGTTCCATTTGACAGTCCATCGTTCGATTGCATGCAGCCATTCCTGAACTGCATTGGAAGCGATTTGCAAGGATGAGTGCGACGCAAGCATGGCGGTGTCATCAGCGTAAGTGGCCAGAACCAGCTGAGCAGGGGAGGTTTCATCGGTGTTGTTGACGGGAGTTGGCATGTCAGCAGTATACAGGGTATACAGGAAGGGTCCAAGCACACTTTCCTGTGAAATCCCTGCATGAATGTGTTCCAGGCTAAACCGAGAGTCTCGTACTGCAATATCCAAGGTCCGATCAGCGATAAAGGAGCTGAGAATGGCATAATGGGCTGCAGGGAGGAGATCTTTCATTTTATATAGCAGACCTTCGTGCCACACCTTATCAAACGCCTGTTTCACATCCAAAAAAAAAAAAAGCTTGTGCTCAAAGCCATGCATGATGTGCTTTACGAGACTATGACTGGTACTAAACTGACAGAGTGGTGGGGACCATGGGTCCCCTGCCAAGGTCGGATAATGACAATGAATATGCAGTTTCCATCATCTGTGACTTAACAAAATATTTAGTTGCAATACCGATAGCACATAAGAGATCAAATACTGTCACAAAAGTTAAGAAACTTAAACTTAAGAATGTTTTAAAACTTTGGGCTTGAGAATTTTGTGCGATTTGTGGGCGTTAAAGTGGGCGTGGCAAAAATTATTTTGGTAAATATATGGAAATTACATGATATATAAAAAGTGAAAAAATATCACATATTTTAAACGTGTTGGTGTAATATTTTTGGTCGGCTTGTGAACATTTGGAAACAAGCCTGCGCTGCGTCAATGTCTCTAAAAGCTGCATGCTTAATCTCAACATTTTAGCTTTTGTAGTTCCTGAGATCGGGGCGTTCATACGGGCAGATGGACGGACAGACGGACATGGACAGATCGACTCGCCTACTGATCCTCCTGATCAAGAATATATATTCTTTCTATGGTGGAAACTTTTCCTTATGTCTGTTACATACTTTTCAACGAATACAGTATACTCTATTACTCTACGAGTAACGGGTATAAAAATATAGAAATATCAGTAGAGGGTAAAGTTCTTTTAAAGAATGAAGTAGGACATAAACTAGATTTTAAATATACGGAACCCTATAAGGAAGAATAGATAGAAAAAATTGACAAAATAATAATATCAAACAATAAAAATAACAAACAAGTAGTACTAAGGACATATTAAAAATTTTGTTTTCATAATTGACGCCACGAATAAAAAAATATGTTTTTTTTAAAGAAAAATAATAAGAAATAAATAATAATTATAAAAAACCAGCAAACATAAAAACAAAAAATAATTGCACTAAGTTACGTTATTTTTCAAAGAATATAAGAATTCGATAATTACAGATCTATGCAAGTAGATTAATAATACTCGCGGTGAGAAGTACAAAATTAAATCAAGGATAGCATACCTAAAATGGCAACTTACGCACAGTCGACGGCTCGATTTTTTGCAAGATTGCAAAGTAAAACCAAATGTCCCGCTCACTCAGATATATACAATACAAATATTTATAAAATCACACCAGCACCCAGAGCAAGTCTAACAAAGTACAAAAAACTGTGTCCACCGGATTGTGAATAATTATTCTATTGTCTTTGGAGGGACCATGTAGTCCACATTGTAAGTACACGTGCAAAAGCTGCACCTCACATCAAGCACAAGCACCTGGCTTCAAATCAGGAGCCGCACTTGATGTCCACTTGACATGTCCAGACAGAGTTTCAAAATTTTAAAACAGATTTTTAAAGTGAAGTAGCACGAAACCCTCTGCGCTGTGTTTTCACATGAGCGCTTACAAAACTTTGATTGCCGCCTGACAGTCCACAAAAGCAGCGTGCCAGATTGAATATGTCTCCATTGCGAGCATACGCGTTTTCTATTCCAATTTATTACCATGATCAAATTACTGCTTTCCAACTTCAAACCTTCAATGCGTTGCGTTTATCGTCGCTTTGCCGTCGCATACGGCTTGTATTGATTTGCCCGAAGAGAGTTCACTCTGGCAGTGTAGTTGTTGTGTAGTGAGCAATGATATTCACACAAAGACTGATGTATAAAATACAACAACTAAAAATTCTTTTGATATTCAATTAGATGTTGTACAGAGCTAGGGTTTCTACATATTGGCACGTTCAAATTTCTGCGAATAAGTTCAAAATTAAATTTGTATTATATACTGCTGTATATCGTACGAGAAGAGAAAACGCAATATAGAATATATAAAGATAATAGAATAAAGTCTATTATAGTCAGAACATAATACTCTGTTGCCATTATGCAACTCATAGTTAGATCTACAGTGAATTAAAATTAGTGGTACGTAGTTTCTAGTGAATCGGCCTGGAACAGAGAAGTTCAGCTGAATATCCAAGTAGGGACTATTAACTTCACCACGAATAATAACAGCACTGGCGTTATTGATAACAGACGAAATATGATCTGAAAATGTATGTTTAGGGTCCAGACGAGCACTAAAATCATCAACTGGTGTTATTCTGTGACACATTTAAGTTTAGTTCGTTATCACGGCACCATATTTGTCTAGAATGAATTGTAAGTCAGAATGACAGGAAATGTCCTTATAAGCATAATTTAACATCGTCCGCGAACATAAGAACACGCAACTATGGGAAGGTGGAAGGTAATGAATAAAAAAATAAAAAAGTAGCAAATAGTTCGGCTATTGCCTGATCCGATGTTACCGTAAATTATAAAACTTCTTCGGATCCTGTGCGAACTGGAACTTACAACGGATTTAATAGTTCTCAATGTTATAGAGCATTAAGATCCGTAAAGTTCAAGAAAGCACTTAAATATTTAGAAAATATATTTTGAGAACCGGTATCTTTTAATTTTATATAAATTAGTTGTGTCAACTCTTTATTAAACAAATAAGGTATATTAGAAAAAGACGGCTAAATCATCAGAGCGAAAAAATGATTTAATAGCCGTACCTGTGTCGATAATCGTCACCTCAAAAGTAGGATGATATGAATCTTCATGTTAAGTAAGACGTACACTCTGGACAGAAACAATCTTTCAGAAATTATTAGAAGGCATAGATCCAGTACTCGAACAGGAGCATTTCGAAATCCCTTCCTGATAAGCGGGCAATTGATCACTTCACCAGCGATATGTTATTTTTAAAACCATTGAGAATAGATTTGGATCAATTTTCTGACTTATTTATATATTATAAATACATTCGACAACGGAACAACAAGTCACTAAACTAAAGTTTTTTTTTTTCTTTTTCAGCCCCAAATTAAGTGGTTACAGCTTGGATTTTTTTTATACCACGCCGCCAATGTCTACGCATGCCTTCGGCTTCGTAATATCAAAACTTAAAATGTGGAACGAACATAACATTTTAAGGTCTTCAGATATTCCTGCCATAAATATTTGGAGCAATAACCTCTCTTCAACCATTTTATTGGTAAGATTTTTTTCAAGCAAGCAATTAATTAATAACCCCTTACCTTAAATTCTCAAACATTTATCCATAAAGCCAAAACTGCTTGATTATTGATTATTATTGATTATTTATTATAATTATAAATTAAATTAATTATTAAAATAATATAATAATAAATTTGTCAGTGCACTTTCTTTTTAAGAGAATATAATTTTTACACAAGCTGCAACCAATGAAAACAGATAACGCAATAAGAATGACAATTGATCTGACTAACCCAGAATATAACGTATTTTTTACATGTACAATGTTATTTCTTTTTTTTATAGTGCATAGATTTATTAGAACGTGTATCAATAAAAATCAATAAAAATAATAATAATTTAAAATATATGGAATCTGGACTAAAACGCAGTGAATTATTTTGTATTCTAAAATTTAAAGCATTCATTATCAACACTTCAAATTTGAAAATTCTATTAGCGTTTTCAAACGTTTGCATAAGAAGATGGCACTTTTAATTATATTGAAAAATTTCACCATCTTATATCGTGTTCAGTTGGAGACGCCCTAAGAACAATCAGGGCATTTTAAGTTACCACGGACAATTATCAATAGGCCCTGACTTGCCTGAAGCGGGTAAATGAATTTTCTTTAAGAATATACCAACACTTTTTTATTGTCCAAAAATCTGATCGACACACTCACGTTTCTTTTTGGTTTGTTGTCTTCCAACGGCATCCTAATTAATTCAGGAAAAAAATAAATTAAAGTAAAGTAAAAATATAGTTAAGTTCGATAATGTTGCAATATTCGCAATGGTTACACGTAGCAGGGTTTGTGATTTTTCACACCAGATATTTCTGTACATTTATTCTGCGATTTCAAATCTCGCGTTTCCACCTCCTCCTATTCTTCCTATGGCTATGATGAGCATTCAACAAGAAGTGTGTTGCTTGAGTTCAATTCACAACTAATTTTGGTGCCCAATGAGATCGCCTAGCGGCACTAATGTCCAAGCAACAACAAACAATACGCACGATTGTCATTGCGATTGTTTATTGCGGCTTTATGTTCAATAAAAATAATTTGTGTGTTGAGGATTTTTATAGGATTTGTTTATGGGAGATGCGAGGAGCTGCCTTACATTCTTAATGAAGTTTTCCAGGTACTGCAAGTGGCAGGATTTGAATTGCCAAAGTGGTTATCAAATGCCTAGAGTTGTCCGCATCTAAAAGTGCGGAAAAAGCAATGCCAGACTCAGACGTAACTAAAACTCATGGCGTAGCTTTGTTACTGGGTAAAGGGTTTTTCCCAATTTCGGTCGGATGACTCTTTCTTGGATCTTCGAGCGACGCTATGGCTCTTCCTTCGTGTCCTGAGTGAAATGTCGAAGTTACTGCTAGCCAACTTCGAAGCGTTACGTTATTTGTCACTTTGTTTTTGCTCTTTTCATACGGCTTGTATTGAAGAGGCTATAAAATTATTTATTAACATGATAGTTGTGTAGTGAGCAATGACTTGCACTCCAAGACTGATGAGCTGATGGATAAAATACAACATTTAAATAGTCTGTATCTCAAGCTAAATTCTGAATTTGAAATCGCCTTCCCTGAGCCGTCTATAGCACCGGCTATTAAAGCAACATACTAGTCCAAGTGCAACAACAAGCCACCGAGCCCGCCCCACGATGGCTCATTAGCTTGAAACTCGACTCAAGGTGGTTCATGAATAACATAACAACAATAATAGGCATATCATTGGTTTGACGATTCTTTTGAGTATTTTGATATTCATCTAGCAAGCGATTGCTTCATATTGGCAAGTTTACGGTAGCCAGTTTACGGTATGAAAGCCCAAAAGGAGGTATTGTCTAAATTTGTCGCGGATAAGCTGAAAATTAAAGTGGACTTTATAACTTTACTCCTTTGATTAAAAAAGACGTGGATTTCAATACTTTCAAGTTTATTAATTTAAAACTTGGAGTTCCTGAGCAGCATTATCAAGGCATCCTTCTGACTTGACAGTTGTTCATTTTTCAGGAGCTCCATTACGGACCTCTAGTCCCAGCAATGCGGCACCAAAAAACGCCCCAGTAACCGGCGTCACTGGCTTTGACGTCTTCTTCGGTCCTCTTTTGGATCAAACCTCTCTTTTTTCGGATTACCGCTCCATTTCCAACAACAATTTCAACGATCAGCGGTGTGGTCGGCCATCATTCGTCGTATTCAAGATTCAGATGTCATTACTCACAGCTTTTTTTTATTTCACATCGTTCCCATAAAAAAAAAACATACTACTTGCGCAACTCTTTGACTTCACATACATCTGATTCAATCTAATTGCGCTGCCAGCTGCTCGAACTATGGTTTGGAGCAGACCATACCACTTCGCACTTTGTACATACTTCTCTTACTTATGAGCTTCCTGCCCCGGAATGTGCTTCAATTTCTTATCACGAACTAGCAGCTTTTACAACTATACCACCCAATGCTGCAAACAGGATAACTGAAATTAATAGGATTAATTTTCAAAACATAACTGGCATGAGAACTAAAACACAATCAGTCCTCCTAAAATGTTGATGATGCAGCTTCCAGAGACATAGATGCAGCGTTAGTTTGTTGGAATATGTCAGCTAACTTATTATTTGCTTCTTATATCTCTACTAACTTTAAATCGGCTGTTGTCTGGAGTGCCCAAGATATTTCAGGCAATATTTCGGAAATCTTCCACACAGGGTCGTTAGATATTACAATTAGATATTACAAATATTACAATTATTCTAGTGTCTTTGGTAGTACTCAAAATAGGTCAAAACGAAGATGGTACCTCAAAACATCGACTAGTTATTGACTATAAAAAATTAAGCGGAATTACAAAACATTAAGAAAGACACTAATAAAAGATCACAATGGGAAATTAAGTACGACTTAGAAGTAATTGAACTAATTTTGTCCCGTTCATCATCAACCGTATAATTTGAAAAGACTGAGGACAGCCTTCATCCTAGTAGGGGAGGAGTTAACTGGAGTCATTTACATATTGCTTATGCCCTTAGCTTAATGCAAGCGCATCGGAGCTTTTGAGAGAAGAGCTAAGAGAGAAGAGCGTTTTTTGGTGCCGCCTTGCTGGGAAGATAAGGAGGAGGTGGAAACGCGAGATTTGAATTCTCAGAATAAATGTACAGAAATATCTGGTGTGAAAAATCACAAACCCTGCTACGTGTAACCATTGCGAATATTGCAACATTATCGAACCCATGCTTAACTATATTTTTACTTTACTTTAATTTATTTTTTTCCTGAATTAATAAGGATGCCGTTGGAAGACAACAAACCAAAAAGAAACGTGAGTGTGTCGATCAGATTTTTGGACAATAAAAAAGTGTTGGTATATTCTTAAAGAAAATTCATTTACCCGCTTCAGGCAAGTCAGGGCCTATTGATAATTGTCCGTGGTAACTTAAAATGCCCTGATTGTTCTTAAGGCGTCTCCAACTGAACACGATATAAGATGGTGGAATTTTTCAATATAATTAAAAGTGCCATCTTCTTATGCAAACGTTTGAAAACGCTAATAGAATTTTGAAATTTGAAGTGCTTTTACTAAAGGTTAGAAAAGCGGCGCTCTGCAAACGTCCTTACAGGCGGATGGTAATATGACCGCTGCTATTTAAGATAAGCACAGCTTATTAAACATTCTATCTGAACCGCATTTAACTATAATAGACCCTCGTTAAGGTATCGGTGCGTTTGCTCTTTATTCCTATCTCGTTGAATTCATAATTCTTTATTTATTTTAATTACTTTGGTACCGGAAAACTTTATTTTTATACCCGTTACTCGTAGAGTATAATGGTATACTAGATACGTTGAAAAGTATGTAACAGGCAGAAGGAAACGTTTGCGACTATATAAAGTATATATATTCTAGATCAGGATCAATATCCTAGTCGATCTGGCCATGTATGTACGTCTGTCCCTCTGTCAGTTTGTCCATATGAACGTCTATGATTTCAGGAACTATAGAAGCTTTCTAGCTTCTTTTCTAGTTGAGATTAGACATGCAGATTCCAGAGACATAGACGCAGCGTAAGTTTGTTAAAAGACCGCCCAGACTATTGAAAAATATGATTTATTTTTCATTTTTTAATATATCTTGTAAATTTCTATAGGTTTGCTAAAAAGCTATTGGCCACGTCCACTCCAACGCCCACAAACCGCCCAAAACTGTCACGCCCACACTTTTAAAAAGCTTTAAAGTTAAATTTATTTTATTATTTTTTCTTTATTTATTATTTCTACCGAAATTCCAGAAAATCTTGAAATGATCTTATCCTAGCCAAATTCGTACCACTTGTTTACTGAACTTGTTTCAAGGCCGAATCGGGAAAAAATAAAATCTGTCCGGTCAGTTCTAGCTCCCTCCCTACAAAGCCATCCCTATAGGTAAAAATCCAAAGTTCCGATAGCGCCATCGATCATGCTAACTAGGTCTTAAACAAATCAAGAAAGACAACATCCCAAAACCACAATTCCTAATCCAAGCAACATACATATATATACAGTCCTTAGCTCCGACTGAACCCCCGACAGATTTTCAGGCAGTAATGGTCAGCTATCTCGGAAGGCATCACGGCTGCATTGGTCCAGCAAACAAAATGTTTTGCAGACGCCTTGGGACAACATACAAATAGCTTGACTCAAGCGACCACCGCGGGCTTCCGCCTAGACCCGATGTACGACCAGGCATATTCAGTACCACAAGTCCCACCACATGTAAGTCCGACACAATGCGTCAACAATGGGCTTCTTTTTTTTAACGCGCGAGACCCACGGCCACACTTTCCGCCCAACCGACCGAGGGCCGATGCCGTGTATCGTACAGCTTCATTCGCGTGAAGATAGGCGCGATATAGGAAATAGTAAAGTAAGTACTAATTATGTGTTCAAAAAGTTAGTATTGGTCGCTTTAAGAGCGGCATTGAGTCAGGATTAGAGATAATAGGATAAAGTCTGTTATAGTCAGAATATAATACTCTGTAGGGGTCGCGCATCTTAGATCTACAATGATTTAAAATTACGGGTAAGTAGTTTATAGTGAATCTGCTTGGAACAGAAGTTAAGTCGACCAACCAATTCGGGACTATTAACATCACCACGAATCCGTGGTAAAAATTAAAAACTGCTCAAAGCATTGTTCTACGGTTAGCTGGGGAAGGCAATTTAATTAATATTTGTCGACTGGAATAAGGAGGTAGTATAAGGTTGCAAACCAATTTTAAGGCGAACAGTAAAAAATTTGTTGTACCGATTCAATGCGGTCCGAGTGAGGATCGTTAAATTCCTTTGACCACCTTTTTATAAAACCAAGCACACCTTGGCCTTATTGACAATAGACGAAATATGGTCTGCAAATTTTAGTTTAGGGCCTAGAAGAACACCAAGATCATTAACACGTGTAATTCCGTTTTGGGTTGACACGAGCCATTTAAGTTTAGTACGTTATCCCGACACCATATTTAAAAGTTATCAAGATCGGATTGTAAGTCCGAATGGCAAGAAATGTCCTTATATTGCAGGCATAATTTAACATCGTCTGCGTACACGAATGTTTTATTACTAAGGGTTGGTCGTTAATAAAAAAGGTAAAAAGGAGCGGTCCAAGATGGCTCCTTTGTGGGACGACGAATGGGACTCGGAGAACACAAGAAAGAGAATTTTTAAAGAGAACCCGTTGCCTCCTGCTATTAAGATAACTTAAAATGAAATTTAAAGGATCAACAGGGAAACCTAATAAATCAAGTTTCCTAACCAAAAGTGAATGATTAACAGAGTCAAATGCTTTACTAAAGTCAGTATAGATGACATACGTGTATGTTAAAAGATTATTTTTAAAGCCCTGTATTAGGAATGAAGTTGGCTCCAAAAAGTTTGTGGTTGTTGATCTGCGTTTCATAAGTCCGTGCTGACATGGTGATATAATTGACCTACATAGGTTCTGCAAATGAGGAGTGATAACATTTTCAAAAAGCTTAGGGATAGCCGACAATTTAAAGATTCCTCTCCATCTGCTTGCATCCAAAAGGACTCTCCCATATATCGTGGAACTGTGAAGATTCCAGAGATCAGTTAAATACTTTCAGTAAATATTTAGAAAAGAAAGACTTTTAATAAAGTCTGTACTTTTAATTTCTTAGGCGTGTCAACTCTTTATTAAACCAAGGAGGTTTGTTGGAGATAGACGGATAGTACATCGGAACACAAATATTTTTAGCATCCGCCATTAGTAATATTCGCAGAAGTAAAGTTCGGACCAATTAAAGCCAGATATTAATTTATTTAGCCTAAGAAAGTTTGCCTTCCGAAAACAATGGATTTGCCTGGTTGACTTCTCTGATTTCTCTTTTATTGCGCTACCTGTTTCGACTGCCACTTCAAAATTTGGATGATATACATCTTCAGGTTGAGTAAGAGTATCTACTCTGCACAGAACACACACTTTCAAGACTTGTTACAAGACATAGATCCAATAATTGAGCAAGAGAGTTTTGAATATAATTAACTTGCGACAACGATAGGTCGAGCCAGCCGTCAATAAAGACGTGTGTGAAGAAGAATAATCGAATTTTCCTCTGAGGACCACAGTGCGAGGTATATTAAAATCACCTAGAGCTACCGATTGGTCCCTATCGGACAGCTTATTTGAGTCGGATTGAATAGCCGAAAAATTGATTAGATAGTCTGGGAATTTAGAAGACGGCGGAATGTAAGAGCACGTAATATAACCAGAGCTATCGGAAAATGACAGCTTTACGCATATGAATTCTACGTTACGGTACTCATCAAAAAATAACTTTTTTGACGTGAGGGAAGACCTAACCGCAATTAGACTCCACTATCGAGTTAAGTATCTCTGTCTAAAACCAAGTCTCTGTGAACACAATGATATGGGATGCAAAGGAAAGGCTATCAGTATACAGCTTAGTTAACTTGCTACGCAAGCCTTTTGAATTTTGATAGGAGATAGCAAGACTAGATGTTAGTTTTTGAAAAAGAAGAGGAGGCAGTGCTATGGCCACGTGAGGGAAGTTTAAGTCTAAGCAACATTTGAGGATCACACTGTTGATTACTTGCCGGAGGCTACGGGCCGCCTATCACCAGCTGTTTGCGCTTTTTTATTTCCTCTAATAGCTTAAGGCTATTAAACTGCGAGTCTTTTATTTTAGTATTTTTGATTTGGGCCCTTAGCTAGGTCATCACTAGTTTGGCCGCTAAAACCTGCGCACTTAGGGTGCACCATTTTATCACACAGTCAACAAGTCATTTTTGGATGCTCAGGCTTTATCACATGACGCATTTGTTTTGGAAGCAGACAACATTAGTTTCCAGTTTTATTTGTTTCAGACCACTGTACAAAGACACAAAATCAAAAATTGCAAGCGAGCTGTTAAATGTACCGTAAGAGCGCGGTTAGTAAGCTTAGAACTTGGGATTTTGTGTGGGAGACCGAGAGAGCGGTTGCACAGTACAGTTAATGTGCATACAAAAACCACACCAAACAGCATTATGGACGACGCAAAAAAAAAGATGGTAAACAGAGCATAAAACAAAACAAAAGGTTTAATTCATTTGTTTGACACAGTGCACAAATCGAAAGAGATTCACTCGCGAAGCGATCGGAGTTCTAAAAAATAGGGCAAAGGAAGCAACGCGGGAATTAATTATTCGATGATTTCTTTTGCGTCCCTTGCGGATAGATTGTCGCAGCCCAGAGAGAGCAAGAATCGGAAAGCGAAGAGATAGAGGAAGATAGACTTAGGGTATCAGAAGTGCCCCGCTGACATACGTGTCTAGCAAATGTGCTAGTTGCGCTAGTTACGTGCCACAAAGGCAAACAGATAAATGGTTTCGAAATCAACGATGGCAAACTAAACGATTTAAGCCAATCAATTAGCAATTCACCTACAACCTTTGAGATGAAAAATGTCCAACAAAAGCTAGAGGGAACTGTTGCAACCTGTTCACAAGTCCGTTGGGAAAAATTAAAAAAAACTAAAAAAGGTAAAACGAAAGAACGGACGCTGCATAGTGAGGAAACTTCGCGATTTTAGGCCATATACTAGGAAAATATGCGGTGGGTTTACTGGATTCAGGGTCATCTGTTAGCTGCCTGGCCGCAGAGCTGTCCGAAAAATAACCAAACTTTTTGGATATAAAATAAAATACACATTATATTATCTTTGAAAGTAATTATTTATTCAAAATAGGTTCCATTTTACTCAAGACAACGTTAGGAACGATCAACCAGCGCATGCATAGATTTTTTTATGTAATTTATAGAAATGTTCTTCAGTACCTCGGTTCCGGCTGCTTGAATGGCTGGGATATCATCATAAAATGCTCCCTTCATCTTGGTTTTCAGTTTTGGAAATAAAAAATATTCACATGGTGATAGATCAGGCGAATACGGAGGATGGTCGAATTCGTTCACTTTTTTGGTCTTGTGAGGTGGTGCATTATCGTGCAATAAAAACAGCTGTTTTCATGCTGGATATTCTGGTCTAACCGATTCTTTTCCACAAACAACGATGTTAAACGCCTAAATAATATTCTCCATTAACAGTTTGACCTCCTGGAACAAATTCTTTGTGGACAATACCCTTCGAATCATAAAAAGTAATCAATTGTCTTGATTTTTTTTTGGTTTAGATCGCCTTTGGTCTTCCATTCAGCAGATTGACGCTTAGTTTCATGTCTCATCACCAGTTATGATGGAATCACGGAAGTCTGGATCGTTTTCAGCAGTTTCAATAATGTCTTTGCGAACGATTTTTTGGTCGGAATTTGGATTTTCGAACCATTAGCACACTTTTGGCTTTATTGAAATGGTTCTCACTTTTACATCTGTCATCCGACTTACATGAAGTTAGGTGCGTTTGAAAGAGGATGGATGTATCTTTTAATTAATGCAAATTTTCATAAGGTGGCGATGTATGTTGTATGATTAAAATATAAATTCCGCTTATTTTTGGATTTATTGTACCAAAAATTACCCGTTGGCATTAGAACAGCCGATGGACCATCCCAAAGAATTGCCGACCTTCCGAAACTAGAATACAGCAAGAGAGAATGCAATAGACTAGTTTCCCGACTATCAGATACCCGGTACTCAGCTAGTGGGAGTGCAAACGACAAAATTCAACATTTTCTGTGCCCCTGCTCTAGCGCGCAAAAGCTGGGGTGCTCGGCAAACAACTTAACATTTTCTTCGCTAACCTTGATTCGGCCAAGAACAACAAGGAGGTTTATCAACTTAAGCGGCTCTGCAGTTCAGTGGTGACAATTGAGCCACCGACATTAAACAATTAATGTAATCTGAATGTCTTAAATTTAATACCCATTGTTAAGTACCGTTAAAAAAATTAATGATTTTCTGCGAAAGACAGTTTTAAATAAACTCACCATGCATGACAAAAAACGTTTGAAAACGCTAATAGAATTTTGAAATTTGAAGTGCTTTTACTAAAGGTTAGAAAAGCGGCGCTCTGCAAACGTCCTTACAGGCGGATGGTAATATGACCGCTGCTATTTAAGATAAGCACAGCTTATTAAACATTCTATCTGAACCGCATTTAACTATAATAGACCCTCGTTAAGGTATCGGTGCGTTTGCTCTTTATTCCTATCTCGTTGAATTCATAATTCTTTATTTATTTTAATTACTTTGGTACCGGAAAACTTTATTTTTATACCCGTTACTCGTAGAGTATAATGGTATACTAGATACGTTGAAAAGTATGTAACAGGCAGAAGGAAACGTTTGCGACTATATAAAGTATATATATTCTAGATCAGGATCAATATCCTAGTCGATCTGGCCATGTATGTACGTCTGTCTCTCTGTCAGTTTGTCCATATGAACGTCTATGATTTCAGGAACTATAGAAGCTTTCTAGCTTCTTTTCTAGTTGAGATTAGACATGCAGATTCCAGAGACATAGACGCAGCGTAAGTTTGTTAAAAGACCGCCCAGACTATTGAAAAATATGATTTATTTTTCATTTTTTAATATATCTTGTAAATTTCTATAGGTTTGCTAAAAAGCTATTGGCCACGTCCACTCCAACGCCCACAAACCGCCCAAAACTGTCACGCCCACACTTTTAAAAAGCTTTAAAGTTAAATTTATTTTATTATTTTTTCTTTATTTATTATTTCTACCGAAATTCCAGAAAATCTTGAAATGATCTTATCCTAGCCAAATTCGTACCACTTGTTTACTGAACTTGTTTCAAGGCCGAATCGGGAAAAAATAAAATCTGTCCGGTCAGTTCTAGCTCCCTCCCTACAAAGCCATCCCTATAGGTAAAAATCCAAAGTTCCGATAGCGCCATCGATCATGCTAACTAGGTCTTAAACAAATCAAGAAAGACAACATCCCAAAACCACAATTCCTAATCCAAGCAACATACATATATATACAGTCCTTAGCTCCGACTGAACCCCCGACAGATTTTCAGGCAGTAATGGTCAGCTATCTCGGAAGGCATCACGGCTGCATTGGTCCAGCAAACAAAATGTTTTGCAGACGCCTTGGGACAACATACAAATAGCTTGACTCAAGCGACCACCGCGGGCTTCCGCCTAGACCCGATGTACGACCAGGCATATTCAGTACCACAAGTCCCACCACATGTAAGTCCGACACAATGCGTCAACAATGGGCTTCTTTTTTTTAACGCGCGAGACCCACGGCCACACTTTCCGCCCAACCGACCGAGGGCCGATGCCGTGTATCGTACAGCTTCATTCGCGTGAAGATAGGCGCGATATAGGAAATAGTAAAGTAAGTACTAATTATGTGTTCAAAAAGTTAGTATTGGTCGCTTTAAGAGCGGCATTGAGTCAGGATTAGAGATAATAGGATAAAGTCTGTTATAGTCAGAATATAATACTCTGTAGGGGTCGCGCATCTTAGATCTACAATGATTTAAAATTACGGGTAAGTAGTTTATAGTGAATCTGCTTGGAACAGAAGTTAAGTCGACCAACCAATTCGGGACTATTAACATCACCACGAATCCGTGGTAAAAATTAAAAACTGCTCAAAGCATTGTTCTACGGTTAGCTGGGGAAGGCAATTTAATTAATATTTGTCGACTGGAATAAGGAGGTAGTATAAGGTTGCAAACCAATTTTAAGGCGAACAGTAAAAAATTTGTTGTACCGATTCAATGCGGTCCGAGTGAGGATCGTTAAATTCCTTTGACCACCTTTTTATAAAACCAAGCACACCTTGGCCTTATTGACAATAGACGAAATATGGTCTGCAAATTTTAGTTTAGGGCCTAGAAGAACACCAAGATCATTAACACGTGTAATTCCGTTTTGGGTTGACACGAGCCATTTAAGTTTAGTACGTTATCCCGACACCATATTTAAAAGTTATCAAGATCGGATTGTAAGTCCGAATGGCAAGAAATGTCCTTATATTGCAGGCATAATTTAACATCGTCTGCGTACACGAATGTTTTATTACTAAGGGTTGGTCGTTAATAAAAAAGGTAAAAAGGAGCGGTCCAAGATGGCTCCTTTGTGGGACGACGAATGGGACTCGGAGAACACAAGAAAGAGAATTTTTAAAGAGAACCCGTTGCCTCCTGCTATTAAGATAACTTAAAATGAAATTTAAAGGATCAACAGGGAAACCTAATAAATCAAGTTTCCTAACCAAAAGTGAATGATTAACAGAGTCAAATGCTTTACTAAAGTCAGTATAGATGACATACGTGTATGTTAAAAGATTATTTTTAAAGCCCTGTATTAGGAATGAAGTTGGCTCCAAAAAGTTTGTGGTTGTTGATCTGCGTTTCATAAGTCCGTGCTGACATGGTGATATAATTGACCTACATAGGTTCTGCAAATGAGGAGTGATAACATTTTCAAAAAGCTTAGGGATAGCCGACAATTTAAAGATTCCTCTCCATCTGCTTGCATCCAAAAGGACTCTCCCATATATCGTGGAACTGTGAAGATTCCAGAGATCAGTTAAATACTTTCAGTAAATATTTAGAAAAGAAAGACTTTTAATAAAGTCTGTACTTTTAATTTCTTAGGCGTGTCAACTCTTTATTAAACCAAGGAGGTTTGTTGGAGATAGACGGATAGTACATCGGAACACAAATATTTTTAGCATCCGCCATTAGTAATATTCGCAGAAGTAAAGTTCGGACCAATTAAAGCCAGATATTAAATTATTTAGCCTAAGAAAGTTTGCCTTCCGAAAACAATGGATTTGCCTGGTTGACTTCTCTGATTTCTCTTTTATTGCGCTACCTGTGTCGACTGCCACTTCAAAATTTGGATGATATACATCTTCAGGTTGAGTAAGAGTATCTACTCTGCACAGAACACACACTTTCAAGACTTGTTACAAGACATAGATCCAATAATTGAGCAAGAGAGTTTTGAATATAATTAACTTGCGACAACGATAGGTCGAGCCAGCCGTCAATAAAGACGTGTGTGAAGAAGAATAATCGAATTTTCCTCTGAGGACCACAGTGCGAGGTATATTAAAATCACCTAGAGCTACCGATTGGTCCCTATCGGACAGCTTATTTGAGTCGGATTGAATAGCCGAAAAATTGATTAGATAGTCTGGGAATTTAGAAGACGGCGGAATGTAAGAGCACGTAATATAACCAGAGCTATCGGAAAATGACAGCTTTACGCATATGAATTCTACGTTACGGTACTCATCAAAAAATAACTTTTTTGACGTGAGGGAAGACCTAACCGCAATTAGACTCCACTATCGAGTTAAGTATCTCTGTCTAAAACCAAGTCTCTGTGAACACAATGATATGGGATGCAAAGGAAAGGCTATCAGTATACAGCTTAGTTAACTTGCTACGCAAGCCTTTTGAATTTTGATAGGAGATAGCAAGACTAGATGTTAGTTTTTGAAAAAGAAGAGGAGGCAGTGCTATGGCCACGTGAGGGAAGTTTAAGTCTAAGCAACATTTGAGGATCACACTGTTGATTACTTGCCGGAGGCTACGGGCCGCCTATCACCAGCTGTTTGCGCTTTTTTATTTCCTCTAATAGCTTAAGGCTATTAAACTGCGAGTCTTTTATTTTAGTATTTTTGATTTGGGCCCTTAGCTAGGTCATCACTAGTTTGGCCGCTAAAACCTGCGCACTTAGGGTGCACCATTTTATCACACAGTCAACAAGTCATTTTTGGATGCTCAGGCTTTATCACATGACGCATTTGTTTTGGAAGCAGACAACATTAGTTTCCAGTTTTATTTGTTTCAGACCACTGTACAAAGACACAAAATCAAAAATTGCAAGCGAGCTGTTAAATGTACCGTAAGAGCGCGGTTAGTAAGCTTAGAACTTGGGATTTTGTGTGGGAGACCGAGAGAGCGGTTGCACAGTACAGTTAATGTGCATACAAAAACCACACCAAACAGCATTATGGACGACGCAAAAAAAAAGATGGTAAACAGAGCATAAAACAAAACAAAAGGTTTAATTCATTTGTTTGACACAGTGCACAAATCGAAAGAGATTCACTCGCGAAGCGATCGGAGTTCTAAAAAATAGGGCAAAGGAAGCAACGCGGGAATTAATTATTCGATGATTTCTTTTGCGTCCCTTGCGGATAGATTGTCGCAGCCCAGAGAGAGCAAGAATCGGAAAGCGAAGAGATAGAGGAAGATAGACTTAGGGTATCAGAAGTGCCCCGCTGACATACGTGTCTAGCAAATGTGCTAGTTGCGCTAGTTACGTGCCACAAAGGCAAACAGATAAATGGTTTCGAAATCAACGATGGCAAACTAAACGATTTAAGCCAATCAATTAGCAATTCACCTACAACCTTTGAGATGAAAAATGTCCAACAAAAGCTAGAGGGAACTGTTGCAACCTGTTCACAAGTCCGTTGGGAAAAATTAAAAAAAACTAAAAAAGGTAAAACGAAAGAACGGACGCTGCATAGTGAGGAAACTTCGCGATTTTAGGCCATATACTAGGAAAATATGCGGTGGGTTTACTGGATTCAGGGTCATCTGTTAGCTGCCTGGCCGCAGAGCTGTCCGAAAAATAACCAAACTTTTTGGATATAAAATAAAATACACATTATATTATCTTTGAAAGTAATTATTTATTCAAAATAGGTTCCATTTTACTCAAGACAACGTTAGGAACGATCAACCAGCGCATGCATAGATTTTTTTATGTAATTTATAGAAATGTTCTTCAGTACCTCGGTTCCGGCTGCTTGAATGGCTGGGATATCATCATAAAATGCTCCCTTCATCTTGGTTTTCAGTTTTGGAAATAAAAAATATTCACATGGTGATAGATCAGGCGAATACGGAGGATGGTCGAATTCGTTCACTTTTTTGGTCTTGTGAGGTGGTGCATTATCGTGCAATAAAAACAGCTGTTTTCATGCTGGATATTCTGGTCTAACCGATTCTTTTCCACAAACAACGATGTTAAACGCCTAAATAATATTCTCCATTAACAGTTTGACCTCCTGGAACAAATTCTTTGTGGACAATACCCTTCGAATCATAAAAAGTAATCAATTGTCTTGATTTTTTTTTGGTTTAGATCGCCTTTGGTCTTCCATTCAGCAGATTGACGCTTAGTTTCATGTCTCATCACCAGTTATGATAGAATCACGGAAGTCTGGATCGTTTTCAGCAGTTTCAATAATGTCTTTGCGAACGATTTTTTGGTCGGAATTTGGATTTTCGAACCATTAGCACACTTTTGGCTTTATTGAAATGGTTCTCACTTTTACATCTGTCATCCGACTTACATGAAGTTAGGTGCGTTTGAAAGAGGATGGATGTATCTTTTAATTAATGCAAATTTTCATAAGGTGGCGATGTATGTTGTATGATTAAAATATAAATTCCGCTTATTTTTGGATTTATTGTACCAAAAATTACCCGTTGGCATTAGAACAGCCGATGGACCATCCCAAAGAATTGCCGACCTTCCGAAACTAGAATACAGCAAGAGAGAATGCAATAGACTAGTTTCCCGACTATCAGATACCCGGTACTCAGCTAGTGGGAGTGCAAACGACAAAATTCAACATTTTCTGTGCCCCTGCTCTAGCGCGCAAAAGCTGGGGTGCTCGGCAAACAACTTAACATTTTCTTCGCTAACCTTGATTCGGCCAAGAACAACAAGGAGGTTTATCAACTTAAGCGGCTCTGCAGTTCAGTGGTGACAATTGAGCCACCGACATTAAACAATTAATGTAATCTGAATGTCTTAAATTTAATACCCATTGTTAAGTACCGTTAAAAAAATTAATGATTTTCTGCGAAAGACAGTTTTAAATAAACTCACCATGCATGACAAAAAAAAAACAAAAAAAAACGATGGCATATCCAGCCCCACAAATTCATCAAACACCACCAATCATTAGACCACCATATCGTCATCCAACACCCTATTACAAACAACATTTTTCAACCAAGCCAACAGGCGAACTTTGCACCTCGAGCAATTTTTAACACCCATCTAAACAATGCGTATGATCAGAATAGGTTTGGACAACAAACCCAATATCAAAACCAACAATCAGCACATAATTCTGGCTCCCATGTGGCCAACCAACCCATGACTCGATCAAGACCAGCTAACAGTGGACAGGCTGGGATGAGTATTGATGAATCGTTATATCAAGAGAGCGCTGCTTATCTGCAATATGCTCCTTATGAAAATTTTTACTATCCAACTTACAACTATTCTGACTACTATCCGGAGTATCAGTATCAAACTGACGAAAACAATCAAAGCCCACAAACAACACTAATGACAGTCACCGACTATCTCTCTTCGAGTGCGGACGTCTGTGTCTATCCAATTGTGAGTGCTTTGCTTATCGCGAAATCCCATCGCCCAGCTTATCGCCTTTCCATTGATCTTCTTTTAAACGCGCACGTGAAAAATCCATAAACAAATTTTTTATTTCAATAAATTTATAAACCATGGCCCCGGTGCCACCCAATTTTGGGGATAATCGCTTTCCCAGCCTCAGTGTTAGCCCCAAAGCTAAGAAAAACAGATATTTTCAGAAATTACCAGTTGATTTCCCCGACCTCCCTGAAACACAGTGCAAGAATCCGAGATTTTTAGTAATTTCATCAAAAAACTCTCCGAAAACCATATCAGAGTACAACTGCTTCGCCGTCCATAGAGCCCTTAAGTATATAAGCAAAGACATCATATCCATCTCTAATCTTCGCGATGGTAACCTTCTCCTGCTTGTCAACTCCAGGGAAATTAGCGACAAATTCATCAAGGTGACCTCTTTACCCGGCTTATGCGAAATCGAGTGCAAGCTCCACAATACTCCTACCTTTGTCAAAGGCACCATTTACGCACCCTGCCTTATTAACATTCCAGAAAATGAAATAGTTGAGGAACTAAAATCTCAGAATGTACACAGCGTCTTTAAGTTCACCAAAATGATCGACGGCACTCCCAAACCATTTGGTAAAATTCTCGTAACATTTGACCGCTTCACTCTTCCCAGTAAACTAATCGTTTCCTGGCACACAGTTAAGGTTACAGAATATATACCCAACCCGATGAGATGTAAGTCTTGTCAATTATTAGGACACACATCAAAGCACTGCAAGAACCCAGCCGCCTGTGTATCATGCAATCTCACTCCCCATCTTCCCGTGCCCTGCACTCGCATTTTCTGTGCAAACTGCACCGGCGAACACCCAGCTTCCTCACCCGAATGCCCACAATATCAAACACAAAAACAACTTCTCCACATCAAAACAATCAAGAAGCTCGCATAATACTAAAACAACAACAAAACACAACAGCCAACTCCACGCTTACCTACTCGACCGTCGCAAACCAAAACCCAGCTTCTGCTGCTCTTATCACAAAAACCCCAAAAACAGACTCGATTACGAACACCGACTTGCCCGCCAGCTCGACAAAATTACCAACTCCTCTTTCACAAACGCATTCCTCGTCCCATGCCAATATTTTGTATTCCGAAGATAATCAAACTACCTCACCAAGAACCTCTGCCAAAAATGACTTATCTTACTTAAGCCCAGCAAGTAAACTGAACATATATAGGGAGCAATCGGAAGCTAATGCTCTGATCGGACAAACCAACAACAACGATACGACCTCAAGGTCCAACTCTAACGAATCTATCACCTCACACAACTCACACATCTCTCACACCTCAACCTACAAAAAACAATCAGCAAAACAGATTCAGACGACACTATGGATGATCTCGACTCTTAGTCCCGATCCTCCTCACCCTCATTTTTTTATACAAGCAAACTCATACACACCTCAAATAAATAAAAATATTAAATAAATTTGAGTCATGACAATTTTTACTATCCAACTTACAACTATTCTGACTACTATCCGGAGTATAAGTATCAAACTGACGAAAACAATCAAAGCCCACAAACAACACTAATGACAGTCACCGACTATCTCTCTTCGAGTGCGGACGTCTGTGTCTATCCAATTTTGAGTGCTTTGCTTATCGCGAAATCCCATCGCCCAGCTTATCGCCTTTCCATTGATCTTCTTTTAAACGCGCACGTGAAAAATCCATAAACAAATTTTTTATTTCAATAAACTTATAAACCATGGCCCCCAGGCCACCCAATTTTGGGGATAATCGCTTTGCCAGCCTCAGCGTTAGCCCCAAAGCTAAGAAAAACAGATATTTTCAGAAATTACCAGTTGATTTCCCCGACCTCCCTAAAACACAGTGCAAGAATCAGAGATTTTTAGTAATTTCATCAAAAAACTCTCCGAAAACCATATCAGAGTACAACTGCTTCGCCGTCCATAGAGCCCTTAAGTATATAAGCAAAGACATCATATCCATCTCTAATCTTCGCGATGGTAACCTTCTCCTGCTTGTCAACTCCAGGGAAATTAGCGACAAATTCATCAAGGTGACCTCTTTACCCGGCTTATGCGAAATCGAGTGCAAGCTCCACAATACTCTTAACTTTGTCAAAGGCACCATTTACGCACCCTGCCTAATTAACATTCCAGAAAATGAAATAGTTGAGGAACTAAAATCTCAGAATGTACACAGCGTCTTTAAGTTCACCAAAATGATCGACGGCACTCCCAAACCATTTGGTAAAATTCTCGTAACATTTGACCGCTTCACTCTTCCCAGTAAACTAATCGTTTCCTGGCACACAGTTAAGGTTACAGAATATATACCCAACCCGATGAGATGTAAATCTTGTCAATTATTAGGACACACATCAAAGCACTGCAAGAACCCAGCCGCCTGTGTATCATGCAATCTCACTCCCCATCTTCCCGTGCCCTGCACTCGCATTTTCTGTGCAAACTGCACCGGCGGACACCCAGCTTCCTCACCCGAATGCCCACAATATCAAACACAAAAACAACTTCTCCACATCAAAACAAGCAAGAAGCTCGCATAATACTAAAACAACAACAAAACACAACAACCAACTCCACGCTTACCTACTCGACCGTCGCAAACCAAATCCCAGCTTCTGCTGCTCTTATCACAAAAACCCCAAAAACAGACACGATTACGAACACCGACTTGCCCGCCAGCTCGACAAAATTACCAACTCCTTTTTCACAAACGCATTCCTCGTCTCATGCCAATACTTTGTATTCCGAAGATAATCAAACTACCTCACCAAGCACCTCTGCCAAAAATGACTTATCTTACTTAAGCCCAGCAAGTAAACTGAAAATATATAGGGAACAATCGGAATCTAATGCTCTGATCGGACAAACCAACAACAACGATACGACCTCAGGGTCCAACTCTAACGAATCTATCACCTCACACACCTCACACATCTCTCACACCTCAAACCTACAAAAAACAATCAGCAAAACAGATTCAGACGACACTATGGATGATCTCGACTCTTAGTCCCGATCCTCCTCACCCTCACTTTTTTATACACGCAAACTCATACACACCTCAAATAAATAAAAATATTAAATAAATTTGAGTCATGACAATCACTATTTTACAATGGAACATCCACGGTATTTTTAATAATTATAACGAACTGACACTACTAATAGAAGACCATGTACCCGACATTGTATTCTTGAAGGAAACCCACCTTCCATGCAATTTCAAAAACTTTATCTGCCCCAAAGAATATACTGGTTACTTTCACAATTTTCCTCAAAATACGGCAGCCAAACCAGGCGTTGGTGTTCTCATTAAAAGGAACGTGCCAGATGCATACCATGACATACAGTCCAACATTCTTTGCTCCGCAATGCAGCTTAATTTGGATCAGGGTATTAATATCATTAATACGTACATCCCACCAAACCAAACATTTTCGTCTGCTGACATATCAGAAATACTTCAAAACCTTAATGGATCTTCCATACTCCTCGATGACCTAAGCTCGTGGAGTCCTTTATGGGGCTCGCCGCGCACAAACACAAGGGGTAAAGAAATCGAAAGAGTAATTCATGAAAACAGCCTAATTGTCCTTAACGACGGTTCCCCGACTCACCTCTCAACTCACAACACCTTCACTCACATCGATATCTCTCTAATATTTCCAAAGATAGCCCATAGGTGTAGCTGGTCTACATCAGATAACCTCCATGGAAGTGACCACTTTCCCATTATCATCCACGCCTACGCACCCTGATAATACTTTACCCCTTCCCAAATACAAGACAGACCTAGCAAACTGGATACGCTTTAATGAAAATTGAGAAAAATCAGCAGTAAATTGGACTGCCTAAATCAGCAAGTAGCACAAATGATGAAAGCCATACGAGCAGCTGCAAACTGCATCATTCCCCAAACGAAAAGAGTGATCCACAAAGCCAAAGTGCATTGGTGGAACTCTGAGCTTCATCAGCTTAGGGACCCAGAAGCAGCGTTTGTTCTCCTCCTACAAAGCCAATATGAATTATTCAAGCCTCATCAGATACAAAAAAAGCAAACGCCCTTTTCAAAAAAGTCGTACTTTCGGCCAAGCGAAACTCTCTTGAACAATTTACTTCCAGAATCTCCCCATTATCCTCCATAAAAAAAGTATGGTCTGATATAAAACGCCTAGCCGGCATCCCTCCCCCACCTTTCAAATAAATCAATTCCAACTCAGGTACTCTAACTGGGTCCTTTAATATCGCCGAAGAGTTTGCCTTCTCTTGGTCTAAATACTCTTCTGACAAAAATTTCTCTACAGAATATATACGAGAAAAAAATCGGTATCTTGCACAACCCTATCTCATTGATTCACTTTCCCCAGCCGCTACATGCTTAGATTCCAAATTCTCTCTCCTCGAAATAGAAAACTCAGTAGCAAACGCAAAAGGAAAAAGTCCTGGGGTCGACAGAGTATCATACCCTATGCTCAAAAATCTATCTCCCCTCCAAATACAAAACTTTTGGATATCTTTAATCATATGTTAAGCTATGGAAAATACCCACATACGTTGGAGATCAGCTACCATTATCCCTATCTCAAAACCAAACAAACCTCCTTCCGATATTAACAGCTACCGTCCTATTTCCCTGTTATCCTGTATAGGAAAAACCTTAGAAAAAATAATAGGCCAAAGACTCCTCTGGTTCATTAAACGCCACATTCAAATTTCCCAAAATCAAGTAGCATTCTAAAGAAATCACAGCACGATGGACGCGTTATTGCGTATCCAACACTTCGCGTCGAACGCTCTTTCGACCAAAAATCACGTCTCTATCTTGGCGACGGATTTTGAAAGAGCCTTCGACCGCGTGGGGATTCATGCGGTACTTTGCAGACTCGAGCGCTGGGGCATTGGTCCAAGGCTTTTCAACCTAATTAAAGCCTTCATGACCAATCGGTCTTTCAGGGTTCGTATAAACAATGTCACATCGAACTCCCACATTTTACACAATGGAACTCCGCAAGGTTCGCCACATTCTGTAGTTTTATTTATGATAGAAATTGAAGAAATAAATAGCATTGTAACTCGGCATAAAGATATTTACATCTCACTATATGCAGACGCTATCATCTTTACAAAAATAAAAAATATTGTTACAGTCAGAGCAAAATTTTCAGAAATTTTGCAAGAAATTAACCTGTGGGGAGCAACCTCTGGGGCCTCTCTTGGCATTGACAAATGTCAACTATTACCTATTTGTCGTAAACAACGTTGTAACCTTTCCGACATAGACTTTACCAGCCGCAAAGTTAAAGATGTAAAGTTTTTAAAAATATTGGGGATAACCTTCGACTCCAAATTACTTCTCCAACAGCACTGTCAGATTTTAAGAAAACATTAAATTTTTATCATCTAAATATTCTTGCATACACATTAAGACTCTCATAGATATTACGCTCGCTTTAATGCTATCCAAAATTGACTATGGTCTGCCAATCTTCGGTTGGTGTGCTAAATCTCACTTAAAAAAGCTACAAGCCCCATATCACGGAGCGGTTCGTCGCGCCATTCACGCTTTTCCCACATCTCCAGTAGCGTGCACATTGGCAGAATCCGGCCTACCGAGAATCCAATCACGCGTAGAAGAAACTACAATGATGCTTATCCCGAAGCTGTACATCACGTCGAACTCCCTGTTAACCAAAGACCTCGGAGCTATTTTCAAGCAAAAACGGAAATTTAAATGCATATCCACTCTAAGACGTTGCGCAAATTACATCAAGGAAGAAGAAGATCCAAGAAGATCTTGGTGAGAAAACCTGGATTTACACCGACGGTTCTAAAGTCACCGACTCAACCACGTTTGCGGTTGTTGACTGCAACCGTAAAATAATTGCAGGAGGTAGGCTCCCGTCGTACAACTCCATATTCACAGCTGAAGCTTTCGCCATTCTCAAAGCATGCCAAGTTGCCTCCAAAAACGCTGGCAAAACTGTTATCTGCAGAGACAGCCTCTCCTCTCTTTCCGCTATACGCAACTGGAATCACAATGACCCCACATCACAAGAAATTAGGCACATTCTAATTTCTCATCCAACAAAAATCTCCTTACTCTGGGTTCCCAGTCATCAAGGAATCCATGGAAATGAACTCGCTGACAAAGCCGCACAAGAGATGAGACTTACACCATCAATCCTTTTCACTCCGTTTAACTGCAAGGATATACAAAGTCGTATTCAGCTATACCTCAAAGAAAATAAACTCTCCGAATGGGCACTCTTCATGCACAGGTACCAGAATTTAAACCCAAATTGCATCAGTTTCAAGCCACCACCGAACGTACACAAACGGAAATGCGCGACCTTCATCCGCTTACGCATCGGGCACACACAATCCACACACCAACACATACTGACGGGAACGGCGCGACCAACTTGCCAACTATGCGGGGAAAAGCTCACCGTTGACCATATTCTGGACGCCTGAAGTCGATTACGCTCAGTTAGATCTCTATTATTCGGTACACATAGTCCCTCAAATTGTTTATGTAACCCCTCTTTTGAAAATATCTTAAAAATTAAAAAATTTGTCCAAAAAGCTAACTGTATTATATAAAGTAATAACCCACAAGTTTCGAGTCGAAGGCCCCCGTAGCTAGTACTCATTAACTTTATTAGGTTTAGTATTGTATACTAGATTTAATTTGTTAAATAAATAAATAAATAAATTGTTTTCCTTAGTATCTAAAGTGATTTCTCGAACAACTTCTAGCTGGTAGAAATATAGAATTATTACCTGAACAGCTTTCAATGGACATTTTAATCGGAAATTTTAGATAATTTGGTCTAATTATGAATTCATCTTTATCTTGCTTGTAGTCAAGCACGCAATTAAATTTTTTTATGAAATCTAGACCTACCATTCCATCACATTGTAATGCAAACTTGGAATCAACCAAGTGAAAACTGTGCGGAATTATATATCCTCCAGTTTACAATTCTATATTGATAACATTGTTTTCCTCAATGTCATCGAAAATGTCAGAATTCTCCTTAATGAGCGAAATGTCCGCTCCTGTATCCAACAAGAATGTAAGAGTCTTTGTTGAACGTATGCTAGCGAAATTAATAAATCTACTGAGACCGAAGTTTACGACATGAACATGTGCTTCTAGTTTTGGGCATCTGAAGGTTGCTATAAGCTTTCTGAGTTGCCTTGGGCAGCTCGGACATTGTTATATCTGCGTTGGCCCCCATTATGGTTGCTTCTGCCACCATTCTGGTTCTGGCCTTGTCTACTCTGATTTAGGTACTGACCATTGTTTTGACAGGTGCCTCGGCCTCTTCTATTATAATAGGCACCGCGGTCATGGTAATTACCATTGCCTTTGAGTTCCTCCTCGGAAACTACCCCTGTATGCTCATTCCGTCCACTAGCTTCGCTACAGCTGTTGACGAATTTGGATACGACCGCATTCATTGACTGGAATGTACCTGCTTCCATTATAAGTTTGACTCATTCAATGGAGCAATTCCTAGTCATAGCCTTTACGGCTTGCTGTGTTGAATATTTTGTAGCTAATTCGAGTGGCCAATTCTTCTATATAGGCTCCCTCTATGCTTTTCGTAGTTTTTTCGACATCTAATGCATAGTGATTGGCTGTTTTGCCTTTCTGCTATATGTTTATCAGTTTTGCTGATAATACCTCAACAGATTCACCTTTAACCGTTTTTTTAAGTCTGGCAATAACCTCGTTTAGAGTTGCTTCAGAACTTATTAGGTTTCTTGCAGATCCTTTTAGTTTTGTTTTGACTATGGATACTGCTGTACATCGTGTGGGTCTTTAATATTCCCTACTATGCCCAAGGCATCCACAAAACTTTGCAAGTTTTCGGCCTTGCCGTCAAATTCTGGTATCAGTTTAGATGCTGTGTTCAGATATTCAATATTTGAATGTGGCATGTTTGTTGTGCTATTGTGGACAGTTGGTTCATCAATTATATCATCACCATTTTAATTGGCTTACGTCCAGATATATCTCTCCTATGATCTCTTTTTTTATTTCGTCTAAACTAAATTTTTCCAACAATATGTTCAACTTTTCTTTTCCAAATTGGTATGCCTTTTCTAACGTCTCCTTATGATGCTTTTTATGATCCTTTCCTTGTTGTATCTAATACGTTGTCATTTTCATAAACATTACTTATTTTACTTTATTATTATTTTTTTTTGAAAATTTAAAATTAAGAAGCTTTTTAAAAAAAATTTCCTTCTTTCGGTTTTTTTTTTTTTATTTTTCTTTTTCCGATTCAATTTCGTCTTTCTTTCCTTCTCCACATTACAGGTTCCTGCTTATTCCTACAAAGTTAAAACCTCTTTCTATGATTAAAAAATCTTTAACCTATCCATATGAACTGTCTGTATTTTATTTTTATTACTTTTGATTTTTATGTTATCTCTATCTTTTATTTCTATAACCGTAAATGGTCCTACATATACTTGGTCCAGCTTATGGCCAGTCTCATTTCTAAGTAAAATTTTATCTCTTATCTATAGGACTATTACCTTTCTATAATAGTTTATTTTACTCTTATTTTTATTCTTTTCTAACTTTACTCTTGCTTTTTTACAAGCATTTTCTAACCTAAGCTTTGATTCTCGTGCATAGTCATCGACGTTATTCAGAGGAGAAATCTTATCTGCTTAACAAAAATGTTCTGGCAAGTTACTTTGTTTGCCAAAAACTAGTTCGTATGGGCAATAATCATGCGCCATAGAAGGTGTCGTGTTGAAACAGTAAACGAAATACTGAAGCCATACATCCCAATCAGTTTTATCTACTGATATATATGAACGTATGTATTTATTGAATGTTCTATGACTTCTTTCGACTGTTCCAACTGTCTGGTGATGGTGTGCGGTAGACGTTATGTTGTATATTTTATAAAATTTGCACAAGTCATTAATTATGGAATTCGTATACTCGGTTCCCATGTCCGAAATTGGACCGAACCTTAACATAAAGGATTTAAATACCGCTTTTGCGACAGTATTGGCATTTTTATTCGGTACTGGTATGGCAACTAGGTATTTTGTTAAGTCACTCATTACTGTGACAGCATACTCGTTACCGTTTTCAGACCTTGGCAGTGGACCTATTGTGTCCACTATTACTCTGTCAAAAGTTTGTAATGGGGTAATGTCGTTTTCGACATCTGGCACTTTGGACATCTACGAACATACTCTTTTATTTCACGAGTCATGTTTTTCCAATAGTAGTGTCTTCTTACTTTGGCCAAAGTTTTTGTTATGCCAGTATACTGGCCAGTATGACCAGTATTGTATGCCACCTCCTTGAATAGGATTATCGTGTTATGTAGACAATATAGCTTTCTGTTCTTTATCATTTTTGATAATGGTCACTGGCTTGAGTTGCGCTACTCTTAATAAATTCAATAATTTGTTGCCCCTTATTTTGAAATTTTCTATTGAAATATGATCAAAGATATTTTCATGCGGTGCCAATTTTAGTTGGGATAGATTGTGTATACCGGCTTCCGTTTCAAGCCTTTAGAATAACTGACCTAAATCTAGAATTCCATTAGTGTACAAATCACCAACATTTATTCTTGCAATTATTTTATTACCTCGTTTAAAATAACATAGGCTTTTATTTACATGCAAGGCCACTACTTTTCGTACCTCGTCATTTTTAATGACTTCGTATACGTTGGGTTTCGAAGCTATTTCAAGATTTTGTCTAGGCATAATTTCTTGTTCTCTACCTGCGCAGGTTTTCTGTCTACTTCGGTGCCTGGTAGTGACTGTCAGGACTTGGTTTTGCAAGTTTTTTAAATCTTTTATTGTTATTCGTGCGTCTGCCACGAAATTGTCTTTGCTTTTCAGATATTCCACCGTAAAGTCATATTCTTCTAATTCTAGACGCATTCTAGTCAGCTTCGAACTTGGGTTGACCATTGAAAATAAATAAGTTAAAGGCCTGTGATCTGTTTTCACTGTAAAGTGTTTGCCATAAATATATGGTCGAAAATGTACTAAGACCCAGTGGATTGCTGTAAGCTCCTCCCCTTTCTCCCTTTGTAAATGATATCGATACATAGGCTATAGGGAGTTGGACGTCATTATGGTTTTGTGTTAAAACCGCGCCACAAGCTTGTTTACTTGCATCAGTAATTATGCAAAATTCTTTGCTGAAGTCTGGATATTGCAACAAGGTTGGTTGCATGAGCTTTTCTTTTCACATTCACTTGTCCATTCAAAAGGAACATTCTTTCTACATAATCTCGTTATGTGCCGCGAATAGTCCGCGAAGTTTTTTATAAATCGTCTGTAATAATTTCAAAAAGCAACGAATCTTCTAGCGCTGTCTGCGACATGAGGGACTGGATAATTTCTAATGACATCATATTTGTTGTCATCTGGAAGAATTCCTTTATCTGTACATCTATGACCGAGAATGGTCACTTCGTGCATGAAGAATGAGCACTTTTGCGGATGTAGCTTTAGGTTATGAGTTCTGCAAAGATTGAAAACATCTGTTAAATTCTTAAACATATGCTTTTCAGAACAGCCAATTACTATTAAATCATCCATGTACAGAAATGCCTGAGAGGGCTGGAGTCCTTAGAATGCTATAGTCATCATTCTCTAGAAAGAATTAGGCGCTATTTTTAAACCGAAAAGTAATCGCGTGAAGCGATACAAACCATTGTTCGTTGAAAAAGACGTTCAATTTCTTGAGTCCTCTTCAAGTTAAATTTGATGAAATCCGGACATTAGATCAAGACATGAAAAGTATTTAGCTCTACCCAATTTGTCTAGAATATCATTAATTCTAGGAAGTGGGAACTTATCAGAAAGCAATTTTTTATTTATCTGGCGATAGTCAATTACTGATCGCCAATTTCTGTCCTCGGAGCCTGGTAAGGCTTTCTTGGGGACAAGAAGAAGTGGGCTATTATATTCAGATACTGAAGGCTCATTTATAAGTTTTTCTAACTGTTTCTGTATTTCGGTTCTCTGACTATGCGGACTACGGTAATTTTTTATATACACAGGTTCATTGTCAGTTTTTGCTTGTAGAAATTATTTGTTGTTATTGGTTCGGTGTCTAGGCCGAACACGTCACTAAACTTTAAGCACAATTCTTTTAGTTCCTTTCTGAATTGTGGGGGAAAATTCTTTGACAATTGGGTAAGTAGAATTTTTTCTCTACTTTCTGGAGTTGTCTTTGTGATCTCATAACTATTCAATGATTCAAACTGTAAATTTTTATGTATACTATTTTATATGTGTTTGTTGTGTTCAAAACTCGGACAAACATGTTTTTAGATGTTGAAACTGTATTCGCAACGAAAATACCAGGTTGGATTTCCTGATTTGGTATTAAAATATTGTTTTCCTTAGTATCTAAAGTGATTTCTCGAACAACTTCTAGCTGGTAGAAATATAGAATTATTACCTGAACAGCTTTCAATGGACATTTTAATCGGAAATTTTAGATAATTTGCTCTAATTATGAATTCATCTTTATCTTGCTTGTAGTCAAGCACGCAATTAAATTTTTTTATGAAATCTAGACCTACAATTCCATCACATTGTAATGTAAACTTGGAATCAACCAAGTGAAAACTGTGCGGAATTATATATCCTCCAGTTTACAATTCTATATTGATAACATTGTTTTCCTCAATGTCATCGAAAATGTCAGAATTCTCCTTAATGAGCAAAATGTCCGCTCCTGTATCCAACAAGAATGTAAGAGTCTTTGTTGAACTTATGCTAGCGAAATTAATAAATCTACTGAGACCGAAGTTTACGACATGAACATGTGCTTCTAGTTTTGGGCATCTGAAGGTTGCTATAAGCTTTCCGAGTTGCCTTGGGCAGCTCGGACATTGTTATATCTGCGTTGGCCCCCATTATGGTTGCTTCTGCCACCATTCTGGTTCTGGCCTTGTCTACTCTGATTTAGGTACTGACCATTGTTTTGACAGGTGCCTCGGCCTCTTCTATTATAATAGGCACCGCGGTCATGGTAATTACCATTGCCATTGAGTTCCTCCTCGGAAACTACCCTTGTATGCTCATTCCGTCCACTAGCTTCAGTACAGCTGTTGACGAATTTGGATACGACCTCATTCATTGACTGGAATGTACCTGCTTCCATTATAAGTTTGACTCATTCAATGGAGCAATTCCTAGTCATAGCCTTTACGGCTTGCTGTGTTGAATATTTTGTAGCCAATTCGAGTGGCCAATTCTTCTATATAGGCTCCCTCTAGGCTTTTCGTAATTTTTTCGATTTCTAATGCATAGTGATTGGCTGTTTTGCCTTTCTGCTGTATGTTCATCAGTTTTGCTGATAATACCTCAACAGATTCACCTTTAACCGTTTTTTTTAAGTCTGGCAATAACCTCGTTTAGAGTTGCTTCAGAACTTATTAGGTTTCTTGCAGATCCTTTTAGTTTTGTTTTGATTATGGATACTGCTGTACATCGTGTGGGTCTTTAATATTCCCTACTATGCCCAAGGCATCCACAAAACTTTGCAAGTTTTCGGCCTTGCCGTCAAATTCTGGTATCAGTTTAGATGCTGTGTTCAGAAATTCAATATTTGAATGTGGCATGTTTGTTGTGCCACATTATATCATCACCATTTTAATTGGCTCACGTCCAGATATATCTCTCCTATGATCTCTTTTTTTATTTCGTCTAAACTAAATTTTTCCAACAATATGTTCAACTTTTCTTTTCCAAATTGGTATGCCTTTTCTAACGTCTCCCTATGATCATTTTTATGATCCTTTCCTTGTTTGTATCTAATACGTTGTCATTTTCATAAACTTTACTTTTTATTATTACTTTATTATTTTTTTTTTTTGAAAATTGTTTATGTAACCCACCCCCCGTAGGTAGTACTCATTAAATTTATTAGGTTTAGTATTGTATACTAGATTTAATTATAAATAAATAAATAAAATAAATAAACACTAATGACGCAGATTAATACGGACGAACCAAAGATCGATAACCAAGAACCCAATGTCGAACCCAGCTGAAAATTTTCAGCCACAAGCCTTGGAAAACCCCAATATATAACAATTAAATACAAAGAAAATAATTTGAAATGCCTTATGGATACCGGATCTACAGTTAACATAATATCACAAAATATATTTGACTTACCAATCCAAAATACTAATGTTCTTATTTAAACCAGCAATGGGCCGCTCATTGTTAACAAGAGTATAACTATACCTTCAAAGATTTTGTTCCCAACAAAAGAATTTTTGTTGCACCCTTTCTCTGAAAACAACGACCTCTAATTATTAAGAAGAAAACTTTTAGCAGAGGCAAAAGCAACAATTAGTTTCCGCGATCAAGTAGTGACTCTTTACAACAACAAATACGAACTGATCGAAGGCAAAACAGCACAAGACTAGAGTCACTTTCAAAATGTACGCATGGCACCTAATACCATGCTCAGACAACCAAGAAATAATTCACCCATACTAAAATCAGACCTATACAGATTGGAACATCTTAATTATGAAGAAAAACAAAGATTGTGTGCACTCCTGCAGCAGATGCAATTATTTCACAACTAAAGACCTGGCAAAGGGTTTACACCAAATCGAAATGGGTCAAATACAGCCTTTTCCACCATGCACGGTCATTATGAGTACTTACGCATGCCCTTCGGATTAAAGAACGCACCAGCCAACGGTGCATGAATGATATTTTGCGACCACTCTTAAATTGCTACTGTCTCGTATACTTGGACGATTTTATTCGTAACATCCCATGATGAGCACCTACAATCGCTCGAAGTGGTTTTCGAAAAACTAGCAAAAGCCAACCTTAAATTACAGCTTGACAAGTGTGAATTTCTAAAAGAACACGAAAATTAAAACTACCAACCCAGAATATGATTCGGCATTCAAAATATGAAAATATCTAATATCAGAGGACCCAATTCGTAAAGTACCCGACTTTACAAAGAAATTTACATTAACAACAGACGCAAGCGATATCACTTTGGAATCTGTACTCTCCCTCTCACAAGAGGGACACCCACTTAGTTACATTAGCCGAACGCTTAATGAACACGAAACAAATTATAGCACAATTGAAAAAGAACTCTTAGCAATTGTGTGGGCGAAAAAAACTTTTCGACACTACCTACTTGGAAGACACTTTGAAATATCCAGTGACCACCAACCACTTAGCTGGTTGTACCGCATGAAAGACCCAAATTCAAAACTCACCCGATGTAGGTAAAATTATCCGAATTCGATTTCGACATAAAGTATATAAAAGGAAAAGAAAATTGCGTAGCCCTGTCCAGGATAAGACTTGAGGAGACATATTTGAGCGAACAAACCCAACATAGTGCAGAAGACGACAATAGTGATTTAATATTTATTACAGAAAGACCTCTAAATACATTTAACAGACAAGCTATATTTTCAAAAGGATTTAATGTTACGAAATATTTCAAAAACACATCACCCAAATATTTTACGACATTATGACCAGAGAAAAAGCTGAACAATATTTGATAGACCATTTTTGTGGTAAAAAAAAGTGCATTGTATATTGAGAGTGATGCTGATTTCAAAGTCGTTCAGGCCGAACACAAATTAGCCATAAACACCAAATATACAAAAAACGTGCGTAGCACCACATATCGAGGTGCAGGAGAGCTGCCTAGCAACAGCGAAGAAGGCTGGAATGCAGAAGGAGTCAAGAGCAACCAGGTCAAACAAGCAAAGCGGTGAGACCGTGAACCAACGGTACCGCGCTGGACCTTGGACTCAAGCTGGCCCAGCGCCGCCGCCGCCGAAGCTGCCACGGCAGGAGTCGTGCCCCGAGGCACGCCCACCACCGCTGCGACCCTGCCCCCGCAGGCAGGCGTCACTGACAGACCAGGTGTGGAGGGAGCTGCCGAGGGAGGAGTGGCCACCCACAAGTGGCCGAGGAGGCCGAAAGACAGGCGGCCCGAAGAAGGAAAGACTGCTGGGCCAAGCTGTTCGCCCATGACGGCTAGCGCTACCACCACAAGGTGAGGCGGGGAGGGGGGACTAAGATCCTAAGAGCCGAATAAAGAGGGTAAGGGTGGCACTGCACTACACAAAACAAGAAGTGCGGATTTCTTCCGCAGCAGCCATGGATGAGCGCGAGGGGAGGTGACGCGGGGTCAGGCACGCGGGCCGGCAAAACGACGCGAGGCTGCCGCGAGAACTAGGTGAGGCTCTTGCTGCAGCAAGTTGGGCTCCGGGGCGCTCGGGTCCAGGGCCAGTCACCAAGGAGCATGCAGGGGCATCCATAAAAGGTGGAGCTGGAAGCAAAAGAGAAAATTAGTAAAGATGGCGGAAAATAACGCCGAAACCCGCACTACGTACCCCCATTAAGCTGCAACACCGAAACCGAAACACCGGAATGAGGGCGCTGCGATAGCACCAGTCGATCGATAGTGAACAAAAATACTGGATACTCATGGATTTTCAACACGTGGACACACTATTGGCAACAATCGGCACAACATGGCAGCACCAGGAATATCGACATGAACAGGAAGTGGCAACGCCGGCCGATAACTCGATCGTGTTGAGGTTCGGTGGAGTTGCCGGACACGAAAGGGTATGAAATTCAAAAGGAGGCGGGAAGTTTGAATACAGAGCTGGTTACGAGGAGCAGACGGCAGCAGATGAATGAAGCTGGAGAAGGGCGCGAGGATCAAGATGCCGAGTCAAGACGCTAAACGACAGGGTCTACTAGGATGAGACTGCCGGGCTGAGATCAAGGGCGCGCAGGTCGACGAGAGGAGTCAGGATGTAGGCGATGTAGGATCAAGACGATACGTCAGGACGCTAAACGACAGGTTCTACTAGGCTGAGACGCCAAGGCTGATATCAGGAAGGTACAGAACAACGGAAGGAGGCTGGAGAAGGGCGCGAGTATGTTCGAGTTGCCAAGTCAAGACGCTAAACGACAGGGTCTACTCGGCTGAGACTGCCAGGCTGAGAACGAAAGGAGCAGGGTCGAAGAGAGGAGAGACGAGGAAACTGCCTATTATGCGAGGAGACACCGAAGCGGAGGACCTCCGGAAGCTCCATACTTTCAAAAACTTCTGAAGAAAGGGGGAGATGTGAGGAGTCCACAAATCAAGGTGAAGGTGAGCTGCCAAGGCTGGAATGCAGAAGGAGTCAAGGGCAACCAGGTCAAACGGGAAATAATGGACTTTGGACCCGAGCAAAGCGGAGAGACCGTGAGCTACCGGTACCACGCTGGACCTTGGACTCAAGCTGGTTAAGGGCACAGAGCTCGAACGGTAACGGTTCGGACATTGGTTAAGCACAAAGAGGACGCACCGTGAACTAACGGGACCTGGGTTGAACCTTGCACCCGAGCGGGCCGTGCGCAAATAGTGGGATCCCCGCGGCCTATAAAAGGGACTGCGCAAGCGCATCCCGGGACAGACAGTCAGCTGAACACTCGAAACACCCGGGAAAGACAGTCAGAAAACACCCGTTAGCCATACGAGCTAGAGGATAGTCACAGTCAGGCCAGCCAGTCAGTGTGAATACGCGAGAAGCCCTACCGCAGGACAGTCAGTGCGAAAGTCAGAATACGCGAGAGTACGCGGAGAGCTGTACCCCGGGACAAGAGAACAGTCAGTGAAAACGCGGGAGACGCAGGAGGTTGGTCCCTGCAAGTGGAGAAGACTCAATGGAGTCAGTGGTCGGTCAAGGTGGTCCTGGGAAGAACGTCAGCTTGACCTAACGGGCGATAGACCTCTCCATCATAACATCCTAAGCCCCAAGCCTAAACAGGGTACCACCGTCGAGGACGACGCAGGACAACGAAGGATATCAGGCGGCGCATGCAAAGTATACAATCACAAGACCAAACACGTTACCACTGGACAGACCCCTGCACACATATTTCTCTACGCCGGACACAAAAAAGAAAACAAAATTAATAACGACAGAGCAGAATATGAAATTGACACTAGATACAGGAAAAGCCCACTACAGAAAGGCAAATTTGAAAACCCATTTAAACCAACCAAAAATGTAGAACAGACAGACTCTGACCATTACAAAATCACTAATAGAAATAAAGTTACTTACTACTACAAAACACAATTCAAAAAAACAAAGGAAAAATAATCAACTTTCAATTTCACAGGCACCTGATAACATTGTGCTTGTGCTGATCTGATCACAGCGGTTCATGGACAGCAAATTCAAACGAATAATATTGACACCAACCACGGATATCTCCTTTTTTCCGATTAGCCAGTCCAGATACCATCCTCCTTTGAACATCATTGCTTGAGAATCAATACAACTATAGTAGCTAACTATTTTGAGCAAAGGCTACGAACCGATTACCATGCACCCCAGGTCATATTTTTATACAATAAAATGAAAGATAATTATCCGGAATAATCCTGCAACATAGAAACAAACGGGGACTTATTAACATTGTGGGCTCACTTTTTAAATATCTATTTGGCACACTAGATGCAAATTATCGAGTAGAAATACAGGAGAAACGTGACATAAACGCCCATAACTCAGTAAAGCTACATGAATTCAACGACGCAATACGATTGATAAATAACACTCTGTTATTTGAACTAATGTAGAAGATTTGGAAATGGCCATGCAGCTCGGACTGTTTAACCCCAAATTACTAAACTATGAAAATCTTAAGAATGTGAACAGCCAGAATATTTTAAACATTAAAACATCCGCTTGGACTACAAGGAAAACAATTATTAATCATATCCCACATACCCATTAACTTTTCACTAATCAACATAATTAAGATAATCAAATTAAGTTAACAATGCCAAAAATAAAGAAATAAACAAAAAACTTAAAAACAATTTGTAATTTTAAGCCGGTGCGGAAGTGCAACCTGGAACTTAACCGAAACCATTCTTAAACAAAATTGCCTAAATCCAATTAATAATATGAAAATAGAAGGAAACAAAATGATAAAAGTTTTTTTGTTTGCCCAATGCAAAATAGAAATCGATGGTATAATGAAAAATTTTAAGTGAAAATCTTTGTGGTTTCCTGCTTTAGAAACTTACACTTGTCAAGCTGTAATTTAAGGTTCGCTTTCGCTTTTTCGAAAACCAGTTCGAGCGATTGTAGGTGCTTATCATGGGATGTTAAGAATACAATCGTCCAAGTACACGAGACAGTGGTTATTTAAGAGTGGTCGCAAAATATCATTCATGCACCGTTGCACCATGTGGAATTTGTCCTGTTTTTTTTGCATAAATTAATATCTCGGAAACGCTTTAAGATACGATGATAATCTTTTTTCTAGTCTTATATACATCTTAACAATTATTTTGGCAAATTGGGCGTGTGGCCAACGCCCACCACGCCCCCTCCCCCCTTAATAAAAAAATTTTTTTCACGAATAGTGAATTAATCACTCTACAAGATGGTCTAATCCACTTGCTTAACAAATTTTAACAATTTTTAAAATTTTTTAAAGTTGAAATTTAATTTTGAAAGTTGGACGGGGACTTCACTTGCTAAATACACGAATATTGATAGGCTTACACGCACAGAATAAGCAACATATTAGTAAAAACACATAGTACACACCTGAAGAATGAGTATTCATTTCAAATTTGATGAGTTTAAGCCTTGTGGTTCAAAAGATATGAATTTTAGAATTCACTAAAAATAGAGGCTCACCGATGGCACGTGCCTTATGTCTGCAACAGCATACTTTACAGCTGTTACATAAGACTGTTAATTTAACATTTCTGTTACATAACATAAAGCTTTGATCTTAACCCGTTAAGAACAAAATTTTCAAAATTTTGAAAAAAAAAAAACAGGTCAAATTCCCCATAGTGCGTTGGCTGGTGCGTTCTTTATTCTGCGAATGGCATGCGTAAGTACTCATAATGATCGTGCTTGGTGGAAAAAGCTGTCCTTCGATTTGGCGGAAACCCTTTGCCAGGTCTATAGTTGTGAAATAATTGCATCTGACTAGTTATCCCTAAGATTTCGTCCATATACTGTGATTTCATTCAATTTTCGGTAGTCTATTACAGTTCTGAGTTTTTGTTTGCCTAATGCGTCTTGTTTCTTTGGGACTACACAGATGGGGCTAAGGTGAGTTACTGGTACGTATAATACCCGGATTTAGCATATCTTGTATTTGGCTTTCGACCTCTTGCTTGTGGGTAACTGTATAATTTGTTATAAATGGTTAAATTATGCTTGGTATTAATGGTATGTTTTGTTTGATTAGTAAATGTCGACTTCTCACCTTCGTGGTACTGTACGTCACGGTTTTGCTGCAGGAGTGCACACAATCTTTGTTTAGGTCTGATTTTAGTATGGGTGAATTATTTCTTGGTTGTCTGAGCATGATATCAGGTGCCATGCGTACATTTTGAAAGTGACTCTGTTTTTGTGCTGTTTAGCCTTCGATCAGTTCGTATTTGTTGTTGTGAAGAGTCACTACTTGATCGCGGAAACTAATTGTTGCTTTTGCCTCTGCTAAAAGTTTTCTTCTTAATAATTAGAGGTCGTTGTTTTCAGAGAAAGGGTGCAACAAAAATTCTTTTGTTGGGAACAAAATCTTTGAAGGTATAGGTATACTCTTGTTAATAATGAGCGGTCCATTGCTGGTTTAAAAAAGAACATTAGTGTTTTGGATTGGTAAGTCAAATATATTTTGGGATATCATTTTAACTGTGGATCCGGTATCCATAAGGCATTTCAAATTATTTTCTTTGTATTTAATTGTTATATATTGGGGTTTTCCAAGGCTTGTGGCTGAAAATTTTCAGCTGGGTTCGACATTGGGTTCTTGGTTATCGTTGTTTGTTTCGTCCGTATTAATCTGCGTCATTAGTGTTGTTTGTGGGCTTTGATTGTTTTCGTCAGTTTGATACTGATACTCCGGATAGTAGTGAGAATAGTCTTAAATTGGATAGTAAAAATTTTCATAAGGAGCATATTGCTGATAAGCAGCGCTCTCTTGATATAACGATTCATCAATACTCATCCCAGCCTGTCCACTGTTAGCTGGTCTTGATCGAGTCATGGGTTGGTTGGCCACATGGGAGCCAGAATTATGTGCTGATTGTTGGTTGATATTGGGGTTGTTGTCCAAACCTATTCTGATCAAATGCATTGTTTCGATGGGTGTTAACAATTGCTCGAGGTGCAAAGTTTGCATGTTGGCTTGGTTGAAAAATGTTGTTTGTATTAGGGTGTTGGATGACGATATGGTGGTCTAATGATTGGTGGTGTTTGATGAATTTGTGGGGCTGGATATGCCATTGGTTTTTTTTTTTATGAGTTTATTTAAAACTGTCTTTCGCAGACAATCATTAAATTTTTTAACGGTATTGACGGTATTAATTGTTTAATATCGGTGGCTCAATTGTCACCACTGAACTGCAGAGCCGCTTAAGTTGATAAACCTCCTTGTTGTTCTTGGCCGACTCAAGGTTAGCGAAGAAAATGTTAAGTGGTTTAAGTGGTTCTTGGTGCTTCTCTGGGTGGGGTTTTAGAGGCCTCTGACCTTGTGTCCGTGACATATAAGCCCTTCCCGAATTTCCTCCAGGTCCGTTGAATTATGGAGGCCTTTAATGACAACCCTATAGGCGCGTTTGTCTCGGGCCTGAAAGGTTTGAAACCTTTTATTGGATTTTGTCAGGAAATCCTTAAGGGCGGAGTAGCTTTCCTTGTCCGGGGTCATCAAGCGAACATTGTGGTTGCTGGTCGTCTTGAAGGTAAACTCCACGTCTTTGCCGAGCACTCCAGCAATGCTACTAGCGAGAGCCTTAATATTGGTCACTTCCGGGATAAAGATCGGTGGTGGCTTAATGGTCTTCAGCATTTCCTTAGCTGGGTTCTCCTTTGGAGAAGTCTTGGCTTGAACGTCGTCAGAATCCTCCTCGTCATCGTCATCATCCAATGAAAGCATTGCGAAGCTGTTGTGCGCTAGAGCAACGGCTTTTCTCGTCTGGGTCTGTCCGTTGAATTGAGGTGCTTCAGCGGAGGCTTCTCCTCCTCCGAAGAAGAGTTCTTCTTCTTGCGTTTGCTGCTACTTTTCGATAGCTTAGCGGTAGGCGCAGCCTGCCGATCCATACTGGGGGAGCAACAAGCGCCACCTGCTGGCGCTTTATGGGACTGATTGACGACCTCAATGGAACAGCTGTTCCAACAGCTGAATTAACCGACGACTGGTGACACCAGTCAGCTGATTTGCTTACCACGTGCACTTTTGCAAATAAATTAAATGCAATTTGCATTTGAGTTCATGTATCACACGCACTCTAGGACTTGTCCTAATCGTCCGTAAGCTTTTAAAGAGTTTAGGTTAACTTTTTCACAGCGAAAAATGTAGCGAAAAAGGTAGAGCCAAGCAGTTAGTGCTCCACCGTTAACTTATATACTTTATATGGTCGGAAACGCTTTCTTCTGCTGTTATATACGTTTAAACAACCGTTTTAGTCTACGAGTAATGGGTATAAAGAGAAGCTAGTATTTCTGCAGAAGCTGTGTGTAGACAAAACTGGGTTCGGCCCAATATGCAATCGGCAAACATCGAGTTTTTTATTTTCGTCAACGCATCCAAAAGAGTACATCTATATGAATTATAATACTTTACTATACGAGTACTTCTATTCAATGCTTCTAACAAGCTTCATTATAATACAAAAAAGAAATTATTTCATTGTTCTGTGGAAAAAGAAGCACTCTCTATGAAAGGGAAAGGACAGTAAAAATGTCTGCGCACAAAAATGGGATTGGAAATGTATAAGTTAACTGGAGTCATTTACATATTGCTTATGCCCTTAGCTTAATGCGAGCGCATCGGAGCTTTTGAGAGAAGAGCTAAGCTTTGCTGAGGAACGTAGGGTAAAGATAAGAGATCTATTCTGTAATAGGCAGTCGATATTTGGAGATCAAAAGCGTCGGTCATCGCCACGCACAAACATACAAATTCGTCTCATTAAGTGCAGACCGCACAAATTCTATTATAATTGTATACAAATAAAATAATACAAAACCTTCTAACGATAATTGGCGCCCAACTAAATCTAAAACCCACGATATCAAAAAGAGACAACTAAATCTAAAACCTACGATGTCAAAGGGAGACAACTAAATCTTAAGCGCACGATATCAAAAGGAGAAACACAACAGCTGGAGCAGACCTACTCAAACAGCGATTAAAATACAAAAAGCACTATTTTAAATCATCACTCAAGTTGTAAGTACAACGCCCCTTGATTAATTATTAAAAAATAAAATAAAAATTTTCATACACGGAACTAAAATTCTTATACGGCTCGTCCAGTGTGCGCATATGTGGGCCGAAATTAAGGAGTTGCAGTCTAATGGAATGGTAAAAAACTGAAGCTCTATTGCGTCGATACTACCCTTTCTGTATAAGAATGACACTTTACGCGTTAGCGGCCGTTTGATTTTGCCCAAACACCATCCTATAACTCTGTCTGTTATTCGGAGCCTTTATGAACGAAAGCTGCATGCTGGCCCTCGAGCACTGCTGACAAATTTACGTTTGCAGTTCTTGTTCGCAAATGCTTTAGGACTAAGAAACAGCTTATTGAGCAACTCATGGGCAACCTTCCGAAGGAACTATTGGCTGGATCTCGGGCTTTTGCAGTTACTGAAGTCGACTATTGTGGTCCTTTCTACTACAAGTCGGTGGTTCGCAATAGACCGCCCACAAAGTTCTACATCTCGGTCCTAATTTGTTTCACCACCAGGGCAGTGCATTTGGAGCTTGTTCAGGACTTGACAACGAACTCATTTTTATAAGCCCTTAAGCGTTTTATGTCCACTTAAGGCAAGCCTAATCAACTTTGTCGGCGCAAAAAATGAATTGAAGGAATTAACATAACTAGCATTGACCGACGATCGCTCTTCTTCTATTAGCAAATTTTTTCTGGCTGACAGTATCGATTGGCGCACCATTCCCCCCATTCCAGGAAAGGATGAGGTACCTCGAGCGGCTAAGTTAAGGATGGCATCCGGCATCATGTAGAGCGGTCAGGAAGATGTGTCTGCTGCCATTAAATGATTCTGTCGAAAGCGAGTATTCCAACGGGGGGAGCATGTCGACGTTAGCCAACTCCTTGTTTAACAACGTAGTCGAATTCTGTAGGTACTTAATACTAAACAATGTTATTAATGTAAGGCCCCAGCTGCAGCATTAACAGACGTCAGCGGTGGTCGTTTTTTGGCTCTCACTGTTCGTTTCTGGATCGCTAAGCATTGTTGTCGATGAACTCTTTCGTAGCCAAATACATTTGTTGTTGTCGCCACTATTCTAAGCGCAAATTCACAAGAAATAAAATTTATAACGTTTCCCAAATTAAGGCTGGAAAATTAAGCTGCCAAATAGCTGGCAGCGCAAACAACAAGTGTTGGAAAATGCTGTTTCACAAGTTGACGAGTTCGTGAAACTTTTGTTTAGTACACTTTTCCACACTTTGGCTTAAATTGTGATTGCTTTCTAGAAAATCGAACTTTTGCTTTAGTTTGATAAGGAAAGCATCAAGGGAATGTTATGAGTGGGCTTGTAAGTCAGAACTATAAACACTGCATGATTTTTTTTTTCTGAAATGATTTGTGAAAAATTTAAACCGGTAGTAAGAAGCATTTCCCACCTCATAAAGCATACACGTATAAATTATCATTAGATGTTTTTGTATGATTTTATTTGAATGCGCTTGCATTAGGCTAAGGGCATAAGCAATATGTAAATGACTCCAGTTAACTTACATATACATATCATTTAAATTCGATTGCAGCAGACAGTTCAATTAAAATAGGCGCTTCCATTTTGTACCCCACTCACTCCAAGGAAAATTATTTTAATCTTTAATCAATTCGTTTTTTGTATGACAATAATTATTACTAAACTTTTGTGTGTTCACAATATTTGTAAGCATTTTTCTTTTAGGCAGCATTTAATTTTTAATTGTTTAGAAAAAACTGCGAAACAGTTACTATATTTATTTTAGGCTTAACTCAGCTTACAGAAGTTGTTCCAACCAAGACCAATAACCATAGACAAAAAATACGAATACGGCTGAGAAATATATATTACGACTTTTATTAAATTTGATATCGCAATAATTGTGCCTTGTATTTTTTTATTTTATTTGAATTTTTAGTTCAGCCGCAAAAGCTCACCTCAAAGCCGTTTTTACATATTTTATTCTATTTTATTATCAAATTTTATTTACTAAAAGAAAACAACTTCAAGGCTGCAGTGTATATAATATATAATAATTCCTTGCTCATCCAATATAACAATGCTTCGCATTCCAACTTCCGCGCTCTAAATGGAAATACATCATTAGAATTTCAAACAAAAAATAAAAGTAGGATATTACCAGTTTGCCTTTCAAATTAAAAAAAAAATTATTAGTATAATAAAATATTTAAAAAAAACTTTCGACCCCGAACAGCAAAAGCAACTTAAGCTTAAGAAAATACAGTGTAAAATAATTTAAGAAACATTAGGTCCTATTATAATGAAAAATAAAATATACTCAAGGCGTACATGTGGCGTACAAAAATAAGCCCGGCAATGAGACTCAGGACTGTTTGTAAGCTTGGGTGGTTTGAGTTGGGCTATTTTCATAAGAATTTCTTTATACCTATTAAGTACTGGAAGCTTAAATTTTTTTAAGCTGCAATATGTCTCGAAGATGTAAATAAAGTACTTATACTTTATTTCAAGAAATAGATTAAAATGACGTGGGACAAATTATTACAATAAAGCTAAACCTTTAAAAAGAACTTTTGTCGGAGTAAGATGTGTTTTCGGCGAGCTCCGCGCAAATTCAATAAATTTAAGTGTATTGGATTGAAAAAAGATAAATAAAGCGAAAGTACCTCTCTTTAGATGAAATATATGTCAGAAAGACACTCGCACTCAACACGTGAGCAAGACGACGAGTCCCGGTCCCGACTCTCTCTTTAACGAAACAACGGGTACTTCTCCCACGTGTCCACCCAACCCGCGACTAGAGCGGTCAATCACCCTTAACACTACGAATTTAACCTATCCAATGAACTCTTCTTCTTTAACACTTTCTTTGGCACAAAACGAAATTAAACTACGCATACCTACGGTATAGTGACCTCAATAACCACTGCAATCACAACAACTGAAACAGTATAGACAGCTCGCTCAATTTCGTCGTAGATTCGCGATACTGGCAGAGCGCTGAGAAATTGACAGTCTTACAAGGAACCGTTAAAAATTAAATAATAACAAGAGAGCTCCACGTTAATTCCCGTTAATCAGCCCGTTAAATGGGAATACAAATGAAAATGTTTCACATTCTATTCTATCGTTAGAAATTGACAACCAAAAAATTTTAAAATTTAAAAGAAATAATCAAAGTGTGGGGTTGTTAAATACTTTACAACTAATCTAGTATACCATTTTACTCTTTCAATAACGGCCTCCCCGATAAGCATGCATATACATATATTAAAAACAAAAACAGCCAGCCTTAACCACTTTATAAGGTTGACCTTGAACCAGAAAACAACTCTTTTTAAACAACGATAAACACCCAATTTTTTACAGTAGATAAGCCGCATGAAAGTTATCCAACCCATGATTCAGGACACTTAACCAATTTATAAACAATTTTTTAAAATCCAATCTCAACGATTGATTTGCCTTGGATCCCAAAGTCGCACTTCGCCAGCTTGTAAATAAACCAAACTTAACGTAAACACAGCTCCCTCTTGATCGAATTTAACGTAAACACAACTTCCTCTTGGAGACCAAACATATTGAGCATTGGGGACCAACTTATTGCGTATCAATCATACTGCAATGGTCAGCATAATTGAATTTCACAACGCAATGGAAAGATTTCAAAGCCTTTGGCTCTCTTCCTAACGAAGTTTCTAGAGCGTCTCCTAAGAGAACATTTCTCCAAAAAGAAAAGCCTCTGGCAGAGGTTGATTGGGCTCCGATGAAGAATCAAAAGATCAGTCTTCATGGGGCGACAAGCGAGAATGGTTATTAGAATCAATCTGTAAAAGTAAAGTGACTAGTAATAGTGGATAAGCATAAGGGATTATCACCAAATATTGTAATTGAAAAAAGTTTGAAATAAAAAATACATTTTTTTATAAAATTTGTACGTAACAAATTTAATTGGCGCCCAACGTGGGGATCGAAAAACGGGAATCGCGCTGCCAACCAACCCTCAACACCCACCAAATCATAATTCAGTGATCGCGATAAAACAACTGGCAATCAATTAATGCAATAAACCACTTTTAATAATCCGACACAAAAAGGTGATAGTGGTAACAAATTCAATTGGCAAACAATTAATGAAATAAACCAATTGAAATTTCATTATATATGGTCCAAAAAAGTTAAATCTACTATTACAAGTACGCTATACAATCATCAAATCAGAACCCAAACAAAAGTGAATCATCGATTAAAGAAGAGCCCATGAAGAAAGTGAATTAATATAAAAATATAAAAACCACAAGTCAAAAAAAAAAAATACAAAAAATCTCAACAGACTCAAAAAAACATTGTGACACACCCACGGAAAACTTAAATAATTAAAATTCAACCCAAAGAAGGAAGAAAGACCACAAGTCATCACCATTCTACACTCTCGGCCATCAAACAAAGATAATGGAGGTCGATGTTTCATAGAAAAACCAGAATCGACCAAATAACAACTATCCCCGCCGGGGCAATAACTTCAACAGATGATACAATAACAACAATGGACAAAACCACAATAATTTCCAGAAGAGAAATTATAATAACCAAAACCACGCTCAAAAAACGGAGCAGCCCTTCCCATTGAAGAGGGAAGCCACCGGAACAGTGAGCCAGCCGGCTCAAAAGGGAATGAGGATCAACAACATCGATGGAAATATTTCTTAGAGCAGGACCATCAGAGGACTGCCACACCTATTAAGAGTAGACCCCAAAACGAAAAGAAAATTCAACGTGTTAATCGATACGGGAGCTTCTCTTGCTATGTTAGGAAGGGGATATACGAAGATAGAAATAAGTTAGCAATTTATAAACGGGTATCCACTGTTCATGGGTACTCGATTATAAAATATTACTACCATATAACAAAATTGAATGTGAAGCACCTTTTCTATGAGTTAGAAGGGCTAGAATCAGATCTGTTAGTTGGCTAAAATTTGTTGAAAAGAATTGGATCCAAAATAAATGCGGAAGAAGGAACGTTAGAATACAGTGGCAAAAAGGAAAAATTACTGTATTGTGACGACAAGATTAAAAACAAGTCGAGTAAAATAGAAAGTAAAAACACTCTTCCATTAAGGGTATACATAATAAAAAAATACTTTAGAAGGAAGTTTGAGTAGCTCGGGATCGGAGTGTCCTGAGCAAGCCAGCGTTGAATTATCCGCTAACAAGAAAATGAAAAGTTTGGGAAAAAATAAACCCAAACACGCCGACTTTGATAATTCCGTCAAAACACAAATGAAAAGTTTGGGAAACAAAAAACCCAAACACGCCGACGATGATAATTCCGTCACAGGGAATATAAACAACTTAACAACTTCAAATCAGGCTGAAGATTTGGAGTGTAAGATTATAGAAATAATTGAAAAAGAACATTCTAATATTGATATGCAAATTCCTTTTCGGACAGACATTAGAGGTGAAATAAATACTGTCCATGACAGACCTATTTATAGTAAACAATACCCTTACCCAATGTCCACCTCTGATTTCGTCAATAAAGAAATCCAAAGACTACCAGACAAAAACATTATAAGGCCGAGTAAAAGCCCAAAAAAATTCTGAACGAAGACGGTACCCCAAAACACCGTCTAGTTCACGACTACAAAAAAGTGAATGAGAATACCATACCAGACAGGTACCCGATGCAAGATCCATCGGTGATACTATCTAACCTAGGGAAATCCAAATATTTTTCTACCATTGATTTAGAATCCGGCTTTCATCAAATTCTGATGAAGGAATCAGATATTGAAAAGACAGCCTTTTCAATAAATAATGGAAAATATGAATTTCTACGTTTGCCCTTTGGCTTAACGAATGCTCCAAGAATTTTCCAGAGAGCAATGGACGATATACTGAGAGCACTTGCACTTGCCACTTATATATGGACGATATAATCATTTTCTCGAACACCACCGAGCAGCATTATACCGATCTAGTCCGAATAATCAAAATCTTACAAAAAGCCAACATGAAGATTTCATTAGAAAAGTCCAAATTCTTTAAAACTGAGACCACATTTCTTGGTTACGTTGTCTCTCACAACGTAATCAAAACAGATCCGGAAAAGATATCTACCATAATGAGATATCCCATTCCCCAAAGCATAAGAGAACTTCGCAGCTTTTTAGGTCTCACAGGCTATTACCGCAAGTTTGTTCAAAACTACGCGAAAATAGCCAAACCTCTAACAAAATATCTAGGAGGGGACAACGGAAAAGTAACTAGAAAAATGTCATCTAAAATCAAAAACCCAATTAGACGAACCAGCCATAAAAGCTTTTAATGAGCTGAAAAACAACCTAGTAGCACAGGTAGAATTATTTCAACCTGACTACAATAAAAAATTCACTATGACCACTGATGCGTCAGATGTAGCCATTGGAGCGTTTCTATCTCAAGACAATAGACCGATAACCTTCATCTCCAAAACCCTCAATAAAACTGAGCAACTATACGCTACCAACAAAAAAGAAGTGTTAGCTATAGTTTGGGCTCTAAAAACCCTTAGAAACTACTTATACGGTGTTGTCGGAATAGAAATCCAAACCGATCACCAATCATTATCATTCACAATATCGGACAAAAACCTCAATGTAGAGATGAAAAGGTGGTACTCTTTCATTGAAAGTTTCACCCCTAAAATAATTTACAAGCCTGGAACTACCAACGTTGTAGCCGATGCGCTATCAAGGATCCAGCTAAATCATATATCAGACAGAGATACCGAACAATCAAGCTCAGATCAAAACACTCAGCATTCTGCCGAGAGTAGTTTTGAGAATGTGATTTACGAGACCCGTAAGCGTCTGAACCAGTTTCAACAGCAACTGCTGATAGCTACGGGGAGGTTCACAATACATGAGTCTCTGAAAATTTTCGATAAAACCAGACACATAATTGAATACGACACGACTGAAAACCTAGTAAATATATTAAAAGAATATTTACCACCGGACATAGTGGTGGGAATTCACTGCACCCTAGAGGACTTATATCACATACAAATTCCACTTAAAAACAACTTCACTAACAAATTTCTCTTCACGAGAATATTTTTACAAGATGTAGAAAATGACGAAGACAAAGCAATCATAATAGAAGAAACCCACAGCCGAGCCCATAGGGGACCCGAAGAAAACCACAAACAAATTAACAGACTATACTATTGGCCAAATCTATACATCAAATTAAAAGAATATATAAAAAACTGCACCATTTGTAATAAAAACAAATACAACAGGCACCCAGTCAAAATCCCTATTGGAGAGGCTCCTATCCCATCTAGCGAAGGAGAAAACCTTCACATTGACATTTATTACGCACAGTAAAGCTCTGTGCATTGATTCATACTCAAAATTCATGGCAGTAAAGCAAATACAGAATAAATTAAATATTGAAAACAGCGTAATGGAACTACTCCAACAGGTTCCCCGCGCTAAAATTCTAATGACTGGTAATGAACTGAGCTTTACTTCTGCTCAATTCAAATCCTTTGCGCAGAGATGTGGCTTATCTTTGCATTACACCGACCCCAGACATAGCACTTCAAACGGACAAGTAGAACGAGCACACTCGACGTTGACTGAACTAGCGCGCTGCATAAAAGAAGAATTCAATTTGTTAGATTACCCCGAAATAATTATCAGAGCAGCTAAAGAATACAATCAAAGTATTCATTCCACTACTAACCAGAAACCGTTCGACATTTTATACAATAAAATTAAATACGAGAATATGCCACAGGTATTAAAAAACACTCAGAAAAAGATGTTAGAGACACATAACAAGGACAGAAAATAAAAAGAATACCATGTAGGACAAGTAGTAAACGAAAAAAAAATATGGGGAACGAAATAAACTAAAACCAAAATATAAAAAGCAGGTCGTCAAAGAAAATCTAGCAAACAAGATAGTAATTAATAACAGAAACAGAATTATACACAAGGACAATATTAAGTCATAATAAATTCTACTTTACAGAAAAATGCACCTCGTACTACACTTAATATCATTCATACTGGCGGTCAAAACAGAAATAATCGACTACTCGAACCATGACTTCTTCCTATACAAAGACAAAAAACCTATAAACCTATGACCTATTTCATGTTACCAAATTGAGCCTGTACAGAGAAATCATCGACTTACAATCAGACTACACAAGTAAGGACAAAAACATAAGGTCCCAATGGGATATAAAATATGACCATTTCAAAAATGTTTTTCTAGACCAAGAGCTACCACTAAGAAAGCACCGTTTGCGCTTGCTAACGTTTGAATTACAAAATTTAGTCGACACGATCACGCTTGCCATAATTGACGTTTTTAATACTAAAATCCTAAATAATGAAACATAAAAGAAATTTTAGTTCCCGAGCATAAACCTGTATTTATCACGGATCTAATGGACATTTCTGTGTTCAAGCTCGTATTGCACAATGAGCTTCTTGTAATCTATATAAAATATCCCATAATTACCAATAGATGCGAAATGTATCACGCAAGATCAATTGCTCAGAAAGATGAAAAGCTTCAAATTAGTAGCCAGGTCGCGAAATGCGAGAATAATTTTTACGAAATAACTAATTTTAAGAAAGAACTTTTCAATAATTATTGCACGATATGTAAAAATAAAACCTGTTTCACCAAATTATTAAACAAAGAAATATCAATTTGTACGAAGATTTGTTTTGGGGCAACCAGAGATAACATTAATAACATTACAGGGTATTTTGTTCATACGTGTTAAGTCAAAACCCGGTCAGGCAGGTATTGAGGGTGCTGACCTTTGAGTCTTCTTCTCCATCTTGTATGTAATTCGCAGTGCCACGTTGCCTAGTTATTTTGCCTGTTATTTTTGGCCCCCTCCGGGAATTTGCCTTCTAAATTTGTGCCTTTGAGATTATGTTCAATATCAATGTTTCTTATGTGCCACGGAGCATAGTTTTGCGCATAGTTTTCGACTGTAGTACTCCTTTTTTCAGGTGGGTTTTGGTTGCAATACCGTACAGTTGAATATCATAAAATAGGCCTGGAGCTAATAAGCACTTATAGATCCTATCATTATATTCCAAGGACAGCTTGTTTCTTGGTGCCATTAGCCAGGACAATTTTGGACTTAAAGTTTGGGAGAAGCTTTATAGAGAGCAGGCTAAGCTGCTTAGGTCAGGCTTTAGGATTTGTTTACAAGAACAGCTAAGTGCCGTTGCCAAAGAATTGTTTATTAAAACGCATACTGCGCAGATGGCATTTAGTATGGGAATCAATTAAGTGGTTTATTGTTTATAGTTCTTTGAAATAATTAAATTAGCCAGTTTGGGTGGCGCATATACCTCACTATATGGTATATGGTATATGTAAGTTCGAAAATGTATTTTAATATTCAAAGTTATAATAAGGGGACATTGTAAAATTAATATATAATAAAACAAGATAGAATGCTATAGTCGAGTTCCCCGACTATCAGATAATCGTGAGTGGCAGCGACGCAGCTGTGATTTCCCAAGTGAGTGGCGGCAGCGGAGTCCAATTAAACGTTATAATTTTATTCAATAATTATAATCTTAAGTATTTGAGTGTAAGTACTCCATTCACTAATCCGGTGGTATCGAAGCTGACGTCGGCTTCGCCGACGACCGTATTGCGAACCTTGAAGTTCTCACCGTGCTCCAATTGCACGGCAAGCGGTCAGCGTTATAACGGCCGTGCTAAGTCGGCACGGGGTGCGGGGAAATGCGGAGTCGGACGGTCAGCGCCACGTCGTTTGACTGTCGCAGTGCAGGGGGTGTAGGGGGAAAGGTAGAGCCAAGCAGTTAGTGCTCCACCGTTAACTTATATACTTTATATGGTCGGAAACGCGTTCTTCTGCTGTTATATACGTTTAAACAACCGTTTTAGTCTACGAGTAATGGGTATAAAGAGAAGCTAGTATTTCTGCAGAAGCTGTGTGTAGACAAAACTGGGTTCGGCCCAATATGCAATCGGCAAACATCGAGTTTTTTATTTTCGTCAACGCATCCAAAAGAGTACATCTATATGAATTATAATACTTTACTATACGAGTACTTCTATTCAATGCTTCTAACAAGCTTCATTATAATACAAAAAAGAAATTATTTAATTGTTCTGTGGAAAAAGAAGCACTCTCTATGAAAGGGAAAGGACAGTAAAAATGTCTGCGCACAAAAATGGGATTGGAAATGTATAAGTTAACTGGAGTCATTTACATATTGCTTATGCCCTTAGCTTAATGCGAGCGCATCGGAGCTTTTGAGAGAAGAGCTAAGCTTTGCTGAGGAACGTAGGGTAAAGATAAGAGATCTATTCTGTAATAGGCAGTCGATATTTGGAGATCAAAAGCGTCGGTCATCGCCACGCACAAGCATACAAATTCGTCTCATTAAGTGCAGACCGCACAAATTCTATTATAATTGTATACAAATAAAATAATACAAAACCTTCTAACGATAATTGGCGCCCAACTAAATCTAAAACCCACGATATCAAAAAGAGACAACTAAATCTAAAACCTACGATGTCAAAGGGAGACAACTAAATCTTAAGCGCACGATATCAAAAGGAGAAACACAACAGCTGGAGCAGACCTACTCAAACAGCGATTAAAATACAAAAAGCACTATTTTAAATCATCACATAAGTTGTAAGTACAACGCCCCTTGATTAATTATTAAAAAATAAAATAAAAATTTTCATACACGGAACTAAAATTCTTATACGGCTCGTCCAGTGTGCGCATATGTGGGCCGAAATTAAGGAGTTGCAGTCTAATGGAATGGTAAAAAACTGAAGCTCTATTGCGTCGATACTACCCTTTCTGTATAAGAATGACACTTTACGCGTTAGCGGCCGTTTGATTTTGCCCAAACACCATCCTATAACTCTGTCTGTTATTCGGAGCCTTTATGAACGACAGCTGCATGCTGGCCCTCGAGCACTGCTGACAAATTTACGTTTGCAGTTCTTGTTCACAAATGCTTTAGGACTAAGAAACAGCTTATTGAGCAACTCATGGGCAACCTTCCGACGGAACTATTGGCTGGATCTCGGGCTTTTGCAGTTACTGAAGTCGACTATTGTGGTCCTTTCTACTACAAGTCGGTGGTTCGCAATAGACCGCCCACAAAGTTCTACATCTCGGTCCTAATTTGTTTCACCACCAGGGCAGTGCATTTGGAGCTTGTTCAGGACTTGACAACGAACTCATTTTTATAAGCCCTTAAGCGTTTTATGTCCACTTAAGGCAAACCTAATCAACTTTGTCGGCGCAAAAAATGAATTGAAGGAATTATCATAACTAGCATTGACCGACGATCGCTCTTCTTCTATTAGCCAATTTTTTCTGGCTGACAGTATCGATTGGCGCACCATTCCCCCCATTCCAGGAAAGGATGAGGTACCTCGAGCGGCTAAGTTAAGGATGGCATCCGGCATCATGTAGAGCGGTCAGAAAGATGTGTCTGCTGCCATTAAATGATTCTGTCGAAAGCGAGTATTCCAACGGGGGGAGCATGTCGACGTTAGCCAACTCCTTTTTTAACAACGTAGTCGAATTCTGTAGGTACTTAATACTAAACAATGTTATTAATGTAAGGCCCCAGCTGCAGCATTAACAGACGTCAGCGGTGGTCGTTTTTTGGCTCTCACTGTTCGTTTCTGGATCGCTAAGCATTGTTGTCGATGAACTCTTTCGTAGCCAAATACATTTGTTGTTGTCGCCACTATTCTAAGCGCAAATTCACAAGAAATAAAATTTATAACGTTTCCCAAATTAAGGCTGGAAAATTAAGCTGCCAAATAGCTGGCAGCGCAAACAACAAGTGTTGGAAAATGCTGTTTCACAAGTTGACGAGTTCGTGAAACGTTTGTTTAGTACACTTTTCCACACTTTGGCTTAAATTGTGTTTGCTTTCTAGAAAATCGAACTTTTGCTTTAGTTTGATAAGGAAAGCATCAAGGGAATGTTATGAGTGGGCTTGTAAGTCAGAACTATAAACACTGCATGATTTTTTTTTCTGAAATGATTTGTGAAAAATTTAAACCGGTAGTAAGAAGCATTTCCCACCCCATAAAGCATACACGTATAAATTATCATTAGATGTTTTTGTATGATTTTATTTGAATGCGCTTGCATTAGGCTAAGGGCATAAGCAATATGTAAATGACTCCAGTTAACTTACATATACATATCATTTAAATTCGATTGCAGCAGACAGTTCAATTAAAATAGGCGCTTCCATTTTGTACCCCACTCACTCCAAGGAAAATTATTTTTATCATTAATCAATTCGTTTTTTGTATGACAATAATTATTACTAAACTTTTGTGTGTTCACAATATTTGTAAGCATTTTTCTTTTAGGCAGCATTTAATTTTTAATTGTTTAGAAAAAACTGCGAAACAGTTACTATATTTATTTTAGGCTTAACTCAGCTTAAGCGACAACTTCTGTTCCAACCAAGACCAATAACCATAGACAAAAAATACGAATACGGCTGAGAAATATATATTACGACTTTTATCAAATTTGATATCGCAATAATTGTGCCTTGTATTTTTTTATTTTATTTGAATTTTTAGTTCAGCCGCAAAAGCTCACCTCAAAGCCGTTTTTACATATTTTATTCTATTTTATTATCAAATTTTATTTACTAAAAGAAAACAACTTCAAGGCTGCAGTGTATATAATATATAAAATTTCCTTGCTCATCCAATATAACAATGCTTCGCATTCCAACTTCCGCGCTCTAAATGGAAATACATCATTAGAAATTCAAACAAAAAATAAAAGTAGGATATTACCAGTTTGCCTTTCAAATTAAAAAAAAATTATTAGTATAATAAAATATTTAAAAAAAAACTTTCGACCCCGAACAGCAAAAGCAACTTAAGCTTAAGAAAATACAGTGTAAAATAATTTAAGAAACATTAGGTCCTATTATAATGAAAAATAAAATATACTCAAGGCGTACATGTGGCGTACAAAAATAAGCCCGGCAATGAGACTCAGGACTGTTTGTAAGCTTGGGTGGTTTGAGTTGGGCTATTTTCATAAGAATTTCTTTATATTTATTAAGTACTGGAAGCTTAAATTTTTTTAAGCTGCAATATGTCTCGAAGATGTAAATAAAGTACTTATACTTTATTTCAAGAAATAGATTAAAATGACGTGGGACAAATTATTACAATAAAGCTAAACCTTTAAAAAGAACTTTTGTCGGAGTAAGATGTGTTTTCGGCGAGCTCCGCGCAAATTCAATAAATTTAAGTGTATTGGATTGAAAAAAGATAAATAAAGCGAAAGTACCTCTCTTTAGATGAAATATATGTCAGAACGACACTCGCACTCAACACGTGAGCAAGACGACGAGTCCCGGTCCCGACTCTCTCTTTAACGAAACAACGGGTACTTCTCCCACGTGTCCACCCAACCCGCGACTAGAGCGGTCAATCACCCTTAACACTACGAATTTAACCTATCCAATGAACTCTTCTTCTTTAACACTTTCTTTGGCACAAAACGAAATTAAACTACGCATACCTACGGTATAGTGACCTCAATAACCACTGCAATCACAACAACTGAAACAGTATAGACAGCTCGCTCAATTTCGTCGTAGATTCGCGATACTGGCAGAGCGCTGAGAAATTGACAGTCTTACAAGGAACCGTTAAAAATTAAATAATAACAAGAGAGCTCCACGTTAATTCCCGTTAATCAGCCCGTTAATTGGGAATACAAATAAAAATGTTTCACATTCTATTCTATCGTTAGATATAATCAAAGAAATAATCAAAGTGTGGGGTTGTTAAATACTTTACAACTAATCTAGTATACCATTTTACTCTTTCAATAACGGCCTCCCCGATAAACATGCATATACATATATTAAAAACAAAAACAGCCAGCCTTAACCACTTTATAAGGTTGACCTTGAACCAGAAAACAACTCTTTTTAAAAAACGATAAACACCCAATTTCTTACAGTAGATAAGCCGCATGAAAGTTATCCAAACCATGATTCAGGGGCACTTACCCAATTTATAAGCATTTATGAGCATTGGGGACCAACTTATTGCGTATCAATCAAACTGCAGTGGTCAGTATAATTGAATTTCACAACGCAATGGAAAGATTTCAAAGCCTTTGGCTCTCTCCCTAACGAAGTTTCTACAGCGTCTCCTAACAGAACATTTCTCCAAAAAGAAAAGCCTCTGGCCGAGGTTGATTGAGCTCCGATGAAGAATCAAAAGATCAGTCTTCATCGGGCGACAAGCGAGAATGGATCAATCTGTAAAAGTAAAGTGACTAGTAATAGTGGATAAGCATAAGGGATTATCACCAAATATTGTAATTGAAAAACGTTTGAAATAAAAAATACATTTTTTTATAAAATTTGTACGTAACAAATTTCATTGGCGCCCAACGTGGGGCAGCGTCTAAAAAATTCCTAAAAAATTATTAACGAAAAACGGGAATCGCGCTGCCAACCAACCCTCAAAACCCACCAAATCATAATTCAGTGATCGCGATAAAACAACTGGCAATCAATTAATGCAATAAACCACTTTTAATAATCCGACACAAAAAGGTGATAGTGGTAACAAATTCAATTGGCAAACAATTAATGAAATAAACCAATTGAAATTTCATTATATATAAAAGGTGGTCCAAAAAAGTTAAATCTACTATTACAAGTACGCTATACAATCATCAAATCAGAACCCAAACAAAAGTGAATCATCGATTAAAGAAGAGCCCATGAAGAAAGTGAATTAATATAAAAATATAAAAACCACAAGTCAAAAAAAAAAAATACAAAAAATCTCAACAGACTCAAAAAAACATTGTGACACACCCACGGAAAACTTAAATAATTAAAATTCAACCCAAAGAAGGAAGAAAGACCACAAGTCATCACCATTCTACACTCTCGGCCATCAAACAAAGATAATGGAGGTCGATGTTTCATAGAAAAACCAGAATCGACCAAATAACAACTATCCCCGCCGGGGCAATAACTTCAACAAGTGTTGGAAAATGCTGTTTCACAAGTTGACGAGTTCGTGAAACGTTTGTTTAGTACACTTTTCCACACTTTTGCTTAAATTGTGTTTGCTTTCTAGAAAATCGAACTTTTGCTTTAGTTTGATAAGGAAAGCATCAAGGGAATGTTATGAGTGGGCTTGTAAGTCAGAACTATAAACACTGCATGATTTTTTTTTTCTGAAATGATTTGTGAAAAATTTAAACCGGTAGTAAGAAGCATTTCCCACCCCATAAAGCATACACGTATAAATTATCATTAGATGTTTTTGTATGATTTTATTTGAATGCGCTTGCATTAGGCTAAGGGCATAAGCAATATGTAAATGACTCCAGTTAACTTACATATACATATCATTTAAATTCGATTGCAGCAGACAGTTCAATTAAAATAGGCGCTTCCATTTTGTACCCCACTCACTCCAAGGAAAATTATTTTAATCGTTAAGCAATTCGTTTTTTGTATGACAATAATTATTACTAAACTTTTGTGTGTTCACAATATTTGTAAGCATTTTTCTTTTAGGCAGCATTTAATTTTTAATTGTTTAGAAAAAACTGCGAAACAGTTACTACATTTATTTTAGGCTTAACTCAGCTTAAGCGACAACTTCTGTTCCAACCAAGACCAATAACCATAGACAAAAAATACGAATACGGCTGAGAAATATATATTACGACTTTTATTAAATTTGATATCGCAATAATTGTGCCTTGTATTTTTTTATTTTATTTGAATTTTTAGTTCAGCCGCAAAAGCTCACCTCAAAGCCGTTTTTACATATTTTATTCTATTTTATTATCAAATTTTATTTACTAAAAGAAAACAACTTCAAGGCTGCAGTGTATATAATATATAATAATTCCTTGCTCATCCAACATAACAATGCTTCGCATTCCAACTTCCGCGCTCTAAATGGAAATACATCATTAGAATTTCAAACAAAAAATAAAAGTAGGATATTACCAGTTTGCCTTTCAAATTAAAAAAAAATTATTAGTATAATAAAATATTTTAAAAAAAACTTTCGACCCCGAACAGCAAAAGCAACTTAAGCTTAAGAAAATACAGTGTAAAATAATTTAAGAAACATTAGGTCCTATTATAATGAAAAATAAAATATACTCAAGGCGTACATGTGGCGTACAAAAATAAGCCCGGCAATGAGACTCAGGACTGTTTTGTAAGCTTGGGTGGTTTGAGTTGGGCTATTTTCATAAGAATTTCTTTATACTTATTAAGTACTGGAAGCTTAAATTTTTTTAAGCTGCAATGTGTCTCGAAGATGTAAATAAAGTACTTATACTTTATTTCAAGAAATAGATTAAAATGACGTGGGACAAATTATTACAATAAAGCTAAACCTTTAAAAAAACTTTTGTCGGAGTAAGATGTGTTTTCGGCGAGCTCCGCGCAAATTCAATAAATTTAAGTGTATTGGATTGAAAAAAGATAAATAAAGCGAAAGTACCTCTCTTTAGATGAAATATATGTCAGAACGACACTCGCACTCAACACGTGAGCAAGACGACGAGTCCCGGTCCCGACTCTCTCTTTAACGAAACAACGGGTACTTCTCCCACGTGTCCACCCAACCCGCGACTAGAGCGGTCAATCACCCTTAACACTACGAATTTAACCTATCCAATGAACTCTTCTTCTTTAACACTTTCTTTGGCACAAAACGAAATTAAACTACGCATACCTACGGTATAGTGACCTCAATAACCACTGCAATCACAACAACTGAAACAGTATAGACAGCTCGCTCAATTTCGTCGTAGATTCGCGATACTGGCAGAGCGCTGAGAAATTGACAGTCTTACAAGGAACTGTAAAAATAAATAATAACAAGAGAGCTCCACGTTAATTCCCGTTAATCAGCCCGTTAACTGGGAAAACAAATGAAAATGTTTCACATTCTATTCTATCGTTAGAAATTGACAACCAAAAAATTTTAAAATTTAAAAGAAATAATCAAAGTGTGGGGTTGTTAAATACTTTACAACTAATCTAGTATACCATTTTACTCTTTCAATAACGGCCTCCCCGATAAACATGCATATACATATATTAAAAACAAAAACAGCCAGCCTTAACCACTTTATAAGGTTGACCTTGAACCAGAAAACAACTCTTTTTAAACAACGATAAACACCCAATTTTTTACAGTAGATAAGCCGCATGAAAGTTATCCAAACCATGATTCAGGGGCACTTACCCAATTTATAAACAATTTTTTAAAATCCAATCTCAACGATTGATTTGCCTTGGATCCCAAAGTCGCACTTCGCCAGCTTGTAAATAAACCAAACTTAACGTAAACACAGCTCCCTCTTGATCGAATTTAACGTAAACACAACTTCCTCTTGGAGACCAAACATATTGAGCATTGGGGACCAACTTATTGCGTATCAATCAAACTGCAATGGTCAGCATAATTGAATTTCACAACGCAATGGAAAGATTTCAAAGCCTTTGGCTCTCTCCCTAACGAAGTTTCTACAGCGTCTCCTAAGAGAACATTTCTCCAAAAAGAAAAGCCTCTGGCCGAGGTTGATTGGGCTCCGATGAAGAATCAAAAGATCAGTCTTCATGGGGCGACAACCGAGAATGGTTATTAGAATCAATCTGTAAAAGTAAAGTGACTAGTAATAGTGGATAAGCATAAGGGATTATCACCAAATATTGTAATTGAAAAACGTTTGAAATAAAATATAAATTTTTTTATAAAATTTGTACGTAACAAATTTAATTGGCGCCCAACGTGGGGCAGCGTCTAAAAAATTCCTAAAAAATTATTAACGAAAAACGGGAATCGCGCTGCCAACCAACCCTCAAAACCCACCAAATCATAATTCAGTGATAAAACGATAAAACAACTGGCAATCAATTAATGCAATAAACCAGTTTTAATAATCCGACACAAAAAGGTGATAGTGGTAACAAATTCAATTGGCAAACAATTAATGAAATAAACCAATTGAAATTTCATTATATATAAAAGGTGGTCCAAAAAAGTTAAATCTACTATTACAAGTACGCTATACAATCATCAAATCAGAACCCAAACAAAAGTGAATCATCGATTAAAGAAGAGCCCATGAAGAAAGTGAATTAATATAAAAATATAAAAACCACAAGTCAAAAAAAAAAATACAAAAAATCTCAACAGACTCAAAAAAACATTGTGACACACCCACGGAAAACTTAAATAATTAAAATTCAACCCAAAGAAGGAAGAAAGACCACAAGTCATCACCATTCTACACTCTCGGCCATCAAACAAAGATAATGGAGGTCGATGTTTCATAGAAAAACCAGAATCGACCAAATAACAACTATCCCCGCCGGGGCAATAACTTCAACAGATGATACAATAACAACAATGGACAAAACCACAATAATTTCCAGCAGAGAAATTATAATAACCAAAACCACGCTCAAAAAACGGAGCAGCCCTTCCCATTGAAGAGGGAAGCCACCGGAACAGTGAGCCAGCCGGCTCAAAAGGGAATGAGGATCAACAACATCGATGGAAATATTTCTTAGAGCAGGACCATCAGAGGACTGCCACACCTATTAAGAGTAGACCCCAAAACGAAAAGAAAATTCAACGTGTTAATCGATACGGGAGCTTCTCTTGCTATGTTAGGAAGGGGATATACGAAGATAGAAATAAGTTATCAATTTATAAACGGGTATCCACTGTTCATGGGTACTCGATTATAAAATATTACTACCATATAACAAAATTGAATGTGAAGCACCTTTTCTATGAGTTAGAAGGGCTAGAATCAGATCTGCTAGTTGGCTAAAATTTGTTGAAAAGAATTGGATCCAAAATAAATGCGGAAGAAGGAACGTTAGAATACAGTGGCAAAAAGGAAAAATTACTGTATTGTGACGACAAGATTAAAAACAAGTCGAGTTAAATAGAAAGTAAAAACACTCTTCCATTAAGGGTATACATAATAAAAAAATACTTTAGAAGGAAGTTTGAGTAGCTCGGGATCGGAGTGTCCTGAGCAAGCCAGCGTTGAATTATCCGCTAACAAGAAAATGAAAAGTTTGGGAAAAAATAAACCCAAACACGCCGACTTTGATAATTCCGTCAAAACACAAATGAAAAGTTTGGGAAACAAAAAACCCAAACACGCCGACGATGATAATTCCGTCACAGGGAATATAAACAACTTAACAACTTCAAATCAGGCTGAAGATTTGGAGTGTAAGATTATAGAAATAATTGAAAAAGAACATTCTAATATTGATATGCAAATTCCTTTTCGGACAGACATTAGAGGTGAAATAAATACTGTCCATGACAGACCTATTTATAGTAAACAATACCCTTACCCAATGTCCACCTCTGATTTCGTCAATAAAGAAATCCAAAGACTACCAGACAAAAACATTATAAGGCCGAGTAAAAGCCCAAAAAAATTCTGAACGAAGACGGTACCCCAAAACACCGTCTAGTTCACGACTACAAAAAAGTGAATGAGAATACCATACCAGACAGGTACCCAATGCAAGATCCATCGGTGATACTATCTAACCTAGGGAAATCCAAATATTTTTCTACCATTGATTTAGAATCCGGCTTTCATCAAATTCTGATGAAGGAATCAGATATTGAAAAGACAGCCTTTTCAATAAATAATGGAAAATATGAATTTCTACGTTTGCCCTTTGGCTTAACGAATGCTCCAAGAATTTTCCAGAGAGCAATGGACGATATACTGAGAGAGCAAGTGGGTAAAACTTGCCACGTATATATGGACGATATAATCATTTTCTCGAACACCATCGAGCAGCATTATACTGATCTAGTCCGAATAATCAAAATCTTACAAAAAGCCAACATGAAGATTTCATTAGAAAAGTCCAAATTCTTTAAAACTGAGACCACATTTCTTGGTTACGTTGTCTCTCACAACGTAATCAAAACAGATCCGGAAAAGATATCTACCGTAATGAGATATCCCATTCCCCAAAGCATAAGAGAACTTCGCAGCTTTTTAGGTCTCACAGGCAAGTTTGTTCAAAACTACGCGAAAATAGCCAAACCTCTAACAAAATATCTAGGAGGGGACAACGGAAAAGTAACTAGAAAAATGTCATCTAAAATCAAAATCCAATTAGACGAACCAGCCATAAAAGCTTTTAATGAGCTGAAAAACAACCTAGTAGCACAGGTAGAATTATTTCAACCTGACTACAATAAAAAATTCACTATGACCACTGATGCGTCAGATGTAGCCATTGGAGCGTTTCTATCTCAAGACAATAGACCGATAACCTTCATCTCCAAAACCCTCAATAAAACTGAGCAACTATACGCTACCAACAAAAAAGAACTGTTAGCTATAGGTTGGGCTCTAAAAACCCTTAGAAACTACTTATACGGTGTTGTCGGAATAGAAATCCAAACCGATCACCAATCATTATCATTCACAATATCGGACAAAAACCTCAATGTAGAGATGAAAAGGTGGTACTCTTTCATTGAAAGTTTCACCCCTAAAATAATTTACAAGCCTGGAACTACCAACGTTGTAGCCGATGCGCTATCAAGGATCCAGCTAAATCATATATCAGACAGAGATACCGAACAATCAAGCTCAGATCAAAACACTCAGCATTCTGCCGAGAGTAGTTTTGAGAATGTGATTCACGAGACCCGTAAGCGTCTGAACCAGTTTCAACAGCAACTGCTGATAGCTACGGGGAGGTTCACAATACATGAGTCTCTGAAAATTTTCGATAAAACCAGACACATAATTGAATACGACACGACTGAAAACCTAGTAAATATATTAAAAGAATATTTACCACCGGACATAGTGGTGGGAATTCACTGCACCCTAGAGGACTTATATCACATACAAATTCCACTTAAAAACAACTTCACTAACAAATTTCTCTTCACGAGAATATTTTTACAAGATGTAGAAAATGACGAATACAAAGCAATCATAATAGAAGAAACCCACAGCCGAGCCCATAGGGGACCCGAAGAAAACCACAAACAAATTAACAGACTATACTATTGGCCAAATCTATACATCAAATTAAAAGAATATATAAAAAACTGCACCATTTGTAATGAAAACAAATACAACAGGCACCCAGTCAAAATCCATATTGGAGAGGCTCCTATCCCATCTAGCGAAGGAGAAAACCTTCACATTGACATTTATTACGCACAGTAAAGCTCTGTGCATTGATTCATACTCAAAATTCATGGCAGTAAAGCAAATACAGAATAAATTAAATATTGAAAACAGCGTAATGGAACTACTCCAACAGGTTCCCCGCGCTAAAATTCTAATGACTGGTAATGAACTGAGCTTTACTTCTGCTCAATTCAAATCCTTTGCGCAGAGATGTGGCTTATCTTTGCATTACACCGACCCCAGACATAGCACTTCAAACGGACAAGTAGAACGAGCACACTCGACGTTGACTGAACTAGCGCGCTGCATAAAAGAAGAATTCAATTTGTTAGATTACCCCGAAATAATTATCAGAGCAGCTAAAGAATACAATCAAAGTATTCATTCCACTACTAACCAGAAACCGTTCGACATTTTATACAATAAAATTAAATACGAGAATATGCCACAGGTATTAAAAAACACTCAGAAAAAGATGTTAGAGACACATAACAAGGACAGAAAATAAAAAGAATACCATGTAGGACAAGTAGTAAACGAAAAAAAAATATGGGGAACGAAATAAACTAAAACCAAAATATAAAAAGCAGGTCGTCAAAGAAAATCTAGCAAACAAGATAGCAATTAATAACAGAAACAGAATTATACACAAGGACAATATTAAGTCATAATAAATTCTACTTTACAGAAAAATGCACCTCGTACTACACTTAATATCATTCATACTGGCAGAAATAATCGACTACTCGAACCATTACTTCTTCCTATACAAAGACAAAAAACTTATAAACCTATGACCTATTTCATGTTACCAAATTGAGCCTGTACAGAGAAATCATCGACTTACAATCAGACTACATAAGTAAGGACAAAAACATAAGGTCCTAATGGGAAATAAAATATGACTTGCAAGTAATAGAATTAATTTTGGCACAATTATTAACATCTCGACCCAAAAGGGGAATAAACGAGCTAGGCACCATTTAGAAGTGGCTAGCGGGAACCCCAGATCATGACGACTTCATTCGAATTATAATTTTATATAATTATAAAATAAACGATCTAATTGAAAATAATAATCAACAACATGTTGTCAACTCAAAATTATTCAAAGAAATCATATCACTTTCAGACCATTTCAAAAATGTTTTTCTAGACCAAGAGCTACCACTAAGAAAGCACCGTTTGCGCTTGCTAACGTTTGAATTACAAAATTTAGTCGACACGATCACGCTTGCCATAACTGACGTTTTTAATACTAAAATCCTAAATAATGAAACATAAAAGAAATTTTAGTTCCCGAGCATAAACCTGTATTTATTACCTGTGTTCAAGATCGTATTGCACAATGAGCTTCTTGTAATCTATATAAAATATCCCATAATTACAAATAGATGCGAAATGTATCACGCAAGATCAATTGCTCAGAAAGATGAAAAGCTTCAAATTAGTAGCCAGGTCGCGAAATGCGAGAATAATTTTTACGAAATAACTAATTTTAAGAAAGAACTTTTCAATAATTATTGCACGATATGTAAAAATAAAACCTGTTTCACCAAATTATTAAACAAAGAAAAATCAATTTGTACGAAGATTTGTTTTGGGGCAACCAGATATAACATTAATAACATTACAGGGTATTTTGTTCATACGTGTTAAGTCAAAACCCGGTCAGGCAGGTATTGAGGGTGGTGACCTTTGAGTCTTCTTCTCCATCTTGTATGTAATTCGCAGTGCCACGTTGCCTAGTTATTTTGCCTGTTATTTTTGGCCCCCTCCGGGAATTTGCCTTCTAAATTTGTGCCTTTGAGATTATGTTCAATATCAATGTTTCTTATGTGCCACGGAGCATAGTTTTGCGCATAGTTTTCGACTGTAGTACTCCTTTCTTCAGGTGGGTTTTGGTTGCAATACCGTACAGTTGGATATCATAAAATAGGCCTGGAGCTAATAAGCACTTATAGATCCTATCATTATATTCCAAGGACAGCTTGTTTCTTGGTGCCATTAGCCAGGACAATTTTGGACTTAAAGTTTGGGAGAAGCTTTATAGAGAGCAGGCTAAGCTGCTTAGGTCAGGCTTTAGGATTTGTTTACAAGAACAGCTAAGTGCCGTTGCCAAAGAATTGTTTATTAAAACGAATACTGCGCAGATGGCATTTAGTATGGGAATCAATTAAGTGGTTTATTGTTTATAGTTCTTTGAAATAATTAAATTAGCCAGTTTGGGTGGCGCATATACCTCACTATATGGTATATGGTATATGTAAGTTCGAAAATGTATTTTAATATTCAAAGTTATAATAAGGGGACATTGTAAAATTAATATATAACAAAACAAGATAGAATGCTATAGTCGAGTTCCCCGACTATCAGATAATCGTGAGTGGCAGCGACGCAGCTGTGATTTCCCAAGTGAGTGGCGGCAGCGGAGTCCAATTAAACGTTATAATTTTATTCAATAATTATAATCTTAAGTATTTGAGTGTAAGTACTCCATTCACTAATCCGGTGGTATCGAAGCTGACGTCGGCTTCGCCGTCGACCGTATTGCGAACCTTGAAGTTCTCACCGTGCTCCAATTGCACGGCAAGCGGTCAGCGTTATAACGGCCGTGCTAAGTCGGCACGGGGTGCGGGGAAATGCGGAGTCGGACGGTCAGCGCCACGTCGTTTGACTGTCGCAGTGCAGGGGGTGTAGGGGGAAAGGTAGAGCCAAGCAGTTAGTGCTCCACCGTTAACTTATATACTTCATATGGTCGGAAACGCTTTCTTCTGCTGTTATATACGTTTAAACAACCGTTTTAGTCTACGAGTAATGGGTATAAAGAGAAGCTAGTATTTCTGCAGAAGCTGTGTGTAGACAAAACTGGGTTCGGCCCAATATGCAATCGGCAAACATCGAGTTTTTTATTTTCGTCAACGCATCCAAAAGAGTACATCTATATGAATTATAATACTTTACTATACGAGTACTTCTATTCAATGCTTCTAACAAGCTTGGAAAGAGAAGCACTCTCTATGAAAGGGAAAGGACAGTAAAAATGTCTGCGCACAAAAATGGGATTGGAAATGTATAAGTTAACTGGAGTCATTTACATATTGCTTATGCCCTTAGCTTAATGCAAGCGCATCGGAGCTTTTGAGAGAAGAGCTAAGCTTTGCTGAGGAACGTAGGGTAAAGATAAGAGATCTATTCTGTAATAGGCAGTCGATATTTGGAGATCAAAAGCGTCGGTCATCGCCACGCACAAACATACAAATTCGTCTCATTAAGTGCAGACCGCACAAATTCTATTATAATTGTATACAAATAAAATAATACAAAACCTTCTAACGATAATTGGCGCCCAACTAAATCTAAAACCCACGATATCAAAAAGAGACAACTAAATCTAAAACCTACGATGTCAAAGGGAGACAACTAAATCTTAAGCGCACGATATCAAAAGGAGAAACACAACAGCTAGAGCAGACCTACTCAAACAGCGATTAAAATACAAAAAGCACTATTTTAAATCATCACTCAAGTTGTAAGTACAACGCCCCTTTATTAATTATTAAAAAATAAAATAAAAATTTTCATACACGGAACTAAAATTCTTATACGGCTCGTCCAGTGTGCGCATATGTGGGCCGAAATTAAGGAGTTGCAGTCTAATGGAATGGTAAAAAACTGAAGCTCTATTGCGTCGATACTACCCTTTCTGTATAAGAATGACACTTTACGCGTTAGCGGCCGTTTGATTTTGCCCAAACACCATCCTATAACTCTGTCTGTTATTCGGAGCCTTTATGAACGACAGCTGCATGCTGGCCCTCGAGCACTGCTGACAAATTTACGTTTGCAGTTCTTGTTCGCAAGTGCTTTAGGACTAAGAAACAGCTTATTGAGCAACTCATGGGCAACCTTCCGAAGGAACTATTGGCTGGATCTCGGGCTTTTGCAGTTACTGAAGTCGACTATTGTGGTCCTTTCTACTACAAGTCGGTGGTTCGCAATAGACCGCCCACAAAGTTCTACATCTCGGTCCTAATTTGTTTCACCACCAGGGCAGTGCATTTGGAGCTTGTTCAGGACTTGACAACGAACTCATTTTTATAAGCCCTTAAGCGTTTTATGTCCACTTAAGGCAAACCTAATCAACTTTGTCGGCGCAAAAAATGAATTGAAGGAATTAACATAACTAGCATTGACCGACGATCGCTCTTCTTCTATTAGCCAATTTTTTCTGGCTGACAGTATCGATTGGCGCACCATTCCCCCCATTCCAGGAAAGGATGAGGTACCTCGAGCTGCTAAGTTAAGGATGGCATCCGGCATCATGTAGAGCGGTCAGGAAGATGTGTTTGCTGCCATTAAATGATTCTGTCGAAAGCGAGTATTCCAACGGGGGGAGCATGTCGACGTTAGCCAACTCCTTTTTTAACAACGTAGTCGAATTCTGTAGGTACTTAATACTAAACAATGTTAATTATGTAAGGCCCCAGCTGCAGCATTAACAGACGTCAGCGGTGGTCGTTTTTTGGCTCTCACTGTTCGTTTCTGAATCGCTAAGCATTGTTGTCGATGAACTCTTTCGTAGCCAAATACATTTGTTGTTGTCGCCACTATTCTAAGCGCAAATTCACAAGAAATAAAATTTATAACGTTTCCCAAATTAAGGCTGGAAAATTAAGCTGCCAAATAGCTGGCAGCGCAAACAACAAGTGTTGGAAAATGCTGTTTCACAAGTTGACGAGTTCGTGAAACGTTTGTTTAGTACACTTTTCCACACTTTGGCTTAAATTGTGTTTGCTTTCTAGAAAATCGAACTTTTGCTTTAGTTTGATAAGGAAAGCATCAAGGGAATGTTATGAGTGGGCTTGTAAGTCAGAACTATAAACACTGCATGATTTTTTTTTTCTGAAATGATTTGTGAAAAATTTAAACCGGTAGTAAGAAGCATTTCCCACCCCATAAAGCATACACGTATAAATTATCATTAGATGTTTTTGTATGATTTTATTTGAATGCGCTTGCATTAGGCTAAGGGCATAAGCAATATGTAAATGACTCCAGTTAACTTACATATACATATCATTTAAATTCGATTGCAGCAGACAGTTCAATTAAAATAGGCGCTTCCATTTTGTACCCCACTCACTCCAAGGAAAATTATTTTAATCTTTAATCAATTCGTTTTTTGTATGACAATAATTATTACTAAACTTTTGTGTGTTCACAATATTTGTAAGCATTTTTCTTTTAGGCAGCATTTAATTTTTAATTGTTTAGAAAAAACTGCGAAACAGTTACTATATTTATTTTAGGCTTAACTCAGCTTAAGCGACAACTTCTGTTCCAACCAAGACCAATAACCATAGACAAAAAATACGAATACGGCAGAGAAATATATACTTTATTAAATATATATTATATATACTTTTATTAAATTTGATATCGCAATAATTGTGCCTTGTATTTTTTTATTTTATTTGAATTTTTAGTTCAGCCGCAAAAGCTCACCTCAAAGCCGTTTTTACATATTTTATTCTATTTTATTATCAAATTTTATTTACTAAAAGAAAACAACTTCAAGGCTGCAGTGTATATAATATATAATAATTCCTTGCTCATCCAACATAACAATGCTTCGCATTCCAACTTCCGCGCTCTAAATGGAAATACATCATTAGAATTTCAAACAATAAATAAAAGTAGGATATTACCAGTTTGCCTTTCAAATTAAAAAAAAAATTATTAGTATAAAAAAATATTTTAAAAAAAACTTTCGACCCCGAACAGCAAAAGCCACGTAAGCTTAAGAAAATACAGTGTAAAATAATTTAAGAAACATTAGGTCCTATTATAATGAAAAATAAAATATACTCAAGGCGTACATGTGGCGTACAAAAATAAGCCCGGCAATGAGACTCAGGACTGTTTGTAAGCTTGGGTGGTTTGAGTTGGGCTATTTTCATAAGAATTTCTTTATACTTATTAAGTACTGGAAGCTTAAATTTTTTTAAGCTGCAATATGTCTCGAAGATGTAAATAAAGTACTTATACTTTATTTCAAGAAATAGATTAAAATGACGTGGGACAAATTATTACAATAAAGCTAAACCTTTAAAAAGAACTTTTGTCGGAGTAAGATGTGTTTTCGGTGAGCTCCGCGCAAAATCAATAAATTTAAGTGTATTGGATTGAAAAAAGATAAATAAAGCGAAAGTACCTCTCTTTAGATGAAATATATGTCAGAACGACACTCGCACTCAACACGTGAGCAAGACGACGAGTCCCGGTCCCGACTCTCTCTTTAACGAAACAACGGGTACTTCTCCCAGTTGTCCACCCAACCCGCGACTAGAGCGGTCAATCACCCTTAACACTACGAATTTAACCTATCCAATGAACTCTTCTTCTTTAACACTTTCTTTGGCACAAAACGAAATTAAACTACGCATACCTACAGTATAGTGACCTCAATAACCACTGCAATCACAACAACTGAAACAGTATAGACAGCTCGCTCAATTTCGTCGTAGATTCGCGATACTGGCAGAGCGCTGAGAAATTGACAGTCTTACAAGGAACCGTTAAAAATTAAATAATAACAAGAGAGCTCCACGTTAATTCCCGTTAATCAGCCCGTTAAATGGGAATACAAATGAAAATGTTTCACATTCTATTCTATCGTTAGAAATTGACAACCAAAAAATTTTAAAATTTAAAAGAAAGAAATAATCAAAGTGTGGGGTTGTTAAATACTTTACAACTAATCTAGTATACCATTTTACTCTTTCAATAACGGCCTCCCCGATAAGCATGCATATACATATATTAAAAACAAAAACAGCCAGCCTTAACCACTTTATAAGGTTGACCTTGAACCAGAAAACAACTCTTTTTAAAAAACGATAAACACCCAATTTTTTACAGTAGATTAGCCGCATGAACATATAGCTCCTGTACAATGTATGAACTGCCAAGAACATGGCCACACGAGGTCATATTGCACACTCCGCTCGGTGTGTGTAGTTTGTGGACATCTTCACGACTCCGCACACTTCTCAGCAAAGAAAAACATGTAAGCGAGAAAAGAATAAACCCTGTGAGGCCACATTAAGGTCACCAAAGCACTATACTGACACCATCGAAAACAAATCCTTTTTTTTAGGGGAAATATTTATTTATAGCATCGGAAACTTAATCTAATGAGAAATTTTACTTTTGTTTTGGGGCAACGAGAGATAACATTAATAACATTACAGGGTGTTTTGTTCATACGTGTTAAGTCAAAACCCGGTCAGGCAGGTATTGAGGGTGGTGACCTTTGAGTCTTCTTCTCCATCTTGCCTGTAATTCGCAGTGCCACGTTGCCTAGTTATTTTGCCTGTTATTTTTGGCCCCCTCCGGGAATTTGCCTTCTAAATTTGTGCCTTTGAGATTATGTTCAATATCAATGTTTCTTATGTGCCACGGAGCATAGTTTTGCGCATAGTTTTCGACTGTAGTACTCCTTTTTTCAGGTGGGTTTTGGTTGCAATACCGTACAGTTGGATATCATAAAATAGGCCTGGAGCTAATAAGCACTTAAAGATCCTAACATTATATTCCAAGGACAACTTGTTTCTTGGTGTCATCTGATCATCTGATCTAAAATTAAATTTAGATTTAAAATTTAAAATTTTAAAATTTAAATTTTACTAATTAAACTCCACCGGTACGCAGTAATTGTGGAGCAACCTCAGACAGTAACCTTTAGTAAAGCCCACAACTCAAAAAATAAACTGATATAGAGAACCGCACAACAACATTGGATTCCACTGGCAGCTTGTATTTCAACAACAAAAACTAAGAACGTTACACTAACCCGAATAAAACTTATGTACAAATGGAGCAACTCTTTCTTGAAAAACGAATGGCAATCTTCCCGATCTCCATCTGCAAAACAAAAGCTGAAAATATTCACAAGGAAAATGCGCAATGCTCTGAAACAAGAAAGGAATTCGTTCAACGCCGATGTATAGAACAACTATCATCAACAGGTACTATGCCGACAAAAACTGTTTTGCTTATTAAAAATTCATCAGGCGGCTGGGACCGCTCACCTACGATATGTTTTCAGGCTCGACGAGGCTACTGTACATTCGGGCTCTCATCAATCTCATCCCGAAAAAATCTCCCGGCTGCGACCTTATAGCTCCAAAAATGATCATTGAGCTGTCACTTTGTAAAATTTAATGCCATCACCAAATTTAGTTACTTTCCTCAACGATGGAAGACATAATACACCGTTCCTTCACCACTAAGTTTACTCCCATGTTTTTCGAAAGTATTTGAAAAATGCTTCCCAATTCGACGCAATCCACATCTGAGGACCTACAACAAAATCCCAGCTTAACAATTTGGTTTTCGTGAAAGCCATGAAACTATTAGGCAAGTAAATCGACTACCAACAAAATTATAACCACAAAGAATACTCAGTAGTATTTTTAGGTGTATCCCAAGTTTTTGAAAGAGTCTGAGGATTAACGGTTAAAATCAAAAAAAAATTGCAAGCTTCTAGTGTCATACCTGTACGGCAACTTCTGCTGACAACAAAATAGAGGCAATGTTCTTTACACAGCCTCCATCCTAACAAATATACGCTTAACACTTTTGCCGACTATACAGCAATGCTTAGCCGCTCAAAGCCCCCGAGTCAAGCTACAAATCAACTAGTCTTGCACCGCAAAGACATCTTAAAGTTTCTCTTCTACTGGCGTATAGAAATAAGCGAGTAAAAGTGCAAGCATAAACGCTAAACAGGCAAGATTGACCACCACTTTCGTTGAACAACATACCGCTCCCACGATATTGACCGTCGCATGCGTGTCCAAAAGCTGCTTAGGTCAGGCTTTTGGATTTGTTTACAAGAACAGCGTAGTGTTTTTTCGATAGCGATTCAATAGAATTAACACTATCACGACCGACTGCGCCAATTACGTTCTTATTTAATTTTGAGTCTATTAAATGGACCGTTGTAGTAATTAAGACCAACGCTGTAACCGAAGTTTTGTCAAATAAAAGAAATTACAAATCGGACTGGATTATGATCTTTATTGTTGTTCAGCTTAAGCTTAAGCTTAAGTGTTCAGCTTAAGACTAAAAATCAAATACAATTGAGATTCAGTAGAAGCCTGTTTGGGTGCAAACAAGCAAATTTGCAAACTTTTGCAAATTTCATCACTATATAGTGACATATTCACTCTTCATATAAACAGCTAAAGCTGATCTTTTGGAAAGCTTCACTCTTCAAAAACCTCATAAATATCATTCTCCCAAGACACCAACCGCTTAACGGTAACATTAATGATCCGGTAAGATTGAAATGTAAAGCTAAGTAGAACTTAACAGGCTTATGTTAATCCTCTGTAAAAGGCTTGCTGGGCCGAAAGAATACTTTTGTAAAATTAGTTCATAACTGACCTCTGGTGAAAACGTATCAACTAAAGATTATAAAAAGAAAGATATATTTATATTCTTTTTATTAAATCAGCTTATTGGCGCAGTCGGTAGGATACTGAAAAAGTCATAGTAAACTCGTTATTCTTTGACAATCTAGTGAAAAGAGGAAACTTGTACGAACCTTTTCTGATTGTACCTGCGATTGGCCACAACGAAGTGATTTCGGTTCGTTTAAAGTGACTAAAATCGGTATCCGCACAAGAACCTGTGCGATCAGAGTTAATTTAAAGACCTAATTTTGTAATACAATTAACTGCACAGGCATAAGTCTCGACATACTGTAGCAGTCTGTGAACAAGAACAACTTAACTTATAAATAAAACTAAAATGTCGTTAGCAGCGGAAAATCTGTCTCAATTACTTCGGCAAATACGCCAAGTACCGCAATTCTCTGGAATGCAGTCTCAGCTCGTTCATCAGACGTATCAAATACCTGTTGAACTTATACCCTTCGAACGACATTCGACAGAAGGCAATCATATTTGGAGCCATCGAACTTCAAATTGTCGGAGATTCGGAAAAGGTTTCCCAATTTTTAATGCACAACGAATGGACAACTTAAAAAGACGCCCTGATGACGGAATTCAAGACTCAGACGCCCATGGAGGAACTACTAGGAAGGTTATATCGCACACCTATTAAAGGTAACTTACATCTATTTTGTGAACAATTAGAAGATAAGTCAATTGTAATTGTAAATAAGTTAGCATTAGAAGATGACCGAAATAATATAGCGGCTTATACATAAGCAATGGCAACTACTATAAAAAATACAATTCAACGCTCACTCCCCGATAGGTTGTTTATGACCTTAGCGAGGCAAGACATTTCAACCGTTTAAAAATTAAGACAAATCGCCCAACAAGAAGGTCTATACGAAGACCCAATTTAAAAAAAAATCGGATAGTCAGCGAAGACTTAACTCAAATTCACTTAACACCCATAATAACACAAACATTAATCAAATCAAAAACACTCACCCCAACCAATGATTTATTCGCCCCTTTATTCCATTTACAAGTCCCAAGCAGACCCAAAACAGTAACGAAAACAATCAAATCCCTTTTAAACAAACTTCTCCTACCATAAAACAGCAATTCGATCATGACTGTCAAAACAACACCCGAAACTACTATCAGCCCCCCCAACAACAAAGAGTGCCGAATAAGCGTTTTAAAGAAGGCAGCGGACCGTCGCGTATGCAGACGGATGAAAGTCATCACCATTACGAATGAGATTACAATAACGAAACTAAGCACTACAATAATAACGACGAACAGTTCCAGGAAGATCAATTACAGAATACTCAGACAGAAATGTTTACAGATCAGCAATATCAACAAGCTGAACATTTTCCAATACCAGCCTGGGATCCCACCAATACATAGAGATCATGTTTAATAACCACAGATATAGATGCATAGTTGACACTGGCTTTCAACCTTCAAGTTAAAGATAAACAAATAACTGTCCGAAGTATGACAGACTATTCTAAATAAAATAAATATGTAGACCTTCCAGCCAACGGTCTTTTTCAACAAACACAAAAATTCTCTATAATTATTCATTTTCACCTTGTTATGACATTCTATTAGGAAGAAAAATACTACTGGAAAATAACGGTTTAATAGAAGGAAACAATAATTAACAAACGAACATTTATTCACAAAGAACTATATCCATGTGATGGGAACTCATCAAAAAATTGTAATGCACTCTTACAAGAAAACAACTTTACATCAGAAATAAATTATGCCATGGACAACAACATAGACTCAGAACACACATACAGACTAGAACATTTAAATAGTGAGGAAAAATACAAGCTTTCAAATTTATTAAAAGAGTTCAGTGACATTCAATATTGCGAAAATGAAAATCTTACACTCACAAGTATAATACGTCATGATATAAAAACCGTTCACGAAAACCCAGTTTACAAAAGACCATACTCGTATCTGTTCGCCTACGAAGCAGAAGTTAATAAGCAAATTAAGGAAATGTTAAAACAAGGTGTGATACGCGAAAGCGACTCCCTTTACTGCAGTCCATTATGGATTGTTCCCAAAAAGATAGATACCTCTGGCAAACCGAAATTCAGGTTGGTCGTGGACTATCACAATCTAATTGAAATAACAATAAACGATAAATATCCGATTCCTAATATGATCGAAATACTATGCAAATTAGGAAAATGCCAGTCTTTTACTACGATTGGCTTAGCAAAGGGCTTTTTTCAAAAAAGCGAACATAGGTCATATTTAAGTCCAGAAGGCATACGACCTAATAAAGAGAAAGTTAAGGCAATCGATAAATTTCTACTCCCAAAGAGACCAAAAGAAATCAAATCTTTCTTAGGCTTATGCGGATATTAGCGTAAGTTCATTCCAGATTTTGCAAAGATTGCAAAACCTCTGACAAAATTTAAAAAAAAGGAGCTGAGATACACACAAGAATCGAAGAATACAATAAATTAATTGAAAAATTGAAAACACTCATAATGAACGACCCAATTTTGATTTGCCCTGATTTCACAAAAACATTTTAAGTCACTACCGACGCTGGCGATTTCGCCATAGAAGCCGTGTTATCGCAAGGCAACAAACCAGTAAGCTTTGTATGCAGAACTTTAAATGATCATGAACAAAATTATAGCACTATTGAAAAATAACTACTAGCAATCGTTTGAGATTTTGAGCGATCACAAACCCCTTAGTGAATATAATTTCAAAATGAAATATTTAGAATGTAAGCACTTAATCATGTAGCAGACGCTTTATCTCGCGTCAAAATTGAAGAAAACATGGTAGGCGAAGAAGAAAATAGTTCAACAGCAGCAACAATATACAGTTCATCAGAAAGCACCGAAACCTACATTGAAATTACAGAAAAACCAATAAACTATTTTGCAAGACAAATTGAATTTATTAAAGATACCGTAGAGCAAGTAGAGACAACGAAATATTTTTCCAGAACAAAACTGACCATCAAATACACTGACATGACCCTGACAAATGCAACAGATATCCTCATTAAATACTTCTTAAATAATAACAGTGTTATTTACATGGAAAACAATAAAGACTTTTTAGTTTTTCAAAAAGCATATCAAGAAACCATTAACCCACATAGAAACGTAAAAATTCTGAAAAGTATCATAAAGTTAAAAAAAATAAAATCTTATTCTGAACTTAAAGAATTCATTATTACTCAACATTCTAAATTTTTACACCCTGGTATTGAAAAAATTATACGATTATTTAAGGAAACTTACTATTTTCCCGATTATAATAAACTAATTCAAAACATTATCAATGATTGCGAAATCTGTAACCTTGCAAAGACAGAACATAGACCAACTAAACTAGTTTTCGAAATAACTCCAGAGACAAATAACCCACGAGAAATGTATGTTATTGTCTTTTCTGCAATTGACAACGAACAGTATCTATCTTGTATAGACGTGTATTAAAAATTTGCTTCACTTATTAAAACAAACAGTAGATATTGGTTAGAGGCAAAACGAGCCCTTACTAGAATTTTTAACGACATGGGAGAACCACAGAAAATTAAAGCAGATAAAGAGTCCGCGTTTATAAGCAAGTCTTAAAAAATTTGTCTAAACAACGAAAACATACAAATAGATATTACCACAAGAAAAACGAGAATAGCAGACATAGAACGCCTTCATAAAACCATAAATGAAAAAATCAGAATTATCAATAATGAGAACAATAGAGAAAATAAAGAAACACGAATGGAGACAATTTTATACATGTCCAACCACAAGACTAAACATAACACAACCGGACAGATACCGGCTAACATCCTTCTTTACGCAGGCAAACCTACTTATAATAGCCAGATGATTAAAGAAATTTAATTAAAAAAATTAACAAGAAACGACAGGATTTCGAAATCGACACAAAATTTAGACAAGCACTCTTAACGCGCGCAAAATCAAAGAATCCCTTTAGAAATACAGGCAGAATAGAACAATTATAAGAAAAACATTATAACGAAAATAATAGAGGTCAAAACGTTATTCATTATAAAAGCAAATTTAAAAAGAAAAAAAGTTAATGACAGCAAATACTTGCAGCAAAAACAGACACCTCCCAATCATCGGACTCATATTCACCATAATAACTTGTTTTGCGACACAAGGAACCAGGAACACTCGAAGTCAGCCCAATAGAAAACAATCAAGGATTTATCTTGTTTGAATCTGGAACAATACAAATCCCTATCACCTTTATGCAACACTGTCTCACAATAAATATTGCAGAAGTTGAAGAAACATTTAATAGTATAATTAAACAATGTCAAGAATTTAAAAACGTTACACAAATTAAATATTTAACCGAGAAAATGGAAAGAGAAATGAATCGCATCTCAAAACGAAACAAACGAGGACTGGTTAACGTTGTAGGTTCCACATTTAAATATATGTTTGGCACACTAGACGAAGACGACAGACAACATATTGAACAATAAATTTCGTCTCTATTACAAGACACAGTACAGGTCAGCACTCTAAACCACGTTATTGACAGTCTCAATAATGGGATAGAAATAATTAACACCCAGTCCAATTCTTTGAAAAAAGAACAAAAAATTAATCTATTAATATTTAACATTGAACATTTTACCGAATATATCGAGGACATTGAAATGGGTTCAGAACTAACATGAATAGGAATATTTAATCCTAAACTACTAAAACATGACAATATTGGCAACGTTAATTACAAAAATCTGATAAACATAAAAACTTCCGCCTGGTGTAACGTAGCTACTAATGAAATATTCCTAATTCCTATTCCACCTTCCTATGAAAACAATTGAACAACCAACTTTCATAATTGCACCTTACCCCTACAATAATGGCCAAATTATTAAGGAAAATATTGAAGGCAAATTCTACTCACATAACAACTATGTACTAAATACACTAACAAAGAATATTGTCACAGACCATTGCATAGCTAACATAATAAAACACGAAACACCAACTTGCACTTTTCAAAAATATCGTAAACAATCCTATATTCAATACATTAAAACAAATATACTTATAACTTGGAAAATGACAAGAGAAAAACTTTATCACAATTGCAACGGTCAAGAGATTTATATTGAAAATAATAAAATCATAAAAATATCCAACTGCACAGCTGAATTAAAACAAATTTCAATATCTAATAGTATTCAACAATACTCAAATTTAATATTTACTGAACACAATGTAACCAAAGTCGAACCAATGTCACACATAGAAATTAAAGAAATGATTTTGTTAAACAATAAGAATAACAAAATTTACAGAAACATACTAATAATCTTCATATTTGTTTCAGTTTTAATTTACATATTTTACTTTTATATGAAATGTAAAATAAAACCACACAAAATTATTATCTCTTACCTAAAATCAAGTAAAGCCGCTAACAAAAATATAGAAAAAGAAACAGAATCAATAACAGAAATAGTTTAAATTGAAAATCCAGTACCACAATTATATCCAGAAATAATCGCTTGAGGACAAGCTAATATCTAAAAGGTGGGGAGTGACATATTCACTCTTCACATAAGAAACTAAAGCCGATCTTTTAGAAAGATTCACTCTTCAAAAGACTTATAAATAACATTCTCCCAAGACACCAACTGCTTAACAGTAACAACTTAATGATCCGGTATTTTTAACATATAAAGCTAAGTAGAACTTAATAGGCTTATGCTAATCCTCTGTAAAAGGTTTGCTGAATCGAAAGAATACTTTTGTAAGTTAGTTCATAACTGACCTCTGGCGAAACCTATCCAATAAAGATATAAGAAGAAAAATATATTTTTTTTAATTAAATTTATCACCTAAAAAGTTTATTATATATACATATAAGTTAACAACTAAGAGCACAGCTATATTATTAATGTTAACAATACACTAATACTAAGTTACTTCATATAAAAAATGCTGATGCGCCCCAACTGAGTTCGTCGCTCCGCGCTACGAACAGTCACCCCTTATCCGGGGTACCGTGCTATGTTGCATAAATGCTGAGTCGGCTTGCCGACCATGGGTTTATGGCGTGATGCATGGGAGCCAGAGTAGATCCACACTTTTCATATTCTTGTGTATTTAGTCTTAAGCCAGAGCTTTAATAAAGAGCACACAGCCGTAAAACTATTATTTTCTTATTTGAACATTCTCGCTGAGCCAAAAGGCCAGCGATCGACGAAGAGGGCAAAGTCACGCCCTCCAACCTAAACTTCGTAAGAAGCTATTAATCCAACAGGAAGGAATATCCACACCGTCTGGAGACCACAGGACACATCCCGACGGAGGAACTTATTAATTTATAGATATAATTGTATGTTAAATATAATGTTTTCTAGGCTTACATTCCCAGAGTATTTGGCTGTACGTTCTCTCTTGGATTACTATAAAATTATCAAGCAATGGAAAACTTATTTATATGAACTAAAGAAATTTGGGTAACTCATCGCAGGGCTTTCAGGCTGCTAAACTATTTATCCTTCCAATCCGAGACCCTACATCAACATAACTTGGTCGTGTCACGACGACAAAGGTCATATGTTACGCAACGACACATTCGAATCAACTGCTTAGTGGCCTCCTATTGGATCCGCTTTTTGCGAGGCTTTGTTGTGCCCTAATGGTGCGATCTGGGTACTATTACTTGCTGTAGGTGATTCCTGGTGGTTGCGCCACTGATTTTGGTGTTAAAAAAAAACATTTGTCGGCGTATATATGTATGTCGCCTGACCGCCGGTGACCAAGGATTATTGATTATTGATTGGTAATTGATTACCACGGTGCGCACCGGAACCTATGAATTTAAAGGAAGATTACCTTTAATTTAAACACAAAGAAATAACTTTTCACTACCGGTAGGCGCAATAAGTTTCCTGATCCCTGCTCATAAATCGGGTGTGCCCCGCCATCTCGCCGAGGCTTAATCTTGGCTCTGTGCTTTCAAACACACGTGGTTGGTTATAAATTGGTTAAAGAGGTTTTCCATTCCAAATTTAAATAACTGGGTTTCCTGAATATCAGCAGCGAAATGATCAGCGTGGCCGAAAATTCTAGTGGTGTGACAGTACGTACGACAGCTTTAACGGGACTCTTCCAGGCTACTAAAACTGAACAACGGATGGGAGTGAGACAACTATACAGTACTGTTTTCGGAACGTATAGTTGGTTTTAAAGCTCCTCCCTTTAAAATGCTTTAACTCTTAGCTGATGTACGTTTGTTGGAGTTTAAAATAATGTAGCAGTTTCTATTTTCTGTATGCTATCCAGATTATGTTCAAGAGTTTACTATGGAATCGTAATCTGGAAAAGGGCAGTGTTTCTATTATATTATATTTCGTTTGAATATCCTTTAAGTGATATAACCCCATTTTTCTACCTTTTTTATTGGATAATATGCAGGTTAAAGAGGCTGCAAAATAAGCAAACGTCTACATTTGTTGAGTTGATATTTCAAACTGAATTTTATTTCTCTTAGTCCTAACCTAGGTAGCTTATATGAAAATTACATGTTCTAATCTTATCTCTTACTAGACCAACGCAGTGGCCATTTGTTTCCCAAACATGGAAACGGATTGTAAGCGCGGGAATTTTCCACTGATACGACCGCTTGCATCGTTGTTTAAGCGATGAACCCACGCAGGAGTTCGTGGTACTTTTCCAGAATTATATATCTAACGCTCAAGAGTTGTTTATTTTTAACTATAGGCAGACCCATGTTTGACAATACATGTGCTGCAGCGGTCCAATCGTTTTACGTACAATATATATACAATATATATATATATATATAATAACGAGTTCGCGGTTGCAAGTTTTGAAAAAAATATAAGTTTTTATTTCAAGATAATGATACAACTTTGAATCGGAGTCAATTCACGTCTTAATGGTATAGTGGATGAATTAGAACTAACTCTGGAGTGTGAGTTGAACGCTTAGCAAACCCTTGGTCGACTTTGTTTATATGAGCTTTAAGGCTCTCCTCTCTATTCAAATGGGTTGCGCTCTTTAAGAGAGTTGCGCATGGAAAATTACCAGGATTTGTGCTGCGTAAGCTATTTGGTTGCTTAGTGGGAATGACGAATTTCGGCATCGGCGGATGTTTATGTCTATGAATCAATTGTTTATGTTAACGCGGCCGAAATTGTTATTGTCACCAAGAGCTTGGGATCTGACTTATGTGTTAGGGCAAATGGATTGGGTGGGTGTGATCAAGTGGTACATATGTACTGTGTGTGTGGTGTGTGTGTGTGACAAAGTGTTATACTATGGTAAATATGCTACTTCCCCATCCTTAAGAAATTAGCCTGTCCTCAGGCGGATAATTTAGGATACAAGACAGGATTTACATTATTTTCTATTTCTGTTACATCATTGTTTATAATATTTGATTCAATAGGAGTGGGTACTTGTCTTTTGAATTTGATTATAATTTTCTTAGGTATATTCTTATATTTGTAGATATAATACAATATTATTATGACAACTAAAACTATTAAAATAGTAAATGTAATTATTTGAAATTTATTGTTTGCTTTATTGTGGATTTCAAAAATTTCTTTAGCTTGTATATAAGAAAGGGCTTTTAACTTAGTGATATTGTTGTTAACATAAATCGTTTGTGTGTAATCTAACATAGTGTTTGATATTGAGATGTCTTCGATTTGTATGGAACAGTTAAAAGCTTTTATTATGTTGTCTCCCTCTATTATTATATCTCTATTTATGCAATTTTGGTTAAGTATGGTTTTTGGTAAGTTCCAAGTTAATATTATATTAGGTTCGACATAATTGATTTCAAACTCTTTATGAGTTTTTACATATCTGCATTCTGTATTGAATTGGTTAAGTATGCCCGTTAAGCATTTGTTTATTATTAAAGTTTTTGTAGATGCCAAATAAGTTTGATTATTTTGAACATAAAATTTATTTTGTACATTTTCTATTAAAATGTTTTGATTACTATCTGGATATGGAATTATTGTAAAGATTGGGGTCTTAATTATTTCTTTTGGAATATGGGAAAATATTAGAATTTCATTTGTATCCGTTTTCAGCCAAGTGGAAGTTTTAATATGTAGAAGTTTTTCTGAGTTTATATTTGTTAGATAATCATGTTTTAGTAATTTAGGATTAAAAATGCCAAGTCTTGTTACCTGCATTCCAAGTTCAATATCTTCTACATACTCAGTAAACTGTTGTAAATTAAATAATAAAATGTTTAATCTTTGATCGCTGTCATGTAATGCACTTAATAAATTTATTAATGTTATGCCTTCATTTACTGTTTTTATGACTTCGTTGAGTTCATTAGCTTGGACGCTGTTTTCGGACAGATTTTGAATTTTATATTCTAGCTCTTCTTTATCTGCTTGATCTAAGGTTCCAAAAAGGTATTTATAAATTGTGCCCATAAAATTAGCTAAGCCGCGTTTGCTGCGCTTTGCTATTCTAATGCCATTCATTTCTCTTTTTAATTTCTCTGCTAAATATTGAACTTGGGATAAAGTTTCATATTCTTCTGATTGTTTTACTAAGTTATCATATGTTTGTTCTATTTTTGTAATATTTACAGATAAGTAGTGATACTCGTAATTGATTGGTAAACTTATTGATCCAGTATTAAATATAAGGTAGCTATTTTTGGCTTGAATTGGGTTAACTTCAAGATTTTGTCCTTGGACATGTTGGATAAAACATAATAGAAAATAGCAAAGGATCATCAAAATTGTGTAATTATGTTGGATTGCCTTGGTCGTTTTGGGTTGTGCTGGAATTATTGTTATATTTAGTTTCATTAATTTTCTTTTTCTTTTTATATTTTGATTTATAGTGGGTTATTTTCCTGCCTCTGTTTTTCTCTTCATAATGTTTTTCGTCAATCTGTGTAATTTCTCCTGTCTTTTTATATGGGTTTGTTGTCTTTGATTTTACTAATGGTGCTTGTCTATATCTGGTATCTACTTCATAACTATGTCTATTTTCGTTTAATTTATTTATTTTATTAATTTTCTCTTGCTGGGTGTCATGTGCAGGTGTTCCTGCATATATAAAAATATCTGCTGGTGTTTTACCTGTTGTATTATGTTTAATTTTATGGTTATAAACATAGAGTAGGGTTTCAAATTTTGTTATTTTATTCTCTGGGTCGGACTCAGTGCTTATAATTCTTAACTTTTCGTTGACAGTTTTATGAAATCTCTCAATGTCTGAAATTCCATTTTTACTTGTTGTGACGTTAATGTGAACATTTTCGGACTTTAGCCATAAATGTAATGCAGCACACATAAATGCTGAGTCTTTATCGGCTTTTATTTCGGACGGTTTTCCCATTTCATTAAAATTTTTAAGTAGAGCTCTTTTTGCTTCGAGCCAATCCCTAGAGCTGACTTCAATTAAGGCGGCATATTTGGAATAAACGTCAATACATGACAGGAATGATTTATTATCGATTAAATAAAAATCGATAACATATTTTTCTCTAGGATTGAAAATTTCTGGCGTTAACTCGTAATTTAATTTAGTGTCTCTATGTTCTGTTTTGCACATGTTACACACTTCACATTCGTTGATAATGTTCTGTATTAACTTTTGATAGTCTGGGTAGTAATATTTTTCTTTAAAAATGTTGGTTTGTTTTTCTATACCTGGATGTTCTCTGTGGGTTTTTATTATTACTTCTTTAAATTCTGAATATGTTTCAATATCTATTAATTTACTGGTTGCTCTCATAACTTTAGTTATGTTGTTCGGACTGACAATTTCTAAGAAGGCGTTTTGAAATGTAAGGAAATCTATTTCATTATGAAAATAAATTACGCTATTTTTTGTACACAAATATTCTTTTATTAATTCTTTTGCATATGCGCTTGTCATTTCTTTATAATGGATTTTTAGTTTTGTTTTATGAAAATATTTTCTTATATCTGTATTGTTATTGTCGTCTTTGACAAATTCTATTTGTCTATTATAGTAGTTTATTGGTCTTTCCGTAAAGGAAATGTAATTTTGGTTATCTTCATGGCTACTATGTACGGTAGCGGCTGAAGTGGGAGATTCGCCGTAGAAGTTTTCTATTTTTACACGTGAAAGTGCGTCGGCGACATGGTTTTCTTTTCCTGGCACATATTTTATATGGTAATCAAACTCATTTAGTCTGATTTTCCATCTTTGGAGTTTCATGTTTGGTTCCTTGATATTATCGAGCCAAACTAAAGGTTGATGATCACTAAGAATCTGGAATTTACGACCAAAAAGATAGGACCTAAAGTATTTAGTGGCCCAAACAATAGCTAAAAGTTCTTTTTCTATTGCTGAATAATTAAGTTCATGTTCATTGAGAGTACGGCTAGCGTAACAAACGGGTTTACGATCCTGTGATAATACAGCACCTAGAGCGACATTGCTTGCATCTGTGGTTAATGAGAATGTTTTTTCGAAATTTGGATAAATTAATATTGGTTCGGACATAATTAAAAATTTTAATTTTTCGAAGGCTGATATATACTCGGTATCTTTAGAATTTATAACGGAACCTTTTTTTAGTTTTTGTGTTATTGGTTTAGCAATTTTTGCAAAGTTAGGGATAAATTTACGGTAGAAACCGCAAAGTCCTAAAAATGATTTTATTTCTTTATTAGTTTTAGGTAATGAGAATTTCTGTATGGCTTCTATTTTATTTGGGTTGGGTTTTATGCCTTCCGTAGTTACAATGTGTTCTAAGAACTCTGTTTCTCTTTTCATAAATTCACATTTGTCAAGTTGTAACTTTAGATTAGCTTCTTGTAATTTAGCAAATACTTTACGTAGAGATAACAAGTGTTCTTCCAATGAAGTGGAAAAAACTATTATATCGTCCATGTAAACTAAACAATCTTTGTAAATTAGGTCTTCTAATAGATTGTTAATACAACGTTGAAATGTTGCAGGTGCGTTCTTCAGTCCAAACGGCATTCGAGTGTACTCGTAATGTCCATTTTTTGTGGAAAAAGCTGTTTTTTGAATCGAGCTTTCATCCATTTGGATCTGATGAAAACCTTTTGCTAAATCTATGGTAGTGAAATATTGAGACCTACCTAGCTTATCTAGTATTTCATCCATGACAGGAATTGGGTATTTATCATCAATAGTAATTTCGTTTAGTTTGCGATAGTCGATTACTAATCTGAACTTTGTTTTACCAGAAGCATCGCTTTTTTTCGGTATTATCCAGATAGGGGAACAGTAGGGTGAGTTCGATTTTCGAACAATGCCTTGTTTAATCATTTCTTTGATTTGTACCTCGACTTCTTTGTCGTAGGCCTGGGGGTATTTATAAGGTTTCCTATAGATTGGGTCTTCATGTTTAGTTTTGATGACATGCTTTACAGTACTTGTGAAGGTCAAATTTTCACCTTCTCTGTATTGTATGTCCCTAAATTCTTGAAGAATTTTAGTAAGGGCATTTGACTCTTCTTTATTTAGATGGTCAAGCCTGAATTCATTTGATTCCCTTATCTCGTTTCCTATTGCATAATTTGTGGCTTCATCATCAGTGGATAATGATGGCGGTGAAACATTCACATAGTCGGGGTTGTCTTCTAGGCTACCTTCTCGTTCTGGTAGGTAGTCCATTAAGAAACTGTTGTTGTTTAAAACTACACTTCTTTTGCCAAGGTTTATTTGGGCGTTGGCGTCTTCTAGGAACCCTGTACCTAATATCATATCGTAATTTTCGGAAAAATTATGAATATAAAAAACTTGTTTAGTAGGGCAAAGCTTACTTGGTTTTAGAATTATGATTTTCTTTAGGGTTATTGTGCCGTTGATGGTATGTGTTTGTAAATTAGTAGTTTTAACCGGGAAATTAAAAATGTTTGCTCTTATGATGTTTATTGTAGACCCAGTGTCTATAACACATCGGAGCGGTATATTGTTTAAAACAATATTTATGAAGGAATTGTGTCTTCTTCTTCGTCCGAGGCATGTAGATGAAAATTTTCGGACGTATCCATTTTTGAATGCCCGCTGGTACTAGGTCTTTGCCTTTTTGTTGCCGGATTCGGAGCGGATGAAGAAACTGGATTTTGTTGATAGTTGGAGGAATAATTTAAAGGATTTTGTGTCTGTGCTTGGTTGAGTTTTTGCTTAAATTCTTGGAATAGGTATTCGAAAGGCTGGTCATGGCTGTTATTGTTTTTGTTCATATGTTGATTTTTATTTTGGCTAATTGATGTTTGATTATAATTTTGATTTTTATTTTGATTATTTGAAGTGTTGTTATAGTTTGGGCTGTACTGATTTTTATATTGGGTATTTTGAGTATTTTGGAATTTTGGGTGATCGGACCATGTACTGTCATAACAACCCTCCTGCTGTACAATTTGCTTTAATTTACTGACTGTTGTTATATCGAATCTGGCTAATTGCATGTAGAGTCTATCTGGGAGTTTTTTAATAATTACATTTTTTACTGTATCGTTCATTGCGTTTGTATAAATGTAGATCATTATTTTCTAAAGCTAGCTTATTTGTTATTACAAAGCATTTTGCTTCAAGTTCTTCTATGAACTTACGAACTGATCCATTGAATTGGGTGTTATATAGTCGTCTCAAAAGCTCTTCAAATGGTGTCTGGGTCTTGAACTCGGCGATTAGGGCTTCCTTCAATTCCGGCCATGTATTAGCTGCACTGAGCTGGGATACTCGTTGGGCGTCGCCTCCAATTTGCATTTCGATTGCACTGAAGAGTACGTGTGACTGACGGACGTCAGTTGATGGATATAGTTGAAGTATGAACTCTATTCTTCTTATGAACGAGCTCAGTTCCAGTGTCGTACCGGTAAATGTTGGTACCTGTCGAATCTGACCAAGAGCCTGGCTCAGATGATTCTCGGAGAGTAGTTGCACTTGTTGTTGTGGTAGTGCCATTGTTGTTTCTCTTGTTTTTGTTGTTTGTTGATTTTATTTTATTTTTCACTCCTCGTAGCGGTCACGCTTTTTGTTTTGCGGGCTACACACTGTCTTTGGTTGATATGCAAAACCTGGGGCTTCAGTTACCCTTTAGTGGTCTTGTCTTTGCAGCACTTATGTAATAATTTTTTCTTCTAGTAGCGGTCACACTATTATGGTGGGCTACCAAGTTGAAGCGGTTTTAATTATTAAGCACTGTATGACTGGCGGATAGTTACTTCTTGTAGCATTGATTAGCCACAAAGTTGAAGTTAAATCACACACGAAGGTTCTTTGTTGGTCACTATAAGTTTAGGACCACCGACTGCGCCAATAACGAGTTCGCGGTTGCAAGTTTTGAAAAAAATATAAGTTTTTATTTCAAGATAATGATACAACTTTGAATCGGAGTCAATTCACGTCTTAATGGTATAGTGGATGAATTAGAACTAACTCTGGAGTGTGAGTTGAACGCTTAGCAAACCCTTGGTCGACTTTGTTTATATGAGCTTGAAGGCTCTCCTCTCTATTCAAATCGGTTGCGCTCTTTAAGAGAGTTGCGCATGGAAAATTACCAGGATTTGTGCTGCGTAAGCTATTTGGTTGCTTAGTGGGAATGACGAATTTCGGCATCGGCGGATGTTTATGTCTATGAATCAATTGTTTATGTTAACGCGGCCGAAATTGTTATTGTCACCAAGAGCTTGGGATCTGACTTATGTGTTAGGGCAAATGGATTGGGTGGCTGTGATCAAGTGGTACATATGTACTGTGTGTGTGGTGTGTGTGTGTGACAAAGTGTTATACTATGGTACATATGCTACTATATATATATAATATTATATGTATATTCGTGTTCAATGTGAACAGCAGGACTGAGTTTTCTCGTGACCGTTGTTAAGAGGAACACTCGAGCTAATTTATGGTTGAATTGCTTGCTAGCGTTGCTTGATCTCCGACATTAAATTGGATATTTCTACTTCTCGAGTTGTATATCATAGCAATATCCTCGTGTGCCCTTGCAGTGTTAATATTGGCTTCATATCTGGCCATCTGTATGGCATTAGAATAGACTAACCTCGTGTCATCTCGAAGCAGATTAAGTTTTCGCAACAAATAATAATCCTTTCCATACAAAATCATGTTTTAACCGAAAGGTAGGGTGAAGACTAGATCGGATGGCCCCGTTTTTCTTATTCAGTCTTTGATCCCAAGTTGTGTGATCATTCGCTACATAAGCTCTAATGGCTGCCAAAAAGGAACGGTTTAAGCGTTTACTTGCGTTTGCTTGTGGAGAATAAGCAGCGGTGCAAATATGTTTGATTGAATATCTAGTTAGAAAAGCTTCACAAATCCGGAATAATATTGAGACCCATTATCTGTTAAATTTGGTTCTTGTATCCCAAATGTGAACAAAATATGCTATTCAAGGAATTCGCAAATCTTTTCCGACGTTAATCTCTTTAAAATGGAAATGGAATTTTGAAAACTGATCAAACATGATTGGTAAGCCAATATTTCCAGCCTTCGAACGGGAATATGGACCTAACAAATCTATATACAATTTTTTCTTAGATATATCTTAGTATCTCGAACCCCTCGTCATTCCTTTTGGCTAAAACACATCCAAGTTCATAGAAAGTCGCGTCGCACAACAACACGAAAGGAATAGAAAAGTTAGGTGTTGCAAGTATAGGACGCTTTCTTTTTCTGAAGCACCTCAGTCAGTGGATAACTCACTGAAGCATAATTGTCAACAAAACGCCTACACCATCCCGATAACCCCAGGAAACAACGCAGTTGGTTCACGGTTTTTGAAAGCGGAAAGTCGTTAACCGCCTGAATTTCAAACGGGTCTCTTTTTAACTGTCCATCAGAAATCAGGAAGCCAAGGTATTTAATTTCTCTCATGCAGAATTTATAGTACACATTTATAGTAATGTTCGCTTTCCTCAAACATATTCATATGCCCTGAGTGCACAAACATGCTATGCATGTGTATAAAACCTATCTCGCGCTCTCGCCCAGTCGAAAGTTCTGTAACGCGTTTAAAAAAGACTTGTTCTAAAGTTACACTTTTCCATTGAACATGGAAAAAATATTTATTGAGTACAAGATTGTAAAAGCATACATATATTAGGTATCTTCAAAATTAGTGTTTTTTATTTTAATTAATATTTTCAAATTAATACAACTAACAAAATGCATTATCGGTTCCTGCTGAACTACCACCAGACCTAGTTTGGATGTTTTTATGCGACAGAAATAAAGGATATGAATAAAGATTGTGATATTTGCCATTCTGCAATCAAAACCTCCAATGAACCACTAACGTATAAGTGATAAAGACAGTTAAGCCAGTAATGTGCTATAACTTTTGCAAAAATCCACCGCCACAGAGTTTTGAATAAAATTTTGTTCAACCTGTACCCTAAAACCGACAAAACCGACAAAACCTTCAACACCCACACTTTAAAAAAATTGTAGATTTCTTTTTCGTTTTATAACTTGTTTCGCAAATGTATATCGATATTTAAATAAGTCTCGCGCACACTTTTATTTCTGTCGCTTTGCCAACAAAATTTAGAAATATGTACGTTTCGCTCCACTAGCAGAGTAAATCGACTATAGCCTTCTCTCTAATTTGTAGTTACATTTGATCAGATTCTTACTATATTTCAATATCTATTTTAATATACAAGTTAGCTAAGTTAACCGGACGATGGCTTATCCGATCGTCCGATGACCAGCTCCGGCCAAATTGCGACACAGCGTTTGACCGGAAGCTCTTACATAGTCGACAAGCTCTGCATGTTGACAGATGCCGCTATAAAGCCTTATTCATTATAGCTGATCTCCGACATTGAATTGGATATTTCTACTTCTCGAGTTGTATATCTTAGCAATATCCTCGTGTACCCTTGCAGTGTTAATATTGGCTTCATATCTGGCCATCTGTATGGCATTAGAATAGACTAACCTCGTGTCATCTGGAAGCAGATTAAGTTTTCGCAACAAATTATAATCCTTTCCATTCAAAATCATGTTTTAACCGAAAGATAGGGTGAAGACTAGATCGGATAGCCCCGTTTTTCTCATTCAGTCTTTGATCCCAAGTTGTGTGATCATTCCCTACATAAGCTCTAATGGCTGCCAAGAAGGAACGGTTTAAGCGTTTACTTGCGTTTGCTTGTGGAGAATAAGCAGCGGTGCAAATATGTTTGATTGAATATTTAGTTAGAAAAGCTTCACAAGTCGGGAATAATATTGAGACCCATTATCTGTCAAATTTGGTTCTTGTACCCCAAATGTGAACAAAATATGCTATTCAAGGAACTCGCAAATCTTCCGACGTTAATCTCTTTAAAATGGAAATGGAATTTTGAAAACTGATCAACCATGATTGGTAAGCCAATATTTCCAGCCTTCGAACGGGAATATGGACCTAACAAATCTATATACAATTTTTTCTTAGATATATCTTAGTATCTCGAACCCCTCGTCATTCCTTTTGGCTAAAACACATCCAAGTCCATAGAAAGTCGCGTCGCACAATAACACGATAGGAATAGAAAAGTTAGGTGTTGCAAGTATAGGACGCTTTCTTTTTCTGAAGCACCTCAGTCAGTGGATAACTCACTGAAGCATAATTGTCAACAAAACGCCTACACCATCCCGATAACCCCAGGAAACAACGCAGTTGGTTCACGGTTTTTGAAAGCGGAAAGTCGTTAACCGCCTGAATTTCAAACGGGTCTCTTTTTAACTGTCCATCAGAAATCAGGAAGCCAAGGTATTTAATTTCTCTCATGCAGAATTTATAGTACACATTTATAGTAATGTTCGCTTTCCTCAAACATATTCATATGCCCTGAGTGCACAAACATGCTATGCATGTGTATAAAACCTATCTCGCGCTCTCGCCCAGTCGAAAGTTCTGTAACGCGTTTAAAAAAGACTTGTTCTAAAGTTACACTTTTCCATTGAACATGGAAAAAATATTTATTGAGTACAAGATTGTAAAAGCATACATATATTAGGTATCTTCAAAATTAGTGTTTTTTATTTTAATTAATATTTTCAAATTAATACAACTAACAAAATGCATTATCGGTTCCTGCTGAACTACCACCAGACCTAGTTTGGATGTTTTTATGCGACAGAAATAAAAGATATGAATAAAGATGGTGATATTTGCCATTCTGCAATCAAAACCTCCAATGAACCAATAACGTATAAGTGATCAAGACAGTTAACCCAGTAATGTGCTATAACTTCTGCAAAATTCCACCGCCACAGAGTTTTGAATAACATTTTGTTCAACCTGTACCCGAAAACCGACAAAACCTTCAACACCCACACTTTAAAAAATTTGTAGATTTCTTTTTCGTTTTATAACTTGTTTTGCAAATGTATATCGATATTTAAATAAGTCTCGCGCACACTAAATCGACTATAGCCTTCTCTCTAATTTGAAGTTACATTTGATCAGATTCTTACTATATTTCAATATCTATTTTAATATACAAGATAGCTAAGTTAACCGGACGATGGCTTATCCGATCGTCCGATGACCAGCTCCGGCCAAATTGCGTTTGACCGGAAGCTCTTACATAGTCTACAAGCTCTGCATGTTGACAGATGCCGCTATAAAGCCCTATTCATTATAGCTTTTAAGTCAGTTCGTTCTGAATACTTATTAAATAAAACGAACAAGCTCCCTTACCGAAACTCCGGCGAACTGCTGTCATATTTCATATATTTCATATATATCACGCTATCTGAGTCTCTAGCCCAGAAGTCTTCCTAACCATCCTAATTCTACAGTTGAATTTACACCTTGCACTACCGGTGCAAAGGCAGTTGCGTGGGAAATCAAGAAGAACACCAGAAAACACACATCGCCACTCCCGCATCGCCAGGCTCGTCCTTAACGGCCAGCTGCGTGGGACCTCCCGGAAATCAAACGATTTGGCTACCCAATCTATAGGATTTCATGCATTTATAAAATTAATTCTGCGGATCCATTATAATATATTTAAATATATTTGTGATTTTAATAACAAAAAATACAACACTACACTGCAAGAATAGATCCTGCATTTCTGTAATAATTAAAACGTCTATGTGTTTTCGTGTCTAATTAGTTTATTATAAAATTTTAATATTACCGCCAATGCACTGAAGCATTATCCACTTTTAAATACTGATTGAAACGTATTCATGTTTAATTATTTAATTGTGTGCATTCGATTTCGCTTTTGTACATTATTGGGACAGTCTTTCTTCGTTTGTGTTTGCATTATCTTCGCAGCCGTCTTGAGCTGTGTTAGCCCACTCCACTTGCTACCCGATACCGGCGCATGCATTGTTGAGGCAATTTGTTGCCTTTATATATCTTTTTGTCTTTTCTGTGGCGACTATTGTGTTATATATATTTGCTTGCCTTAGCGGAAATCCTGAAAGTATGCTCTTGAGGCTTAAGCTTAGCTTTGGTCGCCTAATGAAGGGTCTTATTAAATGCAGTATTAGTCATCGTAGATATACTAAACGAGAGGCAAATCTCGATCAGCTGCACCAGAGAAATTTTTGGGAGAATTTATTTATCGCATATGGAGTGATTTTCAGCTGATCATCATTTCCGCTGATTTCCTAGACCCAGGTTTGAGTTTCCGTTTTATTACTTTTCTAATCGAAACGTCGTGGCGCCAAGTCGTAAACATTTCGTCTCCGAGATAGGAATTTTTAATTGGTTAAATTTATAACCAGCGGGCGGGGAAAAAAAAAATATTAAAGTGCAAAAAAAAAGAAAGCAAGTAAGTTCGCGGTTCGCGGCTTAAATTTTTCAGTGTGTTTTCCCATTCGTAAATTTAATATTTAAAAATCTTTGTCTATGTCCCCAAGGGTCAACCGGGGCATGCTATCGGTCAAAAAAGAACGCCCCTTTCCATCGATTAACACAAGCAAGCAAACGACGTTGGAATAGCAGCCGCGTATATATAGGCGTATATATAACCTACGATTTTTATAAAATGTAATGGCTGGAAAGATGTATTAAAAAAAAAATGAAGCCAAAAAAAAATAAATAAAAAAAAATGTGAGCACGTGGACGAGAATAAAATGCAGGGTTAGGAGTTATGACTGCACTGAGAGAATGCTTCTGCTGAAGAAAACCAAATATAAATAAAAATTCTTACTTAATTCTGTCGGACCTAACCCTGTACCAGCGTAAAAAATACCAACCTGCGAATCTACACCGAGAGAAATTTTCTAAATAATTTACATCCGCAAATATTAAAAATATTTAAAAATGAATCCTTTAACTATGTACTCGGGGAGAAGACTTATTTAACATTACTATTGTATTATATTTAATTAATTTTTTTTAGGTTTAACTATTATATATTTTACTCAACCTTACTTAATTAGGTTTTAAGATCGAGAGAAATTTTGAATTTGGTTGAAGTATGACAAAAAAAAGTTTATTTAAATACGTTTTGGTTCGAAAAATTAAGTGAAAGCATGTTGTGGAGAACACCACGCTCTTATTTCAGCTCATCTGCGCCGTGGATTAAAATTGAGTGAGTTTTCTTGATAGACTAAAAACACACTGAGAGAAATTAAATAGAACCAGTTACAAATATAAGTCGTAAATTATTAAAATTATACACCGAGAAAGATCATGGAAACTAAATAGACAAATATAAATAAGTAAATTTATTTAAAATTTATATAAAATAATTTTTTTTTTGTGAAAATATTTTGGAGTTGAAACTTTGGTTCCAGTATATTTTAAATATTGTTTACCGCCAGAATAATGCATCTAAGGGATACACCGGGAACAATTTGTGGAAGAAAAGAATGAAATTTCTAAAGTTAACCATACATATTAATTATAGTCAAACCGAACTTACCCACTAAACACTCTCTTACACTTTTCCATTTACTGATTAAAGAAACTGAATTGAGAAATAATTTATGAAACAAGAAAACGTAAGGAAAAGAGACACTGGGAAAAAAAAATTAAATAAAAAAAAAATGTAACTAAAAAGTTTTAGAAGTATAGGCAATATTTCATCATCTTAGCATCTGCTTAATTATAACTCTACCTTATTTTAAAAAATGTTCTATTTTTCTTAATCTTACGTAAATATTTATCTAATACCTTCGCTGAACAAATCGAATATTTTTCCACTTATTATGTACTTATTATTAGGTCCTATGCACATTGTTGTTATTATTTAGTTCCAAAAGTGAATAATATATAATATAATGCAAGTTATGCAACTAATGGTTGCTGGGTGCCGTGACGAGCTCTCGTCACAGTATAGCTCACCTATTCATTAGCAGAAGCATTCTGGAATCTTTGTGGAATGTCGCCTTGTACTCCCCAGGATTCTCCGAAGTCAAATAACAGCGGTGATTTACAGAACGTTACAATCTTTATTAGTCGAACTTAAGGGATTACAAGAAGAGTTGGGATCAGCAAGTGTATCGATCCGGTGTTTGCAGAAGACTGATTTCAGGCCTTGGTGCTGGCTCTCACTAGCTCTCCGGCTCCCTTGCTGAGTGCAGCGTTTTGCCGCCAGCGTAGGGAGGGTGTAGACCCCGCGAAGTTGCTGGGTAAGTGGCCGAAACGTGAGCCGCGCTATGTCAGCGGCTGTGGGCAAGTGCCCGAAATGTGTACCACGCTACGTCAGCGGTCGCTTGCGCAATATCCGGCGGCTGCGCTTCTCCCAGCAACAAAGTGTCGGTTGCGGACGCAGCACATTGTAGCCGGCGCGGCTGTCGAATGCGTCGTCAAGTTGGTGGGCAAGGCGGGGGCGCAGTCAGCGTTCTGACGTCCGGCGGTTCATTGGATACACTGTTGTGTTGATGGATGAGGGAGGGGGCGAAGTCAGCGTTCTTACGGAATGCACTTAGGAGTGGTTGACCGTCAAGTGGCACAGCGGGAGTTGAGTGATCGTCAGGCGAGCGCGTGTGAGGCAGGCTGGTGGGAGGGGGTAAGACAAAGGGTGCGGGAAGAGGGTTCATAACTCCTCCCCCCTCAAGATCTGCGTCCCGCAGATTATTGGGCTTTGGGTGCCCTGTTAGCTTCTTGTGCCTCCAGGTCCAATGTGCCGTCTCTTATGATCGGGATTCCCTTGGTCGATGTTAGCTTCCTCCATACGGTGTATAGGGCCACACCGACTACCAAGGCGACCAATGCTTCCACCAGGAAGGAGAAAGAGACCTTCTCGGACATAGCGGAGAGTCTCTTCAGGTTATCCATATTAAAGGCGTTGACGTAGTGCAGCGAAGGCGCGTATCCCGTTGCAGTTATTGAAGTGAGCACTGCCGGCATGAGTGTAAAGTGCGTCGAGGAGTAGCTCGTGTAAGTTCTTCCGGCCACACTGATCGTCTCATTTGCGAACTGGACTATATAAGTTCCGGCCAATTGGTGGGTCCTGGATCCGACTTCCATCGTCCCGTTAAAATTAGACAGGAACATTGTCCCATCTTCGACCAGTTCTATGCGCGCCTCGTTGTTCCTGAGAAGTTCGCATTTAGCCTGACCGCCCTTTAACAGCTTGGGGGTGCATCCGTCCTCGTCTAGCTTCAGAAGACTTTTCTCCGGGCAAACAGTCGTGTTCCCCATGGAGAGGCGGTCGTCTACTACGGCGTAGGTCTCTTCGGTGGTTACGGCGACTTTGTCATGTTTGACCATGACTTGTTTCCCTCCATGCGTTGCCGGAAGAAGAAGAAGAAGGCGGTAGTCCTTGGGGGCGACCTTGGGCATAGACAAAATGTATAGCAGCGCCGTTCCATTTGTTAGCACAGACGGGCGGGAAAATTCCAGTGCTTCTACTGTATTCTGGTACGGCAAGTTCCTGACCTCGGTCAAAATTTTTTGTACCTCCCCGTGGTCAAGTAAGCGGGAGTTTACAATTCCTGTCTTAGCCAGTTGGCAAGCTTGGGTCAGCTCTCCGACCTGGCTATCGATGATCAAGGCCTTGTGCAGTAGCGTCGTTGCCGTGTGTACATCTCCATCGATGGCATTGACCCTCGCAGCTACTTCGTTCAATTGTCTCAGGGATTCATGTGAGGCGTCGAACAGGCCAGCGTTTATCCTTACTTGCTGGTCGGCCGTTTTGACGACGTTTTCCTGCGCACGAAGTATGGCGTCCCAATCCGATGCGTCCGGAGAACCCGCAATCTACTTCCATGCGGACCCAATCCAGTCCAGTGAACGACGTCCGCGCCGCGTGCCCATCAGTCTTGACAGGCCCTCCCGCGATTCTTCCAGGTAGTGCGTTACCAGCGCTTCAATCCTGGGATCCATTAGTAGCGCCGCCTCGCGTTGAACCTCCTGAGTCAGCGCCTCGAGCCTTGCCAAGTCAATTACATGTGCCAGTTTGAATTGACCGTTGACCCGCCAGACTGTGCCCTCCCACATGCAGCTCCCACCATTTGGGCCACGACGATGCTTGCAATTAAAAAGATGTAGCGGCTTTTCTTTGGTTTTAATTTGTTTATTGGCGACAAATACCCTGTCTCCCTGATCGTAAGACACGGGTTCAGAACGGGTCTTATTGTGGGCCGCGTTTGTGAGCTTCTGCCTATACTCTATTAGACCTCTAACGTCCTCTAGGACCTTTGTCCTGAAGTTAGTCAGACCCTGATAATTGATCCTGGCCGAGCGGTCGAAGAACAGATCCGCCGGCTTATTCCCAGTCACCGAGTGAACAGAATTGTTGTATCTGTCCACCGCTATAGCGACCAATTCGTTGAACTTGAAGTCAGGGTGTTCGCCTTTCAAACATCGGTAAATCTCAATGAAGGTGGAGTGAAACCTCTCGATTTGACCATTGACTTCGCTTTTTTGCGTCGGAGTATTGTAGAGCGCAATCCCCAGCGTACGCAAATAGTTCAGTACCGTCGGGCACAGGAGGCCTCTCTCATTGTCTGAGACCAATACCTTCGGGACGGTGAAATAATGAAGCACCTATACTAGTCTTTCCCGTAGATGGATTGAAGATTTTGATTCTAAAGGGAAGAGCTTGGCAAATTTGGTGAATTTGTCTATACAGCTCAAGTAGAAATTCTTCTCCAAGGTGAAAATATCGATGTAAAGGATTTCGCACGGATATTTTGGGATAGGCGTCGATTGAAGGAGTGGTTTATTGGGATGTCTCTCGTACTTGTAGAGTTTGCAACACTCGCACGACGAGAGTTGCTTACGGATGGTGCTGGCCATCTGAGGGAAATAAAATTTCTCCAAAACTTGTAGGCGCATCTCCTTAGCACCCCTGTGAGCTCTGCGATGTTCTTTTTCAATAACTTCGCAGACCTCCTCGGGATCCGACAAATCTGTCACCAACCTTTGCGTTATGCGTATTTTGAACGAGGCAAAATTCTCTAAGCATTGATGTTGGAATGATGACAGGTAAATTTCCGGGATCTTAACCCCATTGATCACTGATGGCTTAAGGTATTTTCCCAAGGTAACGACCAAATCGGATAAAAGACCAACTCCAACCAGAATGAGATGACGCACGAAGCCCCTGTGCGGTTGCTCGCACAAATATTCCGATCGGTCAGGATCGAAGACTAATTGGTTGCGGTATACATTAATGGGAACTTCTACGTGGGGGAGTAGGTGAGACGAGTCTTCGTCCGCGCTGTGAATGGTGGAGTCCCCTTCAGTGGCCGATGCAGTGCCCGAACGGCACCCATCAAGGTAATAGTTCATCTGAAGTATACGGGACAAGACGTCAGCAACGACGTTAGATTTACCAGGCTTGTAAATGAGTACGCAGTTGTACTCCTCAATTCTCGCCTTCCAACGTTTCAATTTGGCATTGAAATTCCTACTCCCTAGCGCAAATGTCAAAGGTTGGTGGTCTGTATACACCTTAACAGATGCAGCGCCATATAAATAGGACCTGAGGTTGTCTAGTGCCCATACTATAGCAAGCATCTCCTTTTCTACAGTGGCATAGTTTTCTTCAGTTTTAGACAGAGTGCGCGAGATGTAGGCTATGGGGCGGTCCTTTCCCTCAATGTCTTGCGACAATACAGCTCCCAGAGCATAGTTAGACGCATCTGTGGTTAAATGGAATGGCTTGTCTGGGAAGTCTGGGAAGGCAAGCACTTCTGAAGAGGATAAGGTTGCTTTGAGGTCGTCAAAAGCCTGTAAGGCTGTGTCATCGAGCTCGACCGGGACTTTTTTTAGATTGGTTCGCCTTAACGCGAGCGGATTCCCCGCGGGTCAAATTGGTCAGAGGTTTGGCGATTTTTGCATAATCGCGAATAAACTTCCTATAGCATGTCATTCCAAGGAAACTTTTCAGTTCCTTGATATTGCCAGGGGGGTTCATTTTTGAAATGGCTTCGACCATTTTAATGTCTGCTCTAATATCGTCATGACTGACGATATAACCGAGAAACTCAACCTGGGTGGACAAGAATTGAGTCTTGGTCAGATTAACCTGAAGCCGGGCGTTTTTAAGGCATTCAAAGACCAGGCGAAGGTTTTCCCAGTGGCTATCATAGTCGTTACTAAAGACGATGATGTCGTCAATATATACGTAACAGATTTTGCCGATGTGTTCCCGAAGGACATCATCGATCATGCGTTGGAAGACAGCCGGGGCGTTTTTCAAGCCGAAGGGAAGGCGGAGGAACTCATATTTCCCGTTAAGGGTGGAAAATGCCGTTTTCACGGTGTCGGATGGTTTCATGTGTATTTGGTGAAACCCCGAAGTGAGGTCAAGTGTTGTAAAATATTTGGCTCCGCCGAGGCTAGCTAGTGTGGAATTTATGTCCGGGATCGGGTAAGTGTCGGATATTGTGACCGCATTCAACCGTTTGAAGTCGATGACTAACCGCCATTGCTTTTCGCCGTCCGGCTTCGTCTTTTTTGGTACTATCCACACCGGAGAGTTATATGGACTTTTAGACGGACGTATGATACCCTCATTCAGGAGTTCTTTGATTTGCCTATCCACTTCAGGCCTCAAGTTCGCTGGGTAAGGGTAGCTTTTTGTGTAAATTGGGTCTGAAGTATTTGTGCGGATTTCTGCCTTTACACAAGTATCGATGGCCTCGCCCGGTGACAAGGGGTCGAAGAGCTGCGAGTACTCATCAATTAAGGCCTTTAAGGTTTGTTTTACACCATCCGGATGTGTTGGATCTATCAAAGCATTGACGTTGGGGGACCTCTTAGCAAGAAGGGGAATCTTTATCCCAGGGGATATAACCAAGCAGTTGTTCTTCCTGTCTACTAAAGCCTTTAGATCTTTAAGTGTGTCGTCCCCTATGATACCATCGAAGGTATTCAGTCCGGGGAGGACAAAGAAGGTAAGGGTCAAGTTGTTTCCTAATTTCTTAAAAAACTTCCCGGCTACGCAGCGCGTTATTGTAACAGAGCCCGTAGCTGATTGGACGCGGAAGGGGATAGGAAGGACAGTCGACCCGGCGGCGATTCTGGGGCTGATGAAATTATTGTTTGCGCCGGTATCGATCAGGAATTGTAATTTAGCCCCATCTTTCCCTTCGTATTCTAGGTATGGGACGCTGGAGAGGCCTCGGTCATAAAATTTGGGCCCTCAGTTCCCATCTCAGGATCGTCCCTCTCTTCCACAGCCTCCTGGCGAGGCATCCTAGCGTCCTCAGTACCGAGCTGATCGTAGTAGGGGTCAGTTGGAAGGACCTCGCTATGCTCAACAGGAATTATAATAGAAGGGTCGGGTATGGGTTCCATGTGGTATAGATTTGTTGCCCTTTGGAACGGGTTCTGGTATTCGGGCGATGTTCGCTATATTCCAGAACCCTCGCTTTGGTGAGACCTATAATCTGAGCGGTGGGATTGGCCCGACCGGTTCGACTCCATTTTAATGGCTGGTCTCGGGCCCTGGAAGCAATTATTGTTTTGGGGCCCACCATATCCCGAGCCTGATGAAGGTCTACTGTTTCCCTGATAGGGGGAAGAAAAGCGAGGAGCGTTTGGCGGCCGGTAGAACCGGGTATTTGGTACGAAGCTCGCCGGCGCGGAAGACCGGGTAAAGTGACCCCCTCTCGGGGCAACCGCCTGTAACTCCTTGCAGAAGAAGTATGCTTCTTGTAAATCTTTTGGTCTGCGCATGACCAGTAGCCTAGAGGCATCATTGCCGACTCCCCGGATAAAGACGTCGAGAGCCTAGTCCCTCGAATGTTCTGAGAGGGCCCTAACTGCCTCCATTGGATATCCCATAGCCTTCAATCCGTTGAGGATAAGGGAAAGGTGCTTATTCACCTCCAAATAGTATTCCTCTAGAGTCTTATTCCCCTGGGTCACTTGGCCAAGCTGGTATTCCAGCGTACGCACATCGCGCTTGTCCGCGTAGTGCAGTGCCAGAACTCTCTTAATTTCCGGCCAGTCGTCGTCTAGAACCCCATAAGAGTCAAGAGCTTCCTCAGCCTCACCTCTTATATTTTGCCTAATGTGACAGACTATGGCGCGTAATAGGGGTCTCCCTTTGATGACCTCGTAATCGTTCAGAATTGCCTGCGCACGGTTCACCCAAGAAACGTATCTTTCGGCTTGACCTTCGATTGTTTGGAGTTCTTTGACGCAATCTGGAAGCGTAAAGACTTCCCTCAATTCGTATTCATTGCGCGCACGCGCCAATGGCACCGGAGGCGTGACCACCGGATTACGACCTTCGTTTTCGGTTTCTAGCGTACTGAGCCTACCATTTATCTTTTTCATATCGTCCTGCAACCCGGTCAACTGAGCAAGGACCGCGTTAAGGGATTCTTTAATTTCTTCCATTACTACGAGCGTGGGGTATCGGAAGCGGATAGGATCGGACAGGCCAAGACCAAGAGTTGGGGTTTTTTTTTTTTATTTATTTATTTTTTTTTTGTTTTATTATCTTAGGAAGTTAACATTTAGATTTATATTTTTTACTTTAGAAAAGCGTAACCTGGATGTCGATATGGTTTCACTCACCCTTGACAATTGATGTATGCGTGTTGAGCTTTGTGTTCTTGTATGTTGTATTCTTCTTAGAATCTGAGGAAAGATAAAGATTTTTTTCTTTTTAGAAAATTCAAATAGTGATTGTGGACAATGGTTTATTATATTTTATATTTGTTTAAGTTTCATGCCTTTTTTTTTTTTTTTTTTTTGTGGTTTTGGTTTTTTTTTTGTGGGTTCGGTTTTCGGACAGTGACGAGTGAATTTTAGTGAACTGGGTGCGGTGGTCCGTATTCTTCCTTTTTGGCCTTGGCCTACTAATGCCACACAATCTACTGGGCAGCTTTCTCGGGTGCTTCCACACCACTCAGCCTCTCCAGCAGATTACCACGTCTTTTAGTTAGAGTTTGTGATTATTTTATCTTTTCATTTTATTTATTCCTTTTTTCTTCGGCACTATGTACATTGCACTCGCGAATAGGTTACAGCGAGTGTAAGCAAATCGCCGCAGTGGGTCACTACATAGGCCTTTATTATTATTTTTTTATGAAGACGCTTTTGCGCCCGCGTATATCACTCCTGGATGGAGACAGTATTAACGCTGAGGCGGGTGGTCTTTTCATTTTCTTATGTACGACTTTTTTACGCCCGTGTATAATGTTGTTCCCGCTACAGACTGTAGGGGCATTCTCACCGCGGCAGGTGGTCGTTTTTAGCGTTTTAGCGTTCACTGTCACATCACATCACTGTCACTCTAATTATTCTAATTTTTCCACATTCCAACTTATTCTTTTTTTTGTTTTAATTTCACTTCATTTCATTTCATTTCGTTTGTTTTATTTTTTGTTTTTTATTTTTTAGTTTGTTTCATTTGTTCTTTTTGTTCGGGCGCCAGTTATGCAACTCATGGTTGCTGGGTGCCGTGACGAGCTCTCGTCACAGTATAGCTCACCTAGTCATTAGCAGAAGCATTCTGGAATCTTTGTGGAATGTCGCCTTGTACTCCCCAGGATTCTCCGAAGTCAAATAACAGCGGTGATTTACAGAACGTTACAATCTTTATTAGTCGAACTTAAGGGATTACAAGAAGAGTTGGGATATCAGCAAGTGTATCGATCCGGTGTCCGCAGAAGACTGATTTCAGGCCTTGGTGCTGGCTCTCACTAGCCCTCCGGCTCCCTTGCTGAGTGCAGCGTTTTGCCGCCAGCGTAGGGAGGGGGTCGACCCCGCGAAGTTGCTGGGTAAGTGGCCGAAACGTGAGCCGCGCTATGTCAGCGGCTGTGGGCAAGTGCCCGAAATGTGTACCACGCTACGTCAGCGGTCGCTTGCCCAATATCCGGCGGCTGCGCTTCTCCCAGCAACAAAGTGTCGGTTGCGGACGCAGCACATTGTAGCCGGCGCGGCTGTCGAATGCGTCGTCAAGTTGGTGGGCAAGGCGGGGGGCGAAGTCAGCGTTCTGACGTCCGGGGGTTCATTGGATACACTGTTGTGTTGATGGATGAGGGAGGGGGCGAAGTCAGCGTTCTTACGGAATGCACTTAGGAGTGGTTGACCGTCAAGTGGCGCAGCGGGAGTTGAGTGATTGTCAGGCGAGCGCGTGTGAGGCAGGCTGGTGGGAGGGGGTAAGACAAAGGGTGCGGGAAGAGGGTTCATAACTTGCATATATAATGCATAATAATGCATAATATAAATAATGCATAATGCATAATATAAATTCATATCTAAAAATTTAAAATACTGAACTCGGTTAATGTTTCTTCGCTCATAGGGCACAAAAAGGGGCCACCAGAGCCATGCTCTCAAGGAAAGTAGTCACAGGTAGGGTAAGGCAATCTACGGACACAATTGCACCCGTGTTTCGCTAGCAAACAAATTTCTAATTCTTTTCCTCCTCTTTCAGAGCGGTCTTCCTCCGAATATATTTATTTGCTTCCTCCGATTTTGTATACTAGCTCCTATATTCTTTTTTCGCAAGCATTCAAATCTCGATCTTATTCATTATTGTGAGTAGCGAAAAGGTATCTGCACAAGCAAGACCACCACCACAACGCCGAAGAGCTAGAGCTGGATTCTAAAGCGTGAACTCGCCAATGCAGGTTCCCTTGCCTTCAATCTTTTTATTTGTTACACGTTACTATTTGGCCCCCACTTAATCTGAAGTCTGACTATCACCAAATAACGCTCGCTGAACGCGACAGTGAAAAGACATCGTTCTCGGTGAACGGGTTTAAGTATGAGTACCGAAGACTCCCACTCGGACTAAAAAATGCTGCAAGCATCTTCCAGAGAAGAATTGACGATATTCTGCGAGAGCAGAACGGCAAGTTCTGCTACGTTTACGTCGATGATGTAATTATACTTTCAGAATATGAAAATGCCCATGTTAGACACGTAGATTGGGTTTTAAACTGCCTATATGATGCGAACATTAGGATATCTGCGGAAAAATCACGCTTTTTAAGAAAAGCATGAGCTTCTCAGGGTTCATCGTCACCAACAATGGTGCGGTAATTGACCCAGAGAAGGTAAAGGACATTAAAGAATTTCCAGAGCCCAAAAACGTATTGTTATTGCAAAAATAGGGTCACCGACATTTCCGCAGTCATGGAGGGAAAAGAAATCCTCACCGCTGGGCACAACAGAGCTCACAGGTCGGCCCAAGAAAACGTGAAGCAGGTACTCACCGATTACTACTTCCCAAATATTATCAAATTGGCGAGCAAGATAGCAGCCAATTGCAAAACTTACGCCAAGGCAAAGTATGATCGACATCAGAGAGAACAGGAGCTCGGTGAGACACCAGTGCCGGCTCATGTAGGGGAAATATTGCGTATCGATATTTTCTCAACGGATAAAAAATACTTCCTCACCTGCATAGACAAGTTTTTGAAATTAGTACAGCCGATTCCTTCTAGAGCCATAGAGGATCTGAAACCACCCCTGCTACAACTAATGAATGTTTTCCCCAAAGCCAGGGCCATATACTGCGACAATAAGCATTGAAGTCATTGAAGTCGCATACGATAGTATCCATTCTGGAGAACCATTTTGGCGTCAGCATCTCAAATGCGTCGCCCCTTCACAGCGTCAACGAACAAGTGGAATGTTTCCAGAGCACGTTTGTTGAACTTGATAGATGACTACTAACTCGCCACCGCCAGATATAACAAATCTATCCACTCTGTCATTAATAAAAAACCGGCCGATGTCATGCGGGCAAACCCGGACGAGCCACAACATTACGTTCAGGATAAATTAAAAACGCCCAAGAAACCGAGAGAACGCTTCTCGGCAGAACTGAGGTTCGGCGATAAAATCCTTGAAAAGTAAAATAGACGAATGGACAACAAACTCCCTCCATTATGTGAGGAGAAGACCATCGAGGCGGACTTGCGGACCACAGTCCTAATTAAAGGCAGGGTGGTCCACAAAGACAACCTCAAGTAACCCGGGCAGAACCCAGTTGCGGAACCCTCGGAGCTTTTTATTTTTCATTCATAGCCACTTGGCATACGTTTTATTTGTTTTTTCGTTATTTTCAACCACTTGTTATATGTTTTTATTACCTTTTATTATTCATAGCCACTTGGCATATTTTTAAACCATTCTATAATTGGTGGGGGGCAGCTCCATTCTGAATACGTATTAATCAAACACACGTATTACAGGTTGTTACTAACGCTTCTACTCTGTCTCCTGGCCGTGACATCGGCCCATATCACTGATTATTCGCAAGCGAATAACATACCCGTCGTCGACGGTTAGTCTTTATATGGGAGGAATTTTCCTATGTTAGACACTCCGATAATCTCTCTGAGTATAGGCGAGTGGTGGATTAAACCGACAACATGAGAAAGCTTCTGAGCATTGATATCTCTCATCTACGTGATATGCTTGACTCGTTGAGCGTGCATCACAGAGTACCCAGGAGCCTTGGGAACTGCGTTAAAGGTTGTCGCGGGGACACTCACGCTGTGGATTTGGAGAAGATAAAATTTACTGAAGCACGGCTAGTTGATGCACACAATAGACAGATCGAAATCAGTACCAAAACACAGATTCGAATTAACGAACTCACCAATACGGGTAATAAAATTTTAAAAATTTCTAAAAGTACACAAATAGATTCAGGGCACTTGTTATTAACTCGTAACAGAATTAAAATCATGTTGGCTATTACCCTCGCTATCCCTCGTTATCCAGGATAACAGGACTGTTTTTTTATTCGGGCTCGTTTCAAGAAAAAATGTAATTACTTTTTTTAAATTTGGGGTACAGCTATTTTCAATAAGACTATGATTTAAATTTAGAGATTTTAGATTTTTTTAAATTTTAGATTTTTTTAGATTTAGAGATTTTCGAAAAAAATGTAATATCTTTTAGAGTGTTAAATCCATGAATAGCAACCATGCGCGTATGCATAGGTTACGATAGTGAATGGACTAAGAGACTTTATTGCAGAGCGGACAGTAGAACGCTAAGCCAAAAGTGCAGGCGCGAGTACGGGAGAGAGGGACAGACAGAGAGGCGAGCTTAGACTCTCCCGCAGGTTCTCTGCATAGATGACGAACGAAATAATTGAAAAGCTGAGGTGACATAGAGCTTAATTGTTTGCTTAAAAGTTCGTTTGCTTACAATTAATAAATTTGGGAACTACTGGCGGCTGCGAGACCCAGCTTATATAAGAGTGGCTTCCAGGCATAGCTGCTCGGTTCGTCAATCTTTTATAGGTAGCAGCTCAAGCTTGGCAAGCTTTCACCCTTAACAAGTATACCAGGCTTTGGAGCGCGTCAGTTAACATGCCCTCTCTCTCCGACCACAGAGAGACAACACCGACCCAGCAACAAAGAACTGAGAGCCAAGTAAATTCAACGAAGATCGCCAATACGAACTCGGACGAAGACGCATTTGGGAGAAGCACTTTTATAATAAAGAGGATCATTCTCATTTCATACCTCAAGCTGCTCAGTTGTTTTTATGAAAGATTTCCTCCCTCGGCCACAGGATTGTAACTGGCGAAGCCGGACTACGGACAAGGGCTTAACAATGCACACTACGCTTATCGTTCTAATTCTAAAGAGGTGGTGAACATGTGACGGCAGTGGTTGTGGGAATTTTAGTAGTGAGTGGTGAAATCATAAATTAAATAAAAAGTTATTGAAACATAATGACGTGCAAGTGCAAACAAAACAAAAGAAACAAACAATATCAAGTTCAAATTGCTTCACAGGCGACCGTATATGCGTAAATTAATAGATGTGGGTGCCGCAGGGGGTCCCTCGCTGCTGTCACTAGTAACCTGGCCGGTTGGCCGATGGATGAATCTCCGGGGATCGGAGGTGGTTATTCCCAATTGATGAATTAGGAAGTTTACGATGGCTTCTGGCCTAGAGACTCAGATAGCGTTAATTAAGAAGATATAACGGCGCTTGCCGGAGTTGCATTTAATGAGCTGGTTGGTGCTCTGTATTCACTGAATATCAAATCTGAACTGACTTAAAAGCTAACATATAAAAAGCTTCATAGCGGCCTCTGCAAATATGCAGAGCTTCTGCCGGCTATGTGTGAGCTTCCGGCTAAATGCTTGGTCAGCAATTTGGCCGGGGCTGGATCGCGGACGATCGGTCCTGTTAACTCAGTTAACTTGTACATCAACCGCTGATAAGGCACCGGAATCGCTTGTGCGGGACAATTTACAACAATAATACCAACAAGTTGCTGTGTCTGATGACCGTATAAGTGTACATCAATCGCTGATAGGGCACCGAGATCATCCATACACCCTAACTCATAAAATGAAACCAATTAAAAATTAATTATAAACTATAACAATTAATATTAAACTGCTGTGTGCGGTGACCGTTTGTGTGAGTCGGAGAGCACTTGGTGTGCGTATTTGGGAGAGTATTGGTATGTTTTTTCGTTATTTCATAAGAATAGTAATTTCATCACTATGGTAATATTGCATCAGCCTATATTTGCATTGCGAATGGTTGTTGTAGTTCTATAGTTCTGAGAACAACCGTTTTGCCGTGGCGATAGACTGGCGTCGCTGTCGCTGAGTGTGGGTTGTTATGCACAAAAAAATAAGAAATGGTAAAGAGTTAGATCAGTCGAATATTAGACTACGTTGTGACTAAAACTCGCTGCGCAAGAACTGAATGTGTACATCAGTCGCCGCCAAGACAACGAGATCTTCCGCACAGTGATTTATAAAAATAAAAATGTGTGATGAACGACCGAATATGTGTTTAACAATCGCTGTTAAGGCACCGGGATCGTTTTCACTTATCAATTTACATGAACGCAAATTTATTTTACTAATGAATACATAAAAACAAAAAAATAAAAAAAAAATAAATAAAAAATAAAATAAAAATTTGTACACAGTGATACAGTTTCCTTCGGCAAAATCAAGCATGCATGCAAATTAAATTTGTTACGTACAAATTTTATAAAAAAATATATTTTTTATTTCAAACGTTTTTCAGTTATAATATTTGGTGATAATCCGTTATGCTAATACACTATTACAAGTCACTTTAATTTTACAGATTGATTCTAATAACCATTCTCGCTTGTCGCCCGATGAAGACTGATCTTTTGATTCTTCATCGGAGCCCAATCAACCTCGGCCAGAGGCTTTTTTAGAAACTTCGTTAGGAAGAGGCCAAAGGCTTTGAAATCTTTCCATTGCGTTGTGAAATTCAATTATGCTGACCATTGCAGTTTGATTGATACACAATAAGTTGGTCCCCAATGCCCAATATGTTTGGTCTCCAAGGGGAAGCTGTGTTTACGTTAAATTCGATCAAGAGGGAGCTGTGTTTACGTTAAGTTTGGTTTATTTACAAGCCGGCGAAGTGCGACTTTGGGATCCAAGGCAAATCAATCGTTGAGATTGGATTTCGAAAAATTGTTTATAAATTGGGTAAGGGCCCCTGAATCATGGGTTGGATAACTTGCATGTGTTTGTGTTGCGCCGCTTGTAAGACTTTTAAAATGCCCTATTACAATTCATAAGTCACTAAGGCGCACCAAAGAAAATAGTTTTCGACCAGGGCGCGGAATTTTCGGGCAGTCTATTCAACGACCTCTTAACTCAATTCCAAATAACAGCTCATGTAACTTCATGCCAACAATCAACGGGCAACGCTTCTGACGAGAGACTGAACTCCACTCGCAGAAGCATAGCAACATATAGCAATGCAATACACTACAGCACTTACTATACCCCTTTCGAGCTCTTCCACGTAAGAAATTACATATTCAACAAAACAATAACATTCGACAATCACCACGATTACCTTAAGAAATTAAACGAAAAAGACATATATTCAAAAGTACAGGAACATTTAAGCGTGACCACAGAAAGAAGATTGGCTAAATTAAACAAGGACAGAGAGACACCAGTCCAAGTCGAGCCTAATAATAAAATATTTAGAAAAGAAAACCGTAGAAACAAGATAACACTGAGTTTTTTACTACACAAAGTAGATAGAGACAAAGGCGTCACTTTCCTAACAAAAAATTAGGAAAACAGTGGAAGAAACATAAGATAGACAAGTACTATTCAATAAATATATTATTATCAAACTAAGTAACATAAAAGCCCACATTAACAAGAAACAATCTTCGAAAAAAAAAATAAACAAAAAAAAAAAGGCCTAACTTAAAGAGGGCCTCCTCTCTCTCCGGTCACAGAGAGACAGCACCGACCCAGCAACAAAAAACTGAGAGCCGAGTTAATTCAACGAAGATCGCCAATACGAACTCGGACGAAGACGCATTTGTGAGAAGCATACAACTTTTGTAATAAAGAGGATCATTCTCATTTCATACCCCAAGCAGCTCAGTTGTTATTTTGAAAGCTTTCCTCCCTCGGCCACAGGATTGTATAAGGTGTTGGAATTAATTCGTAGCGTTTTTTTTGCAAAGTTTCGTGATTTATTATGAGGGTATCATTACAGTAGCATTATTCAAAGTATTGTCCATCGTTATCTACAACTTTTTGCCATCTTTCTGGTAAAGTTCGAATACTGCGTCGAAAAAATTCTTCTTCTTTCGATTCGATGAATGAATCGATCTTATTTTTGGTCATGTCGTAGTTTTCGAAGTGCTGCTCTGACAAGCCATGCGCCATGGATCGGAACAAATGATAATCGGATGGAGCAAGGTCCGGTGAATATGGCGGGTGGGGCAGAACTTCCCATTTCAGCGTTTCCAAATAAGTTTTTTGACGACTTTCACAACATGGGGTCTTTTCTTCATGTTAAAATAATGAAGTAACGCTCCCCGCAAAAACGATTTTTCAGCAACAACAATTGCTATGAACACAATAAGGCAATGTCATATACTGGTGAAGATGCGCTATGTCAGTAGCTTCCAGGAGAGTATTTACTTTTGTCTGTGTGACTATGAATAGTTGGCTAGCGCCATAACTCGCCACTTTGATCGCTGCTTCAGTAAGGTTAAAATTTCTCTTTTCCATCACGACCACAAAATCTACTGTAGTTAGGCAATGCATTGCCAGCCATCCAGCGATTGAAATTTAAGTTTGTTACTTCTGGCTCGATAAACGATGAAGGCGAAATTCAAAAAATGGTTGCATGTTGCTTACTTTTATTTATTTTTGCGCCAACATTTCAAAAATTCTTATTCATTAAAATCTTATCAATATATAAACAAAACAAGAAAGAATGCTATACTCGAGTTGCCGGACTATCAGATACCCGTTACTCAGCTAGTGGTAGTGCCAACGAGAAATTTCTTAATTTTCTGATATATCGGTAGAAATTTCGACAGCTTGTGAATGTTCGTGGGCGTGGCAAATTTATAGAAAATTACATAACTAACAAAAAAAAATAAAAATTTTGAAAGGTTTTTTAAAAGTGTGGGCATGGCAGCATTGAGTTGTTTGTGGGCGTTAGAGTAGGCGTTGCAAAAAGTTTTTTGGCATAGAAATTTACATGACTAATAAAAAATTAAAAAATACCAAAACATTTTTTAAAAGTGTGGGCGTGGAAGTTTTGGACGGTTTGTCGGCATAAGAGTGGGCGAGGCAACAACATTTAAAAAACTTGCCCTGCGTCTATGTATCTGGATTATGCATGCCACGCTTCTATAGTTCCTGAGACAGGCATGGCCAGTTCGACTCAGCTATTGAACCTGATCAAGAATACATATACTTTATATGGTCAAAAACGCTATGTATTATATAATATTTTTTTAATATTTATATTTTTTTCCAGGATATCCATAACAAAATTAATGTAGCACATACCACAATACAAAATTTTTTTAATATTCCGCTCCCTATAACAAAGCTTGATGTCATCGTGATACCTAATCTTTCAACAGTTTCATATATTAGCGCAAGTGGTATTCTGATAGTTAGGTAAGTGTGTTTAATAATTTACTATTAATATAATTCCATAATCCTTATAGAGAGTCTGAAATTGTAAAGAAAGAAGTATTTGACATTTCGCGGGAATTAATTTATCAATGGATTGGTATATGGATAACACCTGAATGGTGGACTGATGCTAATGTAAATAAAGCTCTAATCAGTTTTATTGCGTCAGAAATCGTTTTTGAAGTAAGTCATTATAATAAATATATTACCACTTTCCAAAAATATATACGTTTTATTCCTTAGATAAATGGCGGAATAGAGTTTAATGGTAAATATCCAATGACAATTCTTTACTCATTGTACTATGAGTTAAGCAAAAGGTATCCCCACTTGCACATAGCAGGAATAAAACATGAGTTTGCGTCATTTAAAGTTCAGCTTATAATTCGAATGATTAGCCTAACCGTTGGAAAATACACTTTTAGACTCGGAATACAACGTTTTATTTGTGACTACAAATTTAAAACATATAAAAGCTCTGACTTCTGGAATGCAGTCACGATACAAGCTAAATCAGATAATTCACTAGACAGTAATCATAGTTTAATAAGCATTGCTGAGTCTTGGTTAATGCATGGCCGCCTACCTCTTGTCACAATTATAAGAGATTACAATTCAGAAACTGCAATAGTTCAACAAAAGGTATATCTTAGAGAAAGGCCACACAATATACCCGACCAAGACAAGATGCTTTGGTGGATCCCCATTACGTTAACGCGGGAAGACAGTCTAAATTTTTTTAATACTACGTCATGTATATGGATGAAAAAGACAAGGCAAATGGATATTTCAAACCTGCCAAGCAAAAAAATGTTTATAATTGTTAATCAAGAGGAAATCGGACCGTTTCCCGTTAACTATGACCTTAACAATTGGAACATGCTGTCAAAATATTTACGGACGGAAGCAAAAAGAGAATCAATTCCAGTATATACAAGGTACTTATTGCAATTACCATAACTATTAGTCCCTATTTAATCAGCTTTGATCAGCTCACGGGTTCACATTTATTAGGCAGTGTTTCGTTTTCTAGCGCAATTTTGTAGTGAATCGCTCCACTGTCCAGTTTATTACCAGTTAGCATTTTGCAGTTATTCTTTCCAAAGAGCACCGACTAAGAGTGTATGTCAAGTATGTATTATATATTGTGTTGACACGACAAAAAGTCATTAACACACATTTACAGCCGTTAAACCATTTCGCAAGCTGTCTAGATTAGATTGTAAGTCAGAATGGCAAAAAATGCCTTATATTGCAGGCATATTTTAAGATCATCTGTATTTATTATAACTCGTTTTCTAACGCAATTTTGTAGTGAATCGCTCCACTGTTCAATTTATTAGCAGTTAGCATTTTGCAGTTATTCTTTCCAAAGAGCACCGACTAAGAGTGTATGTCAAATATGTATATTGTGTTGAAACGACAAAAAGTCATTAACACACATTTACAGCCGTTAAACCATTTCGAAAGCTGTCTAGATTAGATTGTAAGTCCGAATGGCAAGAAATGTCCTTATATTGCAGGCATATTTTAAGATCATCTGTATTCATTATAACTCGGGAATGTGTTACAACTACTTAAGAGAAGGTCATTAATAAATAAATTAAAAAATGTAGTGGACCAATATGGGTCCCCTTGGGAGACGACGCCAGAGACGCGGAGAATACAAAAAACATTTTGAAAGGGTTCTCTTTGTTTTGAGTTAACTTCCTTGTCAACTTAAAATCAATTTTAAAAGGCCAACCGGGAAACCTAATAAATCGAGTAAAACCGGAAGTTAATCTTTAATAGAGACAAAAGCTTTAGACGCAAATGCCAGAGAAGCATGGCTTAACACGCTGAAGGTTGTAAATCAGTGTAGATAATATCTGTTTAAAAGTTATTCTTTAGAACCAATTTTACCATTGAAGTAAGTTCAAAAAATCTAGGGGTAGCCGACAATTCGGCGATTTATGGAGAGAAATCACAAAAGACTTCTTCCATATATGAGGGAACCGTGAAATTTTCAAAAATAAGGTAAACTGTTTCAGAAGGGGCTTGTACAAGGCTTCCGCACAAATTCTAAGCACACAGCCAGGATTTAATAGAGGCTTTCAAAATGCCCCAAGCCGGTACTTTAGGTCCCCCTAAGCCAGAGTTCTTCGATTTCTTTGCACTCAAAACAATATTTTTCAGAATTAATGACTTACGAATTAAGCGTATTGGGCTGCCGGTATCAAATAGACTTAAAACAGAAATGTATTTTCCCTTTTTTACCTCGCAAGCCTTAGATCTCGATTTGTTGAATCGCTGCCAAGTTCTCTGATCCAGACTCCTCCTCATCCTGCAGAATTGCCTGGTTGACGCCCTCCGCTCGGGGCTTTGCTGTTACTTATGATCCACGCTCTTCGGTTGTTTGCACTCTCTAGCCATGTGTCCCATTTGCCTACAATTGTAGGAACGAATGGTTTCGGGCCTGGACACACGGACTTTGGGCTTCACCACTTTAGTTTTCTCCACCGACTTTGAAATTTGGGCCGACATCTTCTTAAATTTGTCGTAGATCATAATTTTGTTTCACAACTCCTCCAAAGAACTACAATAAGCCATCGCAGACGCATCTCCGGATTCATCTCCCAAGCCTTTTACGATGAATCGAATAATATCTTTATATATGAGGGAACCGTGAAATTTTCAAAAATAAGGTAAACTGTTAAACTGTACAAGCCCCTTTTGTACAAGGCTTCCGCGCAAATTCTAAGCACACAACCAGGAATTCTATCGAAACCTGGCTTAACACGCTGAAGATTGTAAAGCAGAAAGATTTTGATTAAAGTGGAACAAAATATTACATTTGTAGAACTTAAAGTTTATTTATTCACTTCTGTTCGTCTGGCGCCTTCTTAAGAGAGTGATCGCATTTCCTCGATCGTGCACGGTCGATAATAATCCACCGTCGTCGGTCGATGCCATTCTTATCGATAGTTACAGTGTAACCTTATCTTTACCGTATATTATATTTACAATATTTACATTATTTACATTCTGCCGACCTGGCTATAGATCGACCACGATCTTTATAAACAAAGAGCAACAAGTTCGTTAACATCCAAGGCTTAAGTTTAGCAGGTTCTAACACGCCTCAAAATGGCAGTTGAGTTAACTGGCAATCATCAATATCAACTACTTCGTATCGATCATTATTAAACACACGACTTATTCTATAAGGCCCACGGTACTTAGGGGCAAACTTCTTATTAATTCCTGCAGTAGTATCAACATTTCTTATAGCCACATAATCACCTATTTGATATTCACGAAGAGCTCTATATTTTCTACTATATGACTCTTCATTTATTATCTGTGAATTCTGGATATTAACAGATGCGTTCTCACGGATGCTTACAAGATCTCTAAGGTGAGCATTGAATTTATTCTCTAAGTACTCAGAAAGCTCATCAACTACAGGTCCCTTTTGTGGTACTCCAAACAATAAAACACTAGACGCTACTTGAGTGCAACTATGTACTGCGTTATTAATTGCATATTCAACTTTATTAAGTAATTTGTACCAATCAGACTGACTAAGAGGTTCTGCTAATTTCCCTCGCATTGGTGTTAACACTCGGCTTACACGCTCCACCTGGCCGTTAGCGCTCCTGTAGCTACTTTAATGTGATCAAGGCTTTGAATAATGCTATCTCTACATGGGCCATAGTTACACCGGGTCTATGCATAATCGAATAATCGTAATTCTCTAACTCAAGGGACCATCTGGCAATCCTAGGATTAATAGCTTTTCTAATAAGAGTTTGCACTAACGAATTGCAATCCGTAATTATTTTAAACGGTCTATGTTCAAAGTATACTCTAAACCGGCGCAACGCATTTATTATTGCTAGTGTTTCCAGATCAAAACTATGGTATCGGGTTTCTGCCACAGTGGTTTTACCGGAATAAAACGAAATATGATGCATTTTTCCATTTTCTTGTCGCTGCAATAGTATTACTGCATGGGCACTGGCATCCGTATGGAGCTCGGTTTATCGACCAGGACTGAAAATGGCTAAAGCAGGTGGATTAGCTAAAGCGTTCTTTAAATCTTTAAACGCTTTTAATTGCTCATCATTCAGTGGAAAAGGACCCCCTTTCTTCAACAACTCTGTCAAGGGTTTAGCTATACGCGCAAATGACAGGACGAAACGTCTAAAATACGAAAAGAATCCTAGACAGGAGTGAAGACTATAAACATTCTGCGGCACAGGGAAATTTCTCAATGCTTCCAAATGCGATTCACTAGGCTTTATCCCGTATTTACTGACACTGTACCCCAGGAATTCGCATTCCTTCTTCAAAAATACGCATTTCTTCTTGTTTATCTCCAAATTATATTCGCTTATACGATCCAAAAGTTTTCCCAAAATCTCTAGGTGGTCATCTACTGTCTTACTCGCAATAACTATATCGTCCATATAAATTACTAAGTTCTTTCTTATAAAATCTGAAAACGTTTCTGAAATAAAACGTTGAAACACTGCCCGGTCATTTTTCAATCCAAAAGGCATCCTCAAATACTCATATTGTCCTTGAGGGGTAAAAATTCACGGATTTTTCTTCGACCTATAGTTGATGAAATCCGCTTTTAAAGTCAATCACAGAAAAACAACATTTCCCTTCCAAATACTCCAGGCAATCTTCAATAAGGGGCAAAGGAAAATTATCTTTAACGATACGCTTGTTCAAACCACGGTAGTCAACGCACATTTGAATTTCACCACACTTTTTCTTCACAAGGACCAAAGGTGACGCATAAGGTGAGGCGCTAGGAAGTATTACTTTTTTCTTAAGCAAATCATCAATGATTTCCGCCACTTTCTCCCTCTCAAAATAAGACAAACGTCTCGGAGAACAGTAAAACGGAGTGGTATCGGTTAATCTAATAGACATCCGATATCTAGGTGCAGTGTTATAATCGTATTGGATACTAAAATAAAGAGATTGAATAATTTGTTCACACCTATTTGCAATTTCCAACCCAAATCTCAGTGCCTATCTCAAATGAATCCTCTAACGATGGCTCAATGTCAGCCAATAATCTCTGCGCATCACTGTCAGCATCCAAAATTTTTACAGAATTTTTATTATCTGAGCCAGAGTTGTGATTATGACTTAAGATTATGGGTTTATGAATAGCTGTACTTAAATTACTTGTATTCTTCATTTTAGCGGTGAAAAGGGAAGAATCTTTGGATTTATAAGTATCATTAATGTTTTTCTATGAAATAATTGAACGTTCATTATCCTCAGTGCGTCTCGACCAATTAATACAGGGAGTGGTAATATTTTGTCATCATCTATATTTAAGAGGATAGAATATGTTTTCCCTTTTCACCTCGCAAGCCTTAGATCTCGATTTGTTGAATCGCTGCCAAGTTCTCTGATCCAGACTCCTCCTCATCCTGCAGAATTGCCTGGTTGACGCCCTCCGCTCGGGGCTTTGCTGTTACTTATGATCCACGCTCTTCGGTTGTTTGCACTCTCTAGCCATGTGTCCCATTTGCCTACTATTGTAGGAACGAATGGTTTCGGGCCTGGACACACGGACTTTGGGCTTCACCACTTTAGTTTTCTCCACCGACTTTGAAATTTGGGCCGACATCTTCTTAAATTTGTCGTAGATCATAATTTTGTTTCACAACTCCTCCAAAGAACTACAATAAGCCATCGCAGACGCATCTCCGGATTCATCTCCCAAGCCTTTTACGATGAATCGAATAATATCTTTATATATGAGGGAACCGTGAAATTTTCAAAAATAAGGTAAACTGTTAAGCTGTACAAGCCCCTTTTGTACAAGGCTTCCGCGCAAATTCTAAGCACACAACCAGGAATTCTATCGAAACCTGGCTTAACACGCTGAAGATTGTAAAGCAGAAAGATTTTGATTAAACTGGAACAAAATATTACATTTGTAGAACTTAAAGTTTATTTATTCACTTCTGTTCGTCTGGCGCCTTCTTAAGAGAGTGATCGCATTTCCTCGATCGTGCACGGTCGATAATAATCCACCGTCGTCGGTCGATGCCATTCTTATCGATAGTTACAGTGTAACCTTATCTTTACCGTATATTATATTTACAATATTTACATTATTTACATTCTGCCGACCTGGCTATAGATCGACCACGATCTTTATAAACAAAGAGCAACAAGTTCGTTAACATCCAAGGCTTAAGTTTAGCAGGTTCTAACACGCCTCAAAATGGCAGTTGAGTTAACTGGCAATCATCAATATCAACTACTTCGTATCGATCATTAGTAAACACACGACTTATTCTATAAGGCCCACGGTACTTAGGGGCAAACTTCTTATTAATTCCTGCAGTAGTATCAACATTTCTTATAGCCACATAATCACCTATTTGATATTCACGAAGAGCTCTATATTTTCTACTATATGACTCTTCATTTATTATCTGTGAATTCTGGATATTAACAGATGCGTTCTCACGGATGCTTACAAGATCTCTAAGGTGAGCATTGAATTTATTCTCTAAGTACTCAGAAAGCTCATCAACTACAGGTCCCTTTTGTGGTACTCCAAACAATAAAACACTAGACGCTACTTGAGTGCAACTATGTACTGCGTTATTAATTGCATATTCAACTTTATTAAGTAATTTGTACCAATCAGACTGACTAAGAGGTTCTGCTAATTTCCCTTGCATTGGTGTTAACACTCGGCTTACACGCTCCACCTGGCCGTTAGCGCTCCTGTGGCTACTTTAATGTGCTCAATGTCTCGCTCTTGGCAAAAGGTGGTGATTTCAAGTGAGGTAAACCAAGTACAGCGATCCGATATAACCCTATGGGGTCGAATATGAAAATCAAAGTATTTACTCAACTCATCTCTCGCTTCCCTTGTACTAGTCGTATTAACGGTAAAAAGTTTGACAAACCTGGTAAACGCATCAATTACAACCAGGAGGTGCTTTCTCTTTGAAATGATACTCGGTAAGGGACCTAAATGGTCTATATGGAGTGTATGAAACGGAAAACAAGGTTTAGGAATACTATGCAAGGTTCTATTATGAATAGATCTCGGCACCGAATACAAAATGCACGAAAGACAATTTCTAATAAAATGCTCAACTTTAGTTCTCATTTCTGGAAACCAATAGGTCCTTCTCAAATCCTTAACACACTTATCTGCTGCCAAGTGACCTAGTTTTTCGTGAGAATTTCTAATTAGCTGTTCTTCCATACAAGCAAGTGCATACAAACAATTAGAATCATCCACGTTCTTTCGACATACTAGTCCACCCCTTGACTCAAATTTACGCACGTTTCCTCTCTCTAGTTTCTCTCTCAAATAAACAATATTTTTATCCTTCATCCGTTATCCTTTTATCCGTTTTTAGAATTAGGTCTTCGTCTTCAGGTTTTGCTCCTACAACTCCAACTAACGGTATTGATTTTAGAAAAGCGTCCTCACTAATTTATCATCCTCCAATTATCATCTCCCCAGGCCTCTTTACTACCGTTCATGTAATTACTGGCAGCTTTCTCACAATTTATTCCACCATTCTCTTCCTCTTATTCTTTAGGAAGGTTTTCTTCCAACATAACACGAAGTCTCTCTAAGGGATCTTCACAAAGGTCATCAAGTGGCACTCTATCAACAAAAGTGTGTCTAGGGATTTCTAAAAGGCTTTGAATAATGCTATCTCTACATGGGCCATAGTTACACCGGGTCTATGCATAATTGAATAATCGTAATTCTCTAACTCAAGGGACCATCTGGCAATCCTAGGATTAATAGCTTTTCTAATAAGAGTTTGCACTAACGAATTGCAATCCGTAATTATTTTAAACGGTCTATGTTCAAAGTATACTCTAAACCGGCGCAACGCATTTATTATTGCTAGTGTTTCCAGATCAAAACTATGGTATCGGGTTTCTGCCACAGTGGTTTTACCGGAATAAAACGAAATATGATGCATTTTTCCATTTTCTTGTCGCTGCAATAGTATTACTGCATGGGCACTGGCATCCGTATGGAGCTCGGTTTATCGACCAGGACTGAAAATGGCTAAAGCAGGTGGATTAGCTAAAGCGTTCTTTAAATCTTTAAACGCTTTTAATTGCTCATCATTCAGTGGAAAAGGACCCCCTTTCTTCAACAACTCTGTCAAGGGTTTAGCTATACGCGCAAATGACAGGACGAAACGTCTAAAATACGAAAAGAATCCTAGACAGGAGTGAAGACTATAAACATTCTGCGGCACAGGGAAATTTCTCAATGCTTCCAAATGCGATTCACTAGGCTTTATCCCGTATTTACTGACACTGTACCCCAGGAATTCGCATTCCTTCTTCAAAAATACGCATTTCTTCTTGTTTATCTCCAAATTATATTCGCTTATACGATCCAAAAGTTTTCCCAAAATCTCTAGGTGGTCATCTACTGTCTTACTCGCAATAACTATATCGTCCATATAAATTACTAAGTTCTTTCTTATAAAATCTGAAAACGTTTCTGAAATAAAACGTTGAAACACTGCCCGGTCATTTTTCAATCCAAAAGGCATCCTCAAATACTCATATTGTCCTTGAGGGGTAAAAATTCACGGATTTTTCTTCGACCTATAGTTGATGAAATCCGCTTTTAAAGTCAATCACAGAAAAACAACATTTCCCTTCCAAATACTCCAGGCAATCTTCAATAAGGGGCAAAGGAAAATTATCTTTAACGATACGCTTGTTCAAACCACGGTAGTCAACGCACATTTGAATTTCACCACACTTTTTCTTCACAAGGACCAAAGGTGACGCATAAGGTGAGGCGCTAGGAAGTATTACTTTTTTCTTAAGCAAATCATCAATGATTTCCGCCACTTTCTCCCTCTCAAAATAAGACAAACGTCTCGGAGAACAGTATAACGGAGTGGTATCGGTTAATCTAATAGACATCCGATATCTAGGTGCAGTGTTATAATCGTATTGGATACTAAAATAATGAGATTGAATAATTTGTTCACACCTATTTGCAATTTCCAACCCAAATCTCAGTGCCTATCTCAAATGAATCCTCTAACGATGGCTCAATGTCAGCCAATAATCTCTGCGCATCACTGTCAGCATCCAAAATTTTTACAGAATTTTTATTATCTGAGCCAGAGTTGTGATTATGACTTAAGATTATGGGTTTATGAATAGCTGTACTTAAATTACTTGTATTCTTCATTTTAGCGGTGAAAAGGGAAGAATCTTTGGATTTATAAGTATCATTAATGTTTTTCTATGAAATAATTGAACGTTCATTATCCTCAGTGCGTCTCGACCAATTAATACAGGAAGTGGTAATATTTTGTCATCATCTATATTTAAGAGGATAGAATATGTTTTCCCTTTTCACCTCGCAAGCCTTAGATCTCGATTTGTTGAATCGCTGCCAAGTTCTCTGATCCAGACTCCTCCTCATCCTGCAGAATTGCCTGGTTGACGCCCTCCGCTCGGGGCTTTGCTGTTACTTATGATCCACGCTCTTCGGTTGTTTGCACTCTCTAGCCATGTGTCCCATTTGCCTACTATTGTAGGAACGAATGGTTTCGGGCCTGGACACACGGACTTTGGGCTTCACCACTTTAGTTTTCTCCACCGACTTTGAAATTTGGGCCGACATCTTCTTAAATTTGTCGTAGATCATAATTTTGTTTCACAACTCCTCCAAAGAACTACAATAAGCCATCGCAGACGCATCTCCGGATTCATCTCCCAAGCCTTTTACGATGAATCGAATAATATCTTTATATATGAGGGAACCGTGAAATTTTCAAAAATAAGGTAAACTGTTAAACTGTACAAGCCCCTTTTGTACAAGGCTTCCGCGCAAATTCGAAGCACACAACCAGGAATTCTATCGAAACCTGGCTTAACACGCTGAAGATTGTAAAGCAGAAAGATTTTGATTAAAGTGGAACAAAATATTACATTTGTAGAACTTAAAGTTTATTTATTCACTTCTGTTCGTCTGGCGCCTTCTTAAGAGAGTGATCGCATTTCCTCGATCGTGCACGGTCGATAATAATCCACCGTCGTCGGTCGATGCCATTCTTATCGATAGTTACAGTGTAACCTTATCTTTACCGTATATTATATTTACAATATTTACATTATTTACATTCTGCCGACCTGGCTATAGATCGACCACGATCTTTATAAACAAAGAGCAACAAGTTCGTTAACATCCAAGGCTTAAGTTTAGCAGGTTCTAACACGCCTCAAAATGGCAGTTGAGTTAACTGGCAATCATCAATATCAACTACTTCGTATCGATCATTATTAAACACACGACTTATTCTATAAGGCCCACGGTACTTAGGGGCAAACTTCTTATTAATTCCTGCAGTAGTATCAACATTTCTTATAGCCACATAATCACCTATTTGATATTCACGAAGAGCTCTATATTTTCTACTATATGACTCTTCATTTATTATCTGTGAATTCTGGATATTAACAGATGCGTTCTCACGGATGCTTACAAGATCTCTAAGGTGAGCATTGAATTTATTCTCTAAGTACTCAGAAAGCTCATCAACTACAGGTCCCTTTTGTGGTACTCCAAACAATAAAACACTAGACGCTACTTGAGTGCAACTATGTACTGCGTTATTAATTGCATATTCAACTTTATTAAGTAATTTGTACCAATCAGACTGACTAAGAGGTTCTGCTAATTTCCCTTGCATTGGTGTTAACACTCGGCTTACACGCTCCACCTGGCCGTTAGCGCTCCTGTGGCTACTTTAATGTGCTCAATGTCTCGCTCTTGGCAAAAGGTGGTGATTTCAAGTGAGGTAAACCAAGTACAGCGATCCGATATAACCCTATGGGGTCGAATATGAAAATCAAAGTATTTACTCAACTCATCTCTCGCTTCCCTTGTACTAGTCGTATTAACGGTAAAAAGTTTGACAAACCTGGTAAACGCATCAATTACAACCAGGAGGTGCTTTCTCTTTGAAATGATACTCGGTAAGGGACCTAAATGGTCTATATGGAGTGTATGAAACGGAAAACAAGGTTTAGGAATACTATGCAAGGTTCTATTATGAATAGATCTCGGCACCGAATACAAAATGCACGAAAGACAATTTCTAATAAAATGCTCAACTTTAGTTCTCATTTCTGGAAACCAATAGGTCCTTCTCAAATCCTTAACACACTTATCTGCTGCCAAGTGACCTAGTTTTTCGTGAGAATTTCTAATTAGCTGTTCTTCCATACAAGCAAGTGCATACAAACAATTAGAATCATCCACGTTCTTTCGACATACTAGTCCACCCCTTGATTCAAATTTACGCACGTTTCCTCTCTCTAGTTTCTCTCTCAAATAAACAATATTTTTATCCTTCATCCGTTATCCTTTTATCCGTTTTTAGAATTAGGTCTTCGTCTTCAGGTTTTGCTCCTACAACTCCAACTAACGGTATTGATTTTAGAAAAGCGTCCTCACTAATTTATCATCCTCCAATTATCATCTCCCCAGGCCTCTTTACTACCGTTCATGTAATTACTGGCAGCTTTCTCACAATTTATTCCACCATTCTCTTCCTCTTATTCTTTAGGAAGGTTTTCTTCCAACATAACACGAAGTCTCTCTAAGGGATCTTCACAAAGGTCATCAAGTGGCACTCTATCAACAAAAGTGTGTCTAGGGATTTCTAAAAGGCTTTGAATAATGCTATCTCTACATGGGCCATAGTTACACCGGGTCTATGCATAATCGAATAATCGTAATTCTCTAACTCAAGGGACCATCTGGCAATCCTAGGATTAATAGCTTTTCTAATAAGAGTTTGCACTAACGAATTGCAATCCGTAATTATTTTAAACGGTCTATGTTCAAAGTATACTCTAAACCGGCGCAACGCATTTATTATTGCTAGTGTTTCCAGATCAAAACTATGGTATCGGGTTTCTGCCACAGTGGTTTTACCGGAATAAATCGAAATATGATGCATTTTTCCATTTTCTTGTCGCTGCAATAGTATTACTGCATGGGCACTGGCATCCGTATGGAGCTCGGTTTATCGACCAGGACTGAAAATGGCTAAAGCAGGTGGATTAGCTAAAGCGTTCTTTAAATCTTTAAACGCTTTTAATTGCTCATCATTCAGTGGAAAAGGACCCCTTTTCTTCAACAACTCTGTCAAGGGTTTAGCTATACGCGCAAATGACAGGACGAAACGTCTAAAATACGAAAAGAATCCTAGACAGGAGTGAAGACTATAAACATTCTGCGGCACAGGGAAATTTCTCAATGCTTCCAAATGCGATTCACTAGGCTTTATCCCGTATTTACTGACACTGTACCCCAGGAATTCGCATTCCTTCTTCAAAAATACGCATTTCTTCTTGTTTATCTCCAAATTATATTCGCTTATACGATCCAAAAGTTTTCCCAAAATCTCTAGGTGGTCATCTACTGTCTTACTCGCAATAACTATATCGTCCATATAAATTACTAAGTTCTTTCTTATAAAATCTGAAAACGTTTCTGAAATAAAACGTTGAAACACTGCCCGGTCATTTTTCAATCCAAAAGGCATCCTCAAATACTCATATTGTCCTTAAGGGGTAAAAATTCACGGATTTTTCTTCGACCTCTAGTTGATGAAATCCGCTTTTAAAGTCAATCACAGAAAAACAACATTTCCCTTCCAAATACTCCAGGCAATCTTCAATAAGGGGCAAAGGAAAATTATCTTTAACGATACGCTTGTTCAAACCACGGTAGTCAACGCACATTTGAATTTCACCACACTTTTTCTTCACAAGGACCAAAGGTGACGCATAAGGTGAGGCGCTAGGTAGTATTACTTTTTTCTTAAGCAAATCATCAATGATTTCCGCCACTTTCTCCCTCTCAAAATAAGACAAACGTCTCGGAGAACAGTAAAACGGAGTGGTATCGGTTAATCTAATAGACATCCGATATCTGGGTGCAGTGTTATAATCGTATTGGATACTAAAATAATGAGATTGAATAATTTGTTCACACCTATTTGCAATTTCCAACCCAAATCTCAGTGCCTATCTCAAATGAATCCTCTAACGATGGCTCAATGTCAGCCAATAATCTCTGCGCATCACTGTCAGCATCCAAAATTTTTACAGAATTTTTATTATCTGAGCCAGAGTTGTGATTATGACTTAAGATTATGGGTTTATGAATAGCTGTACTTAAATTACTTGTATTCTTCATTTTAGCGGTGAAAAGGGAAGAATCTTTGGATTTATAAGTATCATTAATGTTTTTCTATGAAATAATTGAACGTTCATTATCCTCAGTGCGTCTCGACCAATTAATACAGGGAGTGGTAATATTTTGTCATCATCTATATTTAAGAGGATAGAATATGTTTTCCCTTTTCACCTCGCAAGCCTTAGATCTCGATTTGTTGAATCGCTGCCAAGTTCTCTGATCCAGACTCCTCCTCATCCTGCAGAATTGCCTGGTTGACGCCCTCCGCTCGGGGCTTTGCTGTTACTTATAATCCACGCTCTTCGGTTGTTTGCACTCTCTAGCCATGTGTCCCATTTGCCTACAATTGTAGGAACGAATGGTTTCGGGCCTGGACACACGGACTTTGGGCTTCACCACTTTAGTTTTCTCCACCGACTTTGAAATTTGGGCCGACATCTTCTTAAATTTGTCGTAGATCATAATTTTGTTTCACAACTCCTCCAAAGAACTACAATAAGCCATCGCAGACGCATCTCCGGATTCATCTCCCAAGCCTTTTACGATGAATCGAATAATATCTTCTGTTGCCAACTCCACTTGTCGCGCAATGCCGCACATGGAGACAAAATACTGGAGAGCACCCTCGTCAGCTAACTTCTTCCTGGCATCCAGTTGCTTGAACACATCGAATGCAGTAATCTTGACGTTTCAGTCATGAACACTCTTGCTGACTTGCTCTTGAGCTGATTTATTTTGGCCCAACTCATTTTCTAAATCAGCCACTCGTTTGCGCGCACCGTACAGCCTCTTAACTTGCAGCAAATGTTGTATTTTTGCCTCGACGTTCGCCATCATTCGATCACGAAACTGCACGTTCGCAGCCGCTACATCAGAACACGTTCCCTCTAGGATAGCTTTCAGCTCAGGTCTCGTTTTTTTCAATATTTCACTATATCTCATTACAAAGGCGTTCTCTTTTTTACGGGCCTTGACCCCACACCTGGTATGTAGAACTTATATTTTCTTTTATTTTATTTATTCACTTCTGTTCGTACACGGTCGATAATAATCTATCGAGTGCCATTCTTATCGATAGTTACAATGTAACCTTATCTTTAACTTATATTATATTTACAATATTTACATTATTCGCAAATTAAACTTACATACAGCCTTAGGATAAGACCGTTCAGAATGATGTCACCTGTTCCCCGATCGTTGCTACCGTCATATTCAAAAAAAAAATAAGAGGAATGAAATATCTGATTGTACGCTTATTACATGATATCCAATGAAACTAAAACCTACCACGGTCTAAAGATTTCGTATAAGGTAAGCAAGGTAAAATTTAACTGAAATTTAACTAAAAAAATACCTTTAAAAGTCTAGACTTTACATCTATTAGGTGTGTCAATTCTTAATTGAACCAAGGAGGCTTGTAAGAGATAATAGATCGGAGCAAAAGAGTTAAAAAAGATTTAATTAAAGTATTGAAAATATTTATGGCATCCGCCATACCAATTAAATCCAAGCTACAGTGACAGCTATTTAGCTAGTTATTTAGCACCACTTCAACTTGGCTATATTTTCATATCATCGCGTTCGCTGCACAGAATTTTCGGACGAGCACTTACAACCTTTTGCCATGCCAAATTTCGTACACTCGATCATCGCGATCGCTGCTGGTCTAAGCAGCGTCCGAATAGACGCATTTGCACACAGCGTATCCGCCGCATTAGTCCATCACTGCTCGCGGCCACTGTCGATCCTCGCTACCTGGACGTCGTTGGAGTGGACAGACCATCCTCCAAATCTCATCACTAAAGTTAGAGTCGACATTTTGGTCGTTCTGCCTCAACTTGGTCGCACTCTAGGCTAGCCAAACGAAAACTTTTCACTGCATTTTGTCGTCTAACACACCTTGTGAAGAACGGCATTGCCGTATTTGCTATATTCGAGTTCCCCGACTATCAGATACCCATTACTAAGCTAGTGGAAGTGTTATTAAGAAATTTTCAAGCCAAGAGCTCTGAGCTGGTATAAAAAGACTTCAGCCAACCGAGACAGGGAGGGTGGAGTTCTTTCTTCTTCTGGGAGTTGTCATACTCGGCAGAAGACCGTCTGAAGTCGCCTGCTCTTCAGCCGGGCAACACAGACATCAACCTGGAGTGCTTCAAGGGCCGGTGGGACTTCCTCCACGATGGCAATCAGTGGGAAGGAATTGCAGAGAAGCACTTGTGCGCAATTACCCCCATCGGCGATCAACTGGCCATTCACGCAGAGGCACTAAATCTCCGTGCACTTTTTGCGGCATGGGTCATCTCCCTCAGCTCGATCACTAAAGGCTCTACAGCAGCATCGTCATTACGATGCCGTGCATTTTGGAGCCGGCGACGAAGTCTCTGGACCGTCCACCAACGTGCTCTCCTGCTGGGCGTTGCAGGCGACTTTCTTACCAGCGCAATATCGTACACTTCATGTACCATACTGCCCAAGGTATATCTTGCTGGTCCAACGGCGACTCGGGTAAGATTTCCGGAAGCTCGGCTGCTCTACTCACCATCTCCTCCTCGAACAATCGCAAACGTGCTTTGGATAAGTTTTAGGGAGGCACAGGAGCTATGCTCTCAACTGCGCTCGTGGTAGTTGGTTCGGACACAACAGTGATAATGTTGTGGTCACTCACCCACTCTCCACTCCGATGTGGCCCACAGAGATGCTGCCTCGTTGACGAATGTCACGTCGATATCACTACGAGCTCTGTAGTTATCGAGCTTGTACAACTCTGTTAGGGCGGCGGCTCTTGCCTCCAGCATCCACTCAAATTGAAGCTCAACCCAACTGTAGTTATCTTGCCCCTCGGCATGCCGAGAGAGTTTGCTAAACCACATGGAGGGCACTGCATTACTGAAGAGGTACCTAAGATTCAGTCCCAATCATGCATTAAATTGACAGTAATGGCAGTTGCTCAGCAAAGGAAGATTAAGTCAAAACTCTCTTTAACGACCAGACATACGCCATAGTCTGTGGTGAGTGTCTTAACTGGCATACAGATGGCATCCTGTTGATCCACTAGGATGGCTGCGTTTCCTCGCCGGTCGCCATCATACATCATATTTACCTATAGGCGTCTAGCAAACACGAAATAAGTTTTTGTTAAATTTAACAAGGTTGTTAAATCTTCTAAGGGAGTCTTAAATCCGAGCCAATGGAGATATTCAAAAATGCTTACAGTACCTCGGAAGAAGCACCACACCACTACAAATAAAAACAAGAGGCAAAGTATAATCGTATACTTTCGTATAATCGACATCAGATAAATGTCAGCTGGTGGAAGGAAAAACGTGTCAGTTTTTCGCGGTTTGTGGCATTAAAGTGTGGGCAAATCAATAAAAATTAGCAAGAATAACAAAAAAATTAAAAAATATCAACACTTGCTGAAAAAAGTTGGTGTGGCAGTTTTGGATGGATTGTGGGCGTTAGAGTGGGGTTGTCAACATTTGGAAACTTTGGAAGCTACACGCTTGATCTCAACATTCTAGCTTTTATAGTTTCTGCGATCGAGGCGCTTATACGCACAGACGGATGTGGCTAGTTAGACTCGGCTATTAAACAGTGCGTTACACTGTATCTTCGCGTAGATAATATCCTTCGGCTTATTTAGCTGTTAGTATTTCATTTCGTCTGGATAATAGATGATTTCACAAATGGGTGTTTTAGTAATGCACTTGGGAATGTGATAAATGATTAAAATTGCATTAATTTCTGTTTTCAACCAATATGATGTTTTAATTTTCAACAATCTCTCCTCAGAGCTCACTTGTTTTAAATAATCATGTTTTAGTAATTTTGGGTTGAATATACTGAGTCGAGTTATTTGCATTAATGTCTTCTATATATTCTGTGAAATGTTGTAAGTTGCTGTCTTCCTCGTTCTCCCTTTTCTCTTAATTCGTTTATTAAATCTATCCCACTTTTTAATAGTCATGTTTAAAGTTGTATTTTAGATGCTTATTTCAGATAAATTATATTTTTTTTCTAGCTCGTCCTTATCGTTTTGGTATCTAAGGTATCAAATAAATATTTATAGGCTGCTTCCTTTATATTAAACATACCTCTTTTATATCGCTGTGCTATTTTAATTTCCCTAATTTGTCTTCTGTGTCTTTCTGCTAAATATTATCTCTGAATAATTTCTTGGAATTCGTTTGCTTCTTCTAGCAAATTTTAAAATGCTATCTTGGTTTTGGTAATGTTAATGCTTAAATAATGGTATTTATAATTAGTTGGGAGTTCTAAATTTCTAAATCTAAATTAGTTCTAAATTTGAACACGAAGTAAGTAGCATTTTGGTTTCATGGGGCTATAAGTGTGTAGAATAAATTTGAACTTTGTGTACCTATTTTCGATTTCGGTTTGGTTTCCTATGATTCTGAATTTCTCGTTAACTGTGTTATGACATCTTTCAATATATATGTCCGATATGTTATGTTATATATGTCCGATATATAATTTCTGTTCTTAATCCTTCTGCATTTAGAAAATTGTGTAAAGCTGTGTTGGAAAGGTATTCTGTTTTAGCCATGTTTCAAATGTCGCATTCGTTTATTATATTCTGAAATACCTTCTGGTATTCTGGGAAATATTAATTTTCTTTAAGCCAATTAATTGATTTTGCAATACCTGGGTGTAATAATTCCTTATTTCTTTAATATTGCTTCTTTAAATTCTGAGTATGTCAATATACCAATTTTATGGTAAATTTCTCTAGTTTTGTGATTTGTGTTTATGATTTCTGTGTATGCGTTTTGGAATATAAGAAAATCTGATTCATCGTATCTGATTCATAAGTATTCTTTAATTATTTCCTTTGCTAGCCTTTCTTTCATTTGATTTTCATTTCTTTCGCAAATAAGGAGGGGGGCTTCTACGAGGGAGGTATTATGAAGTTGCCGTCTAGATGGAAACAGATTATCGAACAAAACGGCGAATATTTGAACTAAATCCGATCACTGTAACACTTTTTATAAAGCATTGAATAAAGAGCACAAAAGCGGAAGGGAGATATTTGCCAAACTAATATTATCTTTCTCTTTCGTTTATGGAAGTTATGTGTAACCTCAGTAGTATCGTCATGTTCCCTTATTAGTTCAATTTGTAGTGAAAATTAATTGATAATTGTTACTGTTATTTCGATGTAATTCTGATTGTCTTCTTGTGCGCTGTGTATAGTGTCATTTATACTATTTGCTGCTTCTCCTATCATATTCTCTTCAATTTCATCTCTGGATAACGCGTCAGCTACATAATTTTATTTTCCTGGCAAACATTATACATATTTTATAATCGAATTCAGTTAGCTTAATTATATATTTTTGTAATTTAATGTTTAGTTATTGTATTTTGTTTAGCCAGAGAAGTGGTTTATGATCACTTACTATTTCGAAAAGTCTGCCAAATAGATATGACCTAAAATATTAAGTCGCCGAAATAATTGCTAAAAGTTCATTCTTAGTTGAGATGTAGTTATTTTTGTGTTAGGGTTCTGGTCAGACTAGACAGTTGATTTTGAATTTATGAACACAATGAATGTCTTCTTCCGTAATAGCGTAGGTCTTGAATTCTGCATCTTTTTAAAAAGTTTTTCACAGTGCTAGACGAGTAATGTTGTCGCCAATGGCAGAGGAAATCTCTAAAACTGCTAGTGCTGCACGCTTTTCTTTAGAACTAATAATGTATTACGATATTTCCCAACCGAGCTTACTTACTATCGAATGGAACAATTGATTATCAATAACAACGAATCAATGATTTCTTTTCTAATATTTTTAAAAAAAAATTTTCCGACTTTCTGTGCTTATACATTATTAAGAAATTGGTGTACAATGAATTAGTACACATAATGATTAGAAACAACAAACTATGTTTTTTTTCTTACTAAAATTTACTCAAATGCTTAACAAGTTTTTGTTACAACATTTCATATTATAACTTCATATTAGCGATTGTCAATAGTCTTAAACCGCTTCAAAACGTGTTTTGATTTGATATATTTTAATTTGTGTTGTTAGCAACAAAATAACAATTATTCACTTCTACCTTTCCAATTAAAATATTTTAGTTCTTTATAACGACAAGTGCTAATACATTTTTCATATAACTATGTATATATTTAAAGGGCTAAACTACTTCATGATGCCTGGAACTTAGCTTATGCTGGTGAACTAAATTTTGCCACTGCTCTTAATGTAACATTATTTTTGAAGTATGAACGTAATCCTATTGTGTGGAATCCAGTATTCACCTTTCTTGACCAAGTTGGCAAACGCCTCGAAAAATCGTCAATTAGCAGAAAGTTTGAGGTAAGAATGAAATAATGTAAAGAAAAAAAAACAATTTATAACACTTTTTTCAGTTCTACATTATAGAACTTTTAGCACCATTATATGACTATTTGGGAACGGCAAATTTTAACGAAGACATAAATATAACTGAACTCCGAAAATTGACTACAGCGTTTTTATGTAAAGCTGGATATTTTCCGTGCTTTAAGGCAGCAAGAATGGCTTTTAATCTGTGGGTCAACAGTTCATATTCGTAAGTGATTTAGAACTTAAAAAAAATACAACATTTTTATTTCAAATTAATTATTTTAGGGTCCCCAATGAGTACATATGTCCAATGTTTAAGTGGGGCTCTATGAAGGAATGGATGTTTGGACTCGATCGTATGCTCGAATTTCCTAAGTTCCGTCTTCAGAGTGATCGCACCTATTTATTAAAAATGCTAGCTGGATGTCCAGCGCAACGAGAAAAAATTATTTTTCTACTTGAATTGGCAATCCTGAAAAATATTTCCATTTTTTCCGATAACGACATAGTGTTAATTATTAGTATGTTAACTTCTCGATCCATAGGATACACGACACTGTTCGATTTTCTGTCAAATAATTGGGATTGTATTCATCAGAAGTAAGTAATTCATTTTTGATCTAAAAGTAAACAATAAATTGTTTAATTTTAATTAACACAATTTCTTTACATAATTTCTTATATTACACAATTTCTTAGTGTATTAAAAAAACACAAAAAAAAACATGTGGATGAGGTGAAATGTTAACAATTTCACCTTTAATATCTGTGTGGACTGCAGTCCACGAAGTCACGAAACACTCCTGGAAAGAGTGGCGACTACTATATATACAAACATACACGAACAAATGTGGACAGTAACACAAAACTATTGCTTACCAACACTATAAAAAATTTGTTGCTTCATTCAATAGAAAACTACAAAAAAATAAAATAATCAAAGCCTTGGGAGTGACGGTTTATGGAAGCTTGTGGAAGTGGATAAAATGTTTTTGGTATACCGATAAAAATTGGCAAGGCAAACAATAAAATAAAATTAAACCTTGTTTTAAAAGTGTGGGCGTGGCAGTTTTGTGCGGCTTGTAGGCGTTACCAATAATACCCATATTACCAATATTACCCATATTAGCAATATTAACCACATTAGTAATATTATCAATATTACCAATATTACCAATATTAGTAATATTATTCATATTACCAATATTACCCATATTAGTAATATAATCCATATTACCAATTGTTCACACATGAACACGGATATACATATAATATTATATGTATATATATTGTACGTAAAACGATTGGATCGCTGCAGCACATGTATTGTCAAACATGGGTCTGCCTATATTTAAAAATAAACAACTCTTTTGCGTTAGATTTATAATTCTGGAAAAGTGCCACGAACTCCTGCGTGGAAAGGATAGTCATAAAAGATAGTCATAAAAGATAGTCATAAAAAAGCAACAAAAACTTCAATTCAGTCAAGAGATAATGTGTTTGCAAAAAAAACAAAGAAATCAGTACAACTGACAGAATATTGTCACTAAATCCGTTTTTGGATAAGGATGGACTCCTCAGAGTAGAATGAAGACTACAAAACTCCGATGCAGAATTGGAACTTAAACATCAAATTATTTTAGATAAAAGTCATATATCTTACTTGATAATTAAAGATGCTCATAAGGAAACCATACATGGAGAAATAAACCTAATGCGTAATTGTATTCAAAGAAAGTATTGGATGTTTGGGTTAAGAAATTCGTTGAAGAAGTATTTAAGAGAATGCGTCAAGTGTACAAGATATAGACAAAATACAGCTAAGCAAATAATGGGAAATTTACCAAAATATCGAGTAACTATGGCATTTCCATTCTTAAGTACGGGATTAGATTACGCAGGTCCTTATTTTGTTAAGTGTTCGAAAATTCGCGGAAAAAAAATATATAAAGGACACGTTGCCGTAAATGCTTGTATGGCCACCAAAGTCATACATTTAGAAATGGTAAGCGATCTAACTTCTGACGCATTTTTAACTGCCCTCAGAAGATTCATTGCTAGACGAGGGAAATTTGCCAATATATATTCATATAAGGAAACAAATTTTGTAGGAGCTGCTAAGAAATTAGATCAAGAATTATTTTTTACCATCCAACAAAATTTAGCGATTGCAGCGCAGCTGGAGAAGGATAGGATTGATTGGCATTTTATTCCGCCGGCAGGACCTCACTTCGAAGGTATTTGGGAAGCTGGGGTCAAGTCAATGAAATACCATTTAAAGCGTATAATCGGCGACAATATTATGACATATGAAGACTTGTCAACCCTTTTATGTCAAATAGAAGCATGTTTAAATTCAATACCATTATACACTATAGTTAATGATTTGGAACAACAAGAAGCTTTAACGCCAGGTCATTTTCTGATTGGAAGACCGCCCTTGGAACCGATGGAGAATCAAAGAATCGGAAATTTGGATAGGTGGAGACTTATCCAAAAAATGAGGAAAGATTTCTGGGTAAAATGGAAAAATGGTAAAAATGAATATTTGCATACACTCCAGCAAAGGAATAAATGGAGAAGAGAAATTCCTAATATAGAAGAAGGGCAAATAGTTTTATTAAAAGATGAGAATTGTCATCCGGCCAGATGGCCCTTAGGAAAAGCGGAAAAAGTACATAAAGGGAATGATAATAAGGTCCGTGTGGCTAAAGTAAGGATGCAGGACGGACTTATCACAAGACCCGTTGCTAAAATGTGTCCCTTGCAAAGACTAAAATCTGTTGAAAAGAATGAAGCTGACCCTGAGCCGAAAAGACGAACTAGGGCAACACCGGGAATGTCCAAGATCGGAATTACCATGGCAATGTTGTTGTCTGGATTGAGTTGTCAATTTTCTAGCGCGTTACCTAAATATATAACACCAAGATATTCCATAGACAGGATAAATAAGACTTCAGCCATATATTTAGTTCCTATAGGAGATGTGGAGATTGTGAGTACTTCTTGGAATTTGGTGATCTATTATAAAATGGATCCATATTTTAAAATGATTTTAAAAGGAAAGGCGCTTATAAGGGATATGAGAATAGTTTGCGAAAGGCTACAAAGCTTTGAAGAACAATGTAGTTTGGTTTTAGATAATATGCAAGGTCTGTTAGTGGAACTTGAAGTAAACAATAAATTGTTAATGATGCAGTCTAGATCCAGAAGCAAACGTGCTCCGTTAGAATTTATGGGTTCATTGTACCATATTTTACGGCAAGAACCGAAGATAAAATTTTAGTTGCCCGCCATAATATTCAGTCTGAAAGCGAAGAAGCGCTATCAACACCTTATATAGGAGAAGTTAGTGATGTTCCGAAGATTATTTAGGATCCGCTGAATATCAATATTAAATCATACTGCAGAATTCGAACGATTGAATAATGAAATTAAATATATGAAAGAACATCATTACAAATTGAAAGACTTAGATTTTCATCATATTTCCGGACATGCTGGTTTAATTATTGCTTTAATAATCATGGTAACCTTAATAATATATTTGCTGTTAGACAACGAGTGCAAGCAATAACCTTTGCAGGTCCATCGCCAGCACTATAAAAGTTAACAGTTTATTTTGAAAGTTCGATATTTGAGGATGAAATTAGTGAACTTGAGTTTGACAAGCAAAATATTTTAACAGCCATAAATAGTCGTCTCAGTGGAACAGCTAAGAAAGCTGAAATGTCGACGGTTGTTAAGGCAGAGGAGTTACCAACCCTGCCTAAAAGTCAAATACCCACTTTCTTTGGTGATTTCAAAGAATGGGATCTTTTTAATGAGCTCTTCACAGAACTCATTCATACGAGAGAAGATCTCAGTCCTTCTCTTAAGTTTAATTACCTCAAATCAGCATTAATTGGAGAAGCCAGGAATGTGGTAACTCATTTATTGCTTGGCTCTGGGGAAAATTATGAAGCCACCTGGGAATTTTTAACCAAGCGGTATGAGAATATAACACAAATTTTCTCTGAACATATGAATAGGCTTATGGATATACCAAGTTTAAATTTGGAGTCCAATAAACAAATGAAATCATTTATTGACACAATTAATGAGTCTATATATATCATAAAATTAAAGGCGTCGCTCAACTTATTTGAAAGCCATGTCAAAAAGACAAAAGAGATACAGGCACTTCTGATGTTATGGACTTTTTAGAGCAAAGGTTCAATTCAATATCTTCATTTTCACAGGAAGTTAAACCTGTAAAGAAAATTATTAACACGAACATTAACAAAAATTATAGTGGCAATTGTGTATATTGTAAACTACCGGGGCATTATTTAATTCAATGCCATATATTTAAAATAATGAATCCAGCAGAACGGTCTGACTGGGTAAGAAACAATCGGATTTGCGTAAGATGTCTGAAGCATCCGTTTAATAAAAAAGCAGTTCTTTTCGATTTGTCGAAAACCTCACCACACGTTACTTCACCTTACAGGTAATAATCCAGAAAAAGTGAATACGTGTAGAACAACAGGGCAAGACTTGTTAGCCACGGCTTTGATTCAAGTGAAGTCAGGAAATGGAGGCTTTCAAAAATTAAGAGCTTTCATTGATAGCGGTTCTCAAAGCACAATTGAAAAATTTCATTCACATACGGAAATAAGTGGAGTATCTTCCACAGGAACGTGCATCTCCAAGCACAAAGCAATAATTTTAATAAAAAATTCTCTAAAAAATCATGAAAGCGCTTCCAGTAAGCACAATTAATGTTGATCAGAAAAAATGGAATTAGCCGACCCCGATTTTAATAAACCTGGTCGTATCGATCTAATCATTGGAGCAGACGTATATACTCACATTCTGCAGAATGGAGTTATAGAAATAGACGGTCTCCTTGGTCAAAAAACTGATTTCGGGTGGATAGTTCTGGATGTAAAAAATCGAAAGGAATGGAAACTATTGTAGATTTAGATCGCTATTGGGAAGTTGAGGAAAACGAAAAAAATGAAGGCAGCGGACAGTCGCGTATGCAGACGGATGAAAGTCATCACCAGTACGAATGGGATTACAATAACGAAACTAAGCACTACAATAAGAACGACGAACAGTTCCAGGAAGATCAATTACAGAATACTCAGACAGAAATGTTTACAGATCAGCAATATCAACAAGCTGAACATTTTCCAATGCCAGCCTGGGATCCCACCAATACATAGAGATCATGTTTAATAACCACAGATATAGATGCATAGTTGACACTGGCTTTCAACCTTCAAGTTAAAGATAAACAAATAACTGTCCGAAGTATGACAGGCTATTCTAAATTAAATAAATATGTAGACCTTCCAGCCATCGGTCTTTTTCAACAAACACAAAAATTCTCTATAATTATTCATTTTCACCTTATTATGACATTCTATTAGGAAGAAAAATACTACTGGAAAATAACGGTTTAATAGAAAGAAACAATAATTAGCAAACGAACACTCATTCACAAAGAACTATATCCATGTGATGGGAACTCATCAAAAAATTTTAATGCACTCTTACAAGAAAACAACTTTACATCAGAAATAAATTATGCCATGGACAACAACATAGACTCAGAACACACATACAGACTAGAACAATTAAATAGTGAGGAAAAATACAAGCTTACAAATTTATTAAAAGAGTTCAGTGACATTCAATATTGCGAAAATGAAAATCTTACACTCACAAGTATAATACGTCATGATATAAAAACCGTTCACGAAAACCCAGTTTACAAAAGACCATACTCGTATCCGTTCGCCTACGAAGCAGAAGTTAATAAGCAAATTGAGGAAATGTTAAAACAAGGTGTGATACGCGAAAGCGACTCCCTTTACTGCAGTCCATTATGGATTGTTCCCAAAAAGATAGATACCTCTGGCAAACCGAAATTCAGGTTGGTCGTGGACTATCAAAATCTAAATGAAATAACAATAAACGATAAATATCCGATTCCTAATATGAACGAAATACTAGGCAAATTAGGAAACTGCCAGTCTTTTACTACAAAAGGCTTTCACCAATTCGAAATGAACCCTAAGTCTATACCAAAAACGGCGTTTTCGACCAAACATGGTCACTATGAGTACACTCGTATGACATTTGGCTTAAAAAATGCTCCTCCTCCTCTGAACGAACACCTAGACTCATTGAGAAAGGTTTTTGAGAAACTTAAAGAGGCCAATCCTAACCTCCAATTGGACAAATGCAATTTTTTCAAAAAAGCGAACAAATTTCATAGGTCATATTTAAGTCCAGAAGGCATACGACCTAATAAAGAGAAAGTTAAGGCAATCGATAAATTTCTTCTCCCAAAGTCACCAAAAGAAATCAAATCTTTCTTAGGCTTATGCGGATATTACCGTAAGTTCATTCCAGATTTTGCAAAGATTGCAAAACCTCTGACAATATTTAAAAACAAGGAGCTAAGATACCCACAAGAATCGAAGAATACAATAAATTAATTGAAAACACTCATAATGAACGAACCAATTTTGATTTGCCCTGATTTCACAAAAACATTTTAGGTCACTACCGACGCTGGCGATTTCGCCATAGAAGCCGTGTTATCGCAAGACAATAAACCAGTAAGCTTTGTATGCAGAACTTTAAATGATCATGAACAAAATTATAGCACTATTGAAAAAGAACTATTAGCAATCGTTTGAGCAACCAAATATTTCCGCCCATATCTATATGGAGTCCCCTTTGAGATTTTGAGCGATCACAAACCCCTTGTTTGGCTAAATAATATTAAATAACCTAACATGAAACTACAACGTTGGCGAATCAGATTTACTGAATATAATTTCAAAATTAAATATTTAGAATGTAAACACTTAATCATGTAGCAGACGCTTTATCTCGCGTCAAAATTGAAGAAAACATGGTAGGCGAAGAAGAAAATAGTTCAACAGCAGCAACAATATACAGTTCATCAGAAAGTACCTAAACCTACATTGAAATTACAGAAAAACCAATAAACTATTTTGCAAGACAAATTGAATTTATTAAAGATACCGTAGAGCAAGTAGAGACAACGAAATATTTTTCCAGAACAAAACTGACCATCAAATACACCCTGTTACACCCTGGTATTGAAAAAATGATACGATTATTTAAAGAAACTCACTATTTTCCCGATTATAATAAACTAATTCAAAACATTATAAATGATTGCGAAATCTGTAACCTTGCAAATACAGAACATAGACCAACTAAACTAGTTTTCGAAATAACTCCAGAGACAAATAACCCACGAGAAATGTATGTTATTGTCTTTTCTGCAATTGACAACGAACAGTATCTATATTGTATAGACGTGTATTAAAAATTTGCTTCACTTATTGAAACAAACAGTAGATATTGGTTAGAGGCAAAACGAGCCCTTACTAGAATTTTTAACGACATGGGAGAACCACAAAAAATTAAAGCAGACAAAGAGTCCGCGTTTATAAGCACGTCCTAAAAAATTTGGCTAAACAACGAAAACATACAAATAGATATTACCACAAGAAAAACGAGAATAGCAGACATAGAACGCCTTTATAAAACCATAAATGAAAAAATCAGAATTATCAATATTAAGAACAATAGAGAAAATAAAGAAACACGAATGGAGACAATTTTATACATGTCCAACCACAAGACTAAACATAACACAACCGGACAGATACCGGCTAACATCCATCTTTACGCAGGCAAACCTACTTATAATAGCCAGATGATTAAAGAAATTTAATTAAAAAAATTAACAAGAAACGACAGGATTTCGAAATCGACACAAAATTTAGACAAGCACTCTTAACGCGCGCAAAATCAAAGAATCCCTTTAGAAAAACAGGCAGAATAGAACAATTATAAGAAAAACATTATAACGAAAATAATAGAGGTCAAAACGTTATTCATTATAAAAGCAAATATAAAAAGAAAAGGAAAGGTAATGACAGCAACTACTTGCAGCAAACCGACACCTCCCAATCATCGGACTCATAATCGCCATAATAACTACAGCAGGAACACTCGAAATCAACCCAATAGAAAACAATCAAGGATTTATCTTGTTTGAATCTGGAACAATACAAATCCCTATCACCTTTATGCATCACTGTCTCAAAATAAATATTACAGAAGTTGAAGAAACATTTAATAGTATAATTAAACAATGTCAAGAATTTAAAAACGTTACACAAATTAAATATTTAACCGAGAAAATGGAAAGAGAAATGAATGGCATACGCATCTCAAAACGAAACAAACGAGGACTGGTTAACTTTGTAGGTTCCACATTAAAATATATGTTTGGCACACTAGACGAAGACGACAGACAACATATTGAACAATAAATTTCGACTCTATTACAAGACACAGTACAGGTCAGCGCTCTAAACCACGTTATTGACAGTCTCATTAATGGCATAGAAATAATTAACACCCAGTCCAATTCTTTGAAAAAAGAACAAAAAATTAATTTATTAATATTTAACATTGAACATTATACCGAATATATTGAGGATAGTGAAATGGGTTTACAACTAACACGACTAGGAATATTTAATCCCAAACTACTAAAACACGACAATATTGGCAACGTTAATTACAAAAATCTGATAAACATAATAACTTCCGCTTGGTATAAGCTTGGTATAGCTACTAATGAAATATTCCTAATGTCCCACATTCCTATGAATACAATTGAACAACCAACTTTCATAATTGCACCTTACCCCGACAATAATGGCCAAGTTATTAAGGAAAATATTGAAGGCAAATTCTACTCACATAACAACTATGTACTAAATACACTAACAAAGAATATTGTCAAAGACCAATGCATAGCTAACATAATAAAACACGAAACACCAACTTTTACTTTTCAAAAATATCGTAAACAATCCTATATTCAATACATTAAGCCAAATATACTTATAACTTGGAATATGACAAGAGAAAAAAGGTATCACAATTGCAACGGTCAAGTGATTTATATTCAAAAAATAATAAAATTATAAAAATATCCAACTGCACAGCTGAATTAAAACAAATTTCAATATCTAATAGTATTCAACAATACTCAAATTTAATGTTTACTGAACACAATGTAACCAAAGTCGAACCAATGTCACATATAGAAATGAAAGAAATGATTTTGTTAAACAATAAGAATAACACAATTTACAGAAACATACTAATAATCCTCATATCTGTTTTAGTTTTAATTTACATATTTTACTTTTATATGAAATGTAAAACAGCGCCACACAAATCTATTAACTCTTACCTAAAGTAAAATAACCAGAAATAACCGCTTGAGGAAAAGCTAATATCTAAAAGGTGGGGGAGTGACATATTCACTTTTCACATAAGAAACTAAAACCGATCTTTTGGAAAGCTTCACTCTTCAAAAGCTTAATAATGGTATGTAACAGGCAGAAGGAAACGTTTCCTACCATATAAAGTATACATATATGTTCTTGATCAGGATCAATAGCTGAGTCGATCTGGCCATGTCCGTCCTTCCGTGCGTCTGTCCATCTGTCCGTATAGACGCCTCGATCTCAAGAACTACAGAAGATAGAATGTTGAGCTTAAGCATGCAGCTTTCAGAGACATAGACGCTGCGCAAGTTTGTTTCCAAATGTTGCCACGCCCACTCTAACGCCCACAAGCCGTTATTCCAGCACAAAGTTGAAATTTTTCGTACGCACTTCCATTAGCTGAGTAACGGGGAACTCGACTATAGCATTCTCTCTTGTTTTAAGATGTACTTTTGCTTTTTGGAAATAATTTACTGTTTTTCAAATCATGAAATGTAATCACTTTAGTTTTTGTGTTACCTTACGATTGGGTAGTCACTTGGTGGTGGGCAACGTAACTACGTGGACTGCCATCCACAGTTTTAAATACTTGATAATGTTGTAAGGCGTATTTTAAACTAATCATATTACATTTTGTTCAAGGTTTTATAATAACACAAATATTTGGAGCAAGCTTATATCATCTGCAACGGGAATGTTTTCTACTGAAGAAAGTTACGACATGGTTAAAATTTTTTACGATAAGCATTATGGACATTTTGGCAGTGCGCAACACCTTATAGAGAGATCACTTCGAAATATCAAAGAAGAAATTTATTGGAGTAAACAAAATATACCCGTAATAGAGGAGTGGATTGACCAATATTTGTCTCACGCCCCAAAACATACATATGTAACTACTAAGGTATGGTATAAGTTGTGATACATATTAGCAAATAAAATAATGTTTTAAATTACTTCATTCCTAAAATCATACTATTTCTATATATGGTCTACAAAATCAAACACAAAAAAAGCTCTACATTACAAGTGCAAATGGGACTTAGTCTTAGAGAGGGACTTATAGGGACTTAGAGACAGAAGATTTCGAGTCCAGATAGGGCACAGTCTTTCGTATCGAGTCGTCAGGACCATAAGAAATAAGATTGGTACGAAAAGGTGAACGCAAAAGGAAACATCGTGAACTAAGACCCGCACTTTGAACTAGTAGATGGAAAGTTTCAAGATGGGCGGTCGTTTTTTTGGCCGTCTCTCTTCGTTTCTTGATCGCTAAACATCGTTGTCGGCGAACTTTATCGCAGCCAAATACCTTTGTTGTTGTCGCCGCTATTCTAAGCGCAAACTCACAAGAAATAAAATTTATAGCGTTTCCCAAATTAAGGCTAAATTTTTAATTGGAAAATTTAGCTGCCAAGAAACTGGCAGCGCAGACCATTGAACTAGTAGATGGAAAGTTCCAAGATGGGCGGCAAGTAATCCAAGGCTTTCAACAACACCGCCAATGTGATCTAAACTGTAGAGGTGAATGACCACATGGACGAGATCTTAGGCGTGCAGCATACTCCAATTTCATCGCCATAGTGTTGGTATTTCTATCGAAACTGCATCTGGTAGAGACATACAAGAGATCAGTAAAGGAATGTCGTGACCACACGTTAGATCTCAGTGTCCAGCACCTCGCATCCGCAATAAATCTATAACCAGCAGCAAAAATAAACCGCCAAAGTAAGCTCAAATAATTACAGCCGAGAATAAAAAGTTGGCAAAACAAACAAAAGATAATAGTGAACCTATGCATTTTTAAGTGCCAGCCAACTTAAAGGAGAAACTGGAGCTTGCCGCAGTGAAACATACATACAATAATACAAAAATAATAATACAAATATTTGCCGTTTTACGTTCTAATCAAAGACGGAGCGAGTATTGCGGTATAATTTTATTTGCGGAGCGAAAGGCTGCTGCTGTTGAATGCAGAATAAAGACTGAAACTACCAATGTAACGGCAACACATATCGTTGCGGATTCATGTTCATAGCGGCCACGCAAATATGCTGTGTTTGCCGGCTATGCAGCGACGTCTAGCATTATTCTTACTTTGCAGAAAGCCGTTTCTGTCGCTTATTTTATCTGGCCGTCCGCGGACGTTAACTTTAGATAACTACTCCCCCGTAAAGTTGGAGGCCGACCTGATTCCGGCAATCGCCTCATTCAATTGCCTTGTAGTTCTTCTGGCCCTTAGGATACGACAGCTCACGAGGCCAACGCAAAAAAGCAGACAACATACTAAAGCCATGATAAGTGCCACCTGTTGGGGGCGATCAGCGTCGATCTCTTCCTTGAATTTCCGGATTGTCTCCAAATTGCTTTCACTCAGGCGATGAAGGTAAGGGAGGCTGAGCACGTTCTGGCTATCGGTAACATTCAACAGGGGGAATTTTGCTACCCCTGGGGCTCGGCTCTGAACGCTATACCGGTTGATGCAAGTAGTTTCATTTATCGTGGCGTGCTGGGTGAAAGAAATGAGGTGCGTGCCGTGCACCCAGACTTCGGTGCTATTGTCTATTTGCACTTTGGCAGTCTTGTCGTTGATGATGATGACTCCAACAGCTTCTCACCGACTTCAAAGACCCTGTTTTGCTGAGAGGCGTTCTCTCTGGCCCTGAGCGCGGTTTGAGCCTTTTTGATCTTATTGTAAATTTCCTCCTGTGGCTCATCGGTGTGCGTTAAGACGATGTCAGCCGGCCTCCTATTGACAACCGAGTGAATCTACTTATTATACTGGGCGGTGGCTAACATGATTAACTCTATCGTGTCGCCTATTCCCTTGTCTATTTTCATGCACCTGGCGAGGTGCTGTGCAGGAGCATTCGCGATGCCAACACCAAAGTTGTTGGACAGCATAGATGTAATTGTATGCGAATTCAACGATGGTTTGTTGCTGGCTTCAGGTCCTCGATGTTCTGCGAGCTAATGGGCTGTACGACGGCAAATTTAGAAAACTTGTCGATACAAGTGAGGAAGAATTTTTTTGTCAGTAGAGAAAATGTCTATGTGTAGAATTTCACCTGCGTGTGACGGTATTGGCGTTTCGCCAATCTCCTGCTTCTTTGGGTGCCTGCCGTACTTGGCTCTTGCACAAGTCCTGCAACTCTGCACAATTTCGTTGGCTAACTTAGCCATTTTGGGGAAGTAGTATGCTTTACATTTTCTTGAGCTGCTCTTTAGGCCCTATTATGTTCGGCGGTCAAGATTTCCCTTCTCTCTTCTGCTCTGAATATGTCTGTAACACGATTCTTGCAGTGCCAGAATTTCGTGGCTGGGAACTTCCGAACTACTTCATCCTGTATCATTGCGAGCGTATTCAGATCGCAATGATAGGCGTTCGTCTAACAGAGACTCTCTGCAAATTAATCGAGTGTCGCTTTTTGTTTCAGAATAAAATAAATGTATGTTTAGACGAGAGGCGTGCTTCCTACAGTACTATCTGGTTCTGGAAACAGTTCAACGGTTTATCCGTTGACTCGATTGTGTGGGTGAGAGACATCTCACTGTGCACTGTTGCGGCGCAGGAGTCAGCCTCTTCTTCTTCCAACGCATTAAGCTGTTGTCTGGATAAAGCGTCCGCTACCAGGTTCTCTTTACCCGGCTTATAGAATAAACGAGCGTTAGACTCGTCTACGCGGGCTTTCCATCGCTTAAGCCAACAACGCTCTTGAAATTATCGTTATTGGGCGGCCTTCTTGAGCTAGGACCGCGCCTATGCCGTAAGCAGATTCATCTGTCGTAAGATCAAATGGCTTTTTATAATCTGGGTAACTGAGCATAACGTCTTCCGACGCCAAAATGTTACGCAGTTTATGAAACGCCTGTTGCTGGGCTTCGGGTGCTTCTCGACCTATGCCTGCTCACCGTTCCATTTTCGCCCTTCAGTATGTCTGAGATAGGGTAGCTATGGCAGCGAAATCTCTAATAAAACACATGTAGTAGCTCGCGAGGCCTAAGAACGATCTAACTTCGTATACCGTCTATGGCTCTGGGAATTGTTTAATGGCTCTGACTTTTTCTGGGTCCGTTGTTGCACCGTTACTAGTGACAATGAACCCCAGAAAAATGACGCTTTTCTTAAAAAAACGCGACTTGTTGGCATCGTTCGATGCTTGAGCGGGCTGCCTGAACCATGAAAGCGACGGATCGACTTCCATAGGTTGCTGTGCGCTACCGCGACTTTGTTGCTCAGCACCGCGCTGACCGGGCTGGGCTTGCTGCTTGTGTTGAGTGCTAAAGTGCGGGTTCTTTGACCCGCTTGATTGCGCTTCGGCGTGCTGATTTGGTTTAGCTCGCTGATTGGCATTAGCCCTCTGCTCTCTCTCTTCCATGCCTATCGCGAATTTGCAGCGAAGGCATACCGACGGCAGATCCCTCGGTTTAGCTACAAAGAGCACGTCCGTGAGGCTGCGCTTTAACCCTGACACAAAGACTCGTAGGGCATCTTCGCGAAATTTTTCGCAAAGAGCCTTTGCCAAGGCTGGCTCATACGACATGTTGGCTTTATTTGTCAACAGCGTCAGTTTCTTGCCGACCTCATCATAATATTTCAGCAGAGGCGCGCCATTCTGCCTGAGCGTGGCCAACTCTTGTTCGATAACATGAATCGCCCGCTTATCGCTGTAAGCGAAATCGAGACGACTTATGATTGCGTCGACGTTAAGTGCAGTGTCGAATGAAGGTAGTTCATAATCTGCGGTCCCTGTGACTTTGTTTCTTATGATTATGACTGCCTGGTCATGGCGCGCGGTGCCGTAGGGTGGCCCAAATTTTACCCGGACTGATAAAACAAATGAACAACGACACACTTGACTTCACTGACGTGGGCGATCAGGTCGTCGAGCCTGAATACAGAAACAATTTAGTGGACTTTGACAGGGTGCCTGATATCGTAAAATCGATCAGGGAATTCTCTGGAAGCCCAGCAGAATTTGGCTCTTGGAAAAAAAACGTTGATAGAATAATGGAGACTTATACCCCATTTATAAGTACTCCAAAATATTATGGTATACTTCATACCATAAGAAGTGCTGACGTAGCACTCGAATCCTACAGCATTCCGCTAGATTGGAATGCCATGTCAAGATGTCTCAACGAGACATAACTACATTAGAATACCAAATGTCAATTTTAGTCCAAGGTCACCAACATCTCGGCACTCATCAGGAATTCTCGGTAAAGACACTCTAAAGGAAATGGGAGCACAGATCGTTCTGGGAAATTTGACCCTGACACTGGGGAACGGAAGAAGGATTCCTATCAAGGAACAAGGATTCCAGGCTGTTAGCACGATCAGCCCCAGAATAGATCACTTGGAACAAGAACAAAGGGAAAGATTGAATCGGGTAATTGATAACTATCCAGGTCTCTTCGCAGACCCAAACCAAAAACTGACCTACACAACAAATGTGAAGGCAGCAATTCGAACCACATCGGATACACCTGTGTATTCGAAATTCTATCAATACCCCATGTACCTAAAGGATGAAGTAAATAAGCAAATAGCGGAGCCTTTGCGTGACGGTATAATCCGATTCAATTCACCCGTGTGGATTGTGCCACAAAAAAATTGACTCCTCTGGTGAAAAGAAATACAGAGTCGTGATCGATTACCGAAAGCTTAATATAGTGACAGTGACGGATAGGTACCCTATCCCCGCCCAACTTGGCGACAACAAAGTCTTCTCAGTGCTTGACCTTAAAAGTGGGTTTCACCAGATCCCACTAAAAGACTCCGATATCGAGAAAACCGCCTTCTCCATAAATCATGGAAAATACGAGTTCACACGACTCCCATTCGGTCTGAAAAATGCACCATCAATATTCCAACGCGCACTCGACGATATTCTTCATGAGCATATTGGCAAAATATGTTTTATTTATATCGACGATATCATCATCTTTAGCAAAGATGACGAAACCCATTACGAAAACCTGGACATGATTTTAAGGACCTTGCAACAAGCCAACATGAAATGTCAGTTGGATAAATGCGAGTTTATGAAGGAAGGTAAAATTCCTGGGTTTCGGCGTGTCCGACAAGGGCATAGAAACCAATCCAACTAAAGTACAAGCAATCTCAGACTTTCCAACTCCAAGAACACTCAAAGAACTGAGATCATTCTTGGGACTATCCGGATATTACAGGAGATTTATTCCTAACTACGCTAAGTTAGCAAAACCACTTAGCTCGCTTTTAAGAGCGGAGGATGGACGAATTTCCAAGACATTATCGTCAAAAAAATCCGTCTCCCTTAATAGCGAAGCAATGGAAGCCTTCAAGAAATTGAAGAGCAGTTTGATTTCCCAAGACGTGGTACTCCATTACCCGGATTTAAAAAAAGAATTTCACCTAACAACGGACGCTTCCAATTTCGCAATAGGTGCTGTTCTTTCACAAGAAAACGAACCATCTCATTTTTATCGAGAACACTCTCGAAGGCGGAAGAAAACTACGCCACAAATGAAAAAAAATGCTAGCCATTATCTGGGCTCTAAAAAAGCTCAAAATTTACCTTTACGGTAAAGCAAAGGTGAAAATCTTTACGGACCATCAGCGGACCATCCCTCAGCAGCTGGAATGGAAATGCGAGGATCAAAAGATGGAAATCATACCTCAAGGAATATGACTATGAGATTCTCTATAAACCAGGCAGAGAAAACGCTGTGGCCGACGCTCTGTCCAGATGACCGACTGTCGCGCAAATAAACTCAGTAGCCTCAACAATGCACAGCTCTGACAATGGGTTGATAACTAGCGTTGAAGCCCCAATAAATGCATTTAAAAATCAAATTTTCTACAGGAAATCTGAGTCAGAGAAGTACTCACTTGACACTTTATTCCCGACATTCCATAGGCATTTAGTGGATCGTAAATTGTTCACACCTGATAGCCTCTTGTCGGATCTGAAGAAATATCTTAACCCATCCGTGATTAACGGAATTTTCACATCTGAGGATGTAATGGGGAAAATACAAGTTCTTTACCCCATCCATTTAAAGACCTTGTTAACGAAGCCGAACAGGAAGAAGAAATACTTAGGACACACAACAGAGCACACAGAAATGCTGTGGAAAATAAAGCTCAGTTGTCCGAAAATGAGGAAAAATGTTTCGGCTATCGTGAGTCTGTGTTTGGTGTGTAAGACCTCTAAATATGACAGACATCCCACACATCCGAAGATCAAAGAAACTCCCTTGCCAGAATACCCCGGACAAATTATCCATATTGACATCTACTCGACAGAACGACATCTGGTGCTCACAGCAATCGACAAATTTTTCAAGCTGGCTCTGGGAAGAGTCATTAAATCGAAAGATGTAGAGGACATTAGGAAACTCCTAATAGATATCGTATTTTATTATGGAGTGCCAAAACTAATAGTAATGCACAATGAAAAGTCCCTCAACTCAGCCTCTGTCAAATTCATGTTGACAAACCAGCTCTATAAAGCAGATGGAACACATAAAGGCTTCGAAGAACTTCTTGACAGAGCTATTTATGAATATAACTACACTGTCCAGTCGGTCACAAAAATACACCCCTAGAGGTGTTCTTCGGTAGGGTAGCTACCGTGGCACAGGACAATACGAACAAGCTAGACTGGACAATATAGACCGTCTTAAGAAGAAACAAGAAACTGACATTTAACACTACAACCGGACAAGAAAGCCCATAAAAAGCCTACATCAAGGGGCAAGAAATTTTCGTTAGGGTTAATACCAGATTAGGGTCTAAGCTATCAAATAGATTTAGGAAAGAAATAGTTAAGCAAGATAGAAGTACTACAATACTAACAGAATCAGGAAAAATAGTGCACAAAGGTAACATCAGATCATGATTACTTGCAGGATGCTTGCTGTGGTCGCCTCGACAAACGGACTCATTGAGATAACTAACTACACCGATGCACAGGCTGTTAAGATCTACAACGGAATAAACGACTTGACAGACTTGACAATAAGCAGGTAATCATCAATGGGCAGTTAGAGGATAGAATGAACTTACTGACTGAATTGACCACGAAGATACAAAATTCAATTAGAAAAGATTCGACTTTGAGGGCCATAGGGTTGCAGAATCAGATTAGGCTCGTAAAAGAGGAGATAGTCAACATTAAATTTGCCATCCAATGGGCGAGGCTGGGTGTTGTGAACACATTTCTGCTGAGCGAGTTCGAGTTGGAAGAGATCAGCAGCCTACTTAAAAGCAATAGTAGCCTTAACGGTCGAGGAAATGTTAAAATTTTCAGACGTTTCCGTTTTGCACAACGGAACTACAATTTTGTATGTCAATAAAATTCCAATATTAAAATCAATTCATTTCCTAAATTATAAAATAAGATCAGTAAAGAAAAACAATAATATCATTAACTTACCAACTAAAGAAATTTTCAAATTTAAAGACGAAATATACGGAGAAATGCCTTTTGCAAAAGTTCCAACGGTTTAAGAATATGTAAAAATCAATTCCTTAGTAATTTAAGCAAAGACCTTTGGCTACCAGAACTTCTAAATAGAAAGCAGTCAAGGTGTGAGTTCGCCAATGCAGAACACATCCCCGTATTAGAAGAAATAGACGATATTGCTCAACGACTTCAATGGCACGGTGAACTGGAGGGACATCGAGAGCCGATTGAGCGACACCTACTTGATAACGTTCCTGAACGAGACCCTGAAAATCAACGGCCGAGAGTTTAGCAACAATAAAGTGGCTTTAACAAAACCTGCGCTACCACTGATACAGCTGACTCCATACGAGGTGGGAGGCCTACGAATTCTCTCGCCAGAAGCACTCGAGCAGCTTCATCTGAATAACACACCCGAGTTGCGCAAACTTCGAACGCACTCAACAATAAACAGAGTGTTCGGCGCAGCAATACTAATGAAGACCGCTGCCCTGATCTTCGCGACAAATTGGTGCTGCCGGAGAGGAAAATAGTTGGTCCTTCAAATCGACGCACCTGGCATTCAAACCATCGATGCGGTGCCCAAACTGCCACAGATCATCCCACCAACGATGCGTCTCAACAACATCCCGTTTTCCTGATGACCGCTCGAGGACAAGCGTCGATTAAGAGGGGAGGAGTTATTGACCTATAAATCGTTGTCCCACATCCCACTGTCTCGCTGCCGAAGCCTGCTGCGACGCTGCCGATGCTCACACTTAATTGCTGGGGACTTAGGGAAAAGGTTTGTCTCTTAGTTTTAGTTTCAAATAATCAATTCAAGTAAAGGTTTGCTTGCGAACCATCAAAAACGTAAAATTGCAAAGCAACTGTACGGAGAACAGAACAGAATAGAAAGAAAGAAATAAAGAAAACGATTGATTCGGCTCTTGTAGACGCATAGATCACCTAGATAAAATAATGGACATCTCGGTAGATGCTGTAAGAAATGCTGCCTAGTTTTTAAGTCGCCTTTGGTCCAGTTTTCGTTACAATTTTATTCTTAGTTCTTATATTAGTTTATTCCTTATTGTTAGTCACCGAGTGAACAGGGTTGTTATAACTGTCTACTGCTATGTCAACCAATTCGTTACTTTTGAAGCCAGGGTGATCGCATTTCAAACACCGGTAAATCTTGAGGAAAGTGGAAGGAAAGCTCTCGATTATACCATTGACTTCACTTTTTTGGGTCAGTGTGTGGTAAAGTTTTACCTAACGTACCCAAATAATTCAGCACCGTCGGGCCCAGAAGACCCCTCTCATTGTTGGATACCAGTTCCCTTGGAACACTAAATTAGTTGAGTACCTTTACCAGGTTTATCCGCAGATGAATTGAAAAATTAGATTCTAGCGGGAAGAGCTTATAAAGCTTTGTGAATTGTCTATACAGCTCAGATAGATCCTTTTTACCAGGGTGAAAACATCGATATGATGAATTTCGCATGAATATCTTGGAATAGGTGTCAGTTGATAAACGATGAAAGCTGCTTGCGGATAGTACTGGCCATCTGAGGGAAATAATATTTTTCCGGAAGCTGCAAGCACACAGATAGGTTTCCGGGATCTTAAGCCCGTTGATCACCAATGCCTTAAGGTACTTTCCAAAGGTAACAACTAAATTCTCAGATGGCGTTCGCAACCCCTGTGGGGTTGTTCACACAAGTAATCTGATCGTTAGGGTCAAAAACTAATTGGTTACGGTATACGTTAATAGGTGCTTCCACATGGAGAAGTAAGTGAGACGCGTCCTCATCCGCACTTTGCACGGTGGAGCCTGCCTCGATAGCTGAGGCAGTTCCGAACGATCTCGATCAAAGTAATGGCTCATGGGAACAATTCGTGAAAGGACGTCAGCAACGACGTTGGATTTACCGGGCTTGTAGATGAGTACACAGTTGTACTGCTCTATTCTGGCCTTGCAACTTTTTAATTTTGCGTTAAAATTTTGCTCCCCAGAGCATATGTTAAGGGTTGGTGATCGGAACAAACCTTAACTGACGCAGTGCCGTACAAATATGACTTGAGGTTATCTAAAGTCCAGACTATAGCAACCATCTCCTTATCTATAGTGTCATAGTTTTCCTCGGTCTTGGAGAGGATCCGCAAAATGTAAGCGATAGGCCGATTCTTGCTCACGATGTCTTGGGTCAGTACAGCCCCAATAGCATAATCACAGGCGTCCATAGTCAAATGGAATGGCTTGCTGAAGTCCGGGAAAGCTAGTTCTTTGGAAGAGGAAGGAATAGATTTCAGATTATCCAATGCTCGCAAAGCCGCATCGTCAAATTCGACCGGAATCTACTTAGATTGATTTGCTTTTACTCGATCGAATTTGCCGCGAGCCAGGTTAGTCAGGGGATTGGCAATATTGGCATAATCGCGGATAAGCTTTCTATAGTAAGAAGCTTTTTAATTTATTGACTTTTGTTGGAGGCTTCATTTTTTCTATAGTCTCTAACTTTTCTTCTCTGATCTAATACCGTTATGAATGGCGTATGTCCAAGAATTAAACCTGGGTTGACAGAAAGCGAAAGTCGGTCCAGTGCCTCTCATAGTCATTGCTAAAGGCGAAAATGTCGTCAATGTATACGTAGCATGTCTTGCCGGTATGTTCCCAAAGAACATCATTGATCATACGTTGGAAGATGGCCTGGTCGTTTCTCGGCCCAAAAGGGAGGCGATGGAACTCATAATTCCCGTTTAGTGTGGAGAATGCCGTTGTCACGGTATCGGATGGTTGCACGTGAACTTGGTGGAACCACGAGGTAAGATCAAGTGTCGTGAAATATCTGGCTCCACCGAGACTGGCTTACGTGGACTTTATGTCCGGAATCGATGGAACTCATATTTCCCGTTTAGTGTGGAGAATGCCGTTTTCACGGTATCGGATGATTGCACGTGAATTTGGTGGAACCCCGAGGTAAGATCAAGTGTCGTGAAATATCTGGCTCCACCGAGACTGACTTTCGTGGAATTTATGTCCGGAATCGGGTAAGTGTCAGAAATGGTAACGGCATTTAGGCGTTTGAAGTCGATAACCAACCTCCATTGCTTCTTGCCATCTGGTTTTGGTTTCTTGGGCGCTATCCAAATCGGAGAATTATACGGACTTTTGCCTATCTACTTCAGACCTCTTATTACTTGGATATGTGTAAGTTTTCGTATAAAGTCTGCCCTCATCCCTCACTATCTCACTCGGCAACAAAAGGTCAAAAAGGTGCGAGTACTCGTCGATCAACGCCTTTAAGGTTTGTCTCACCTCGTCCAGCTGTGCGGAATTTAGCAGAGAGTTGACATTGAGAGACCTTTTGGCGAGAAGAAGGATCTTTATCGCAGGGGATATAGTCAGACAGTTATTTTTCCTATCTACCAGTGCTTTTAAGGGAGCCATCCCTCAATAGGTGTTACCTATTTGCGCCGGTATCGATAAAAAATTGTAGCTTAACCCAATCTTTTCCCTCACACTCTAAGTATGGGACGCTCGAGACACCTCGGTCATAAAATTTAAGCCTTCTGCGTCTTCTTCAAAATAATTCCATACCATCCATGCCAACATTTCAGCGCCGAGCTGGTCATAATAGGGGTCAGATGGCGCAACCTCATCATGGGGACTGGGGACGAAGGGTCCAGCCGTTTGGAATGGATTTTGGTACTCGGACGAAATTCTATGCACACCAAAACCCTCGTTAAGATGAGCCCGCTAGTCGGAGCGGTGTGACTGACCCGGTTTGACTCCACCTTAATGGCAGGTCTTGGGCCCTGGAAACGGTTATTATTCTTGGGAGCCACCACATTACGATCCTATTGATGTCTATCACTTCCCTGATGGGCGAAAGTATAACGAGGAGCGCCTACTAACCGGTAAAATCGGGCTTTCGGTGAAAAATTGGACGGTGGGGAAGACCGGAAAAGGAGCGAAGAGCCGAAATATGAGCCACGCTAAGTTGGCGGTTGTTTACCCAACGTTCGGGACTCTGCTGTTCTGAGCAACAATGTGTCAATCGCAGGCGTAGCAAATTGCCAGCAACAAAGTGATCGCAACAAAGTGTCGTCTGCAGACAAAGCAAATTGAAGTCCACGCGACGTTGTGTTGACGGACAAGGGCGGGGGGTCGAATTCAACGTTTTCGAGTGGGTGATGAGAAAGTTGGTTTACCGTCTAGCGGCGCAACGGAGAGGGCGCGTGCAAGAGCGGCCGTCAATAGAGTGGAGGAGAAAGGTACATGGAGAAGATTCATATCTTATATATACATATCTATATATATATATATATATATCCTCAAGTCCCTTAGACTTTCCCCTTTCGAGCATATACACAGTATAACCAATACACCCCACACTTCCCATTATATACCCAAGCAAAACCAGATAAGAATCAGACTGTAATACGAATACATGATGTTATTGAAACAAATCACCCACTGGTAGACTAAACATTCTTTGTCTAAACTCCAAATAATTGTCACGTTCCCACCTTCAAACTTCAAACTCAAAAACAAAAGTTTTAAATTTTAAATAAACAAAATCTTATGAATCTAAGAGCACTTGTATCCAAGAGCGAATGCACTTGAATCCAAGAGAAATGCAGATAACTCCAAAGCTCTCTCTCTAATCCTAAAATTCAAAGTCCATATATTGAAAAGATCAATAGATCAATAAGCAGAGTTCAGTTTGAGACTTATATTAAGAAGGTCGGTGTTCTCCAAAAATAAAGTGTTGTAATTATTCAGTTAATAAAAATTATATTTTTTTGATTTATGGAAATTACCAACATATAATTGGCGCAGTCGGTAGGATCATCATTAAATAGGAAGTCCTCTTAGTACGATACTGGTCATTTACAGGATATGCTATACAACTAGCTAACCTGACCAGCAAATTAAAACAGTGATTTCTAAATTAAATGGATCCGCAAAAGAATCTACGTGCGTGTAGATTTCATAACAAATCCCTTGTGGTCAAATCAATTCTGCAAACTAACTAAGAAAAATCCCGTGCATTCAGATACAAAATTTTATACAATTTTTTTATTCTGTGGTTTTAAATAAACCAAATAACAAAAAACTCTGTGCACCAAGAAATTAACTAAGAAAACAATATGGCAGTTCCACAACTTTCTGAGAACCACCTGAATCAATTACTGGGCCAGATTAAAGAATTACATTACTACGATGGTACACCTAGCAAATTGTCTGGATTCGTCAACCAGGTCGAACAGTTACTCAACCTATACCCCACCCAAGATGCCAGGCAGGCACATGTAATATATGGAGCAGTAAGACGCCTGATCACGGATTCAGCACTGGAAGTGGTAATACAAGCAAGAGCAACGACATGGATGGAAATTAAAACAACACTGGCAACATTCATTCAAGGACCATAGACCATACGTAACCCTAGTGAGACAACTGGAAGAAATAACATACCCCGGTAGCATAAGAAAGTTTATAGAAAAATTATAATTACTATACTGGAATATTTTTGACAAACTAGAAACATGCAAGCCCCAAATCAATTTATGACCAATCAAAATCAATACATGACTCGTCCTATACCTCCCAATTAGAGGGGGAAATTATTACACTTGTAGAAGGGATTTAACACAAGGCAGACAAAACAATCCTATCAATTTTCAACCTTCAACTTCAAATAATGTGAACAATAATAGGCCGGTAAAAAGACAACGAGAAAGTCAGAGTGGGCAAAGCAGGATGGACGTAAATTTTCATCAGACTGCCTCGGACACTCAGGAAACACGGGAAAACAAACCAGTCCCTATGTTCTAATAAGTTATCATAACAATTACTATAAAGGAATGATCGACACAGGTTCCTCGATCAATATCATAAAAGAAAACTTTGCAAACCTAGAAGAAAAAGAAGATTTGATAATATATACCATAAAAGGGCCAATAAAATTAAAAAGAAGCATTATGATGAAACCCACTCCAATATGTCCGTCCGTACAAAAATTCTATGTCCATAATTTTTCCGATAGTTATGACTTGCTGTTAGGTCGAAAATATCTCAAAGAGACGAAGGCAAAAATTGACTACGAAGAAGAAACCGTAACTCTAGGTTCAAGAACCTACTGATTTAGGTACGAAGAAGAAAAAGTTGAAACCGCACCCACAAAATGCCTTAAGCCCAAGCTTAAACCCTAGCTTAAACAAAAGGAGGAGACCGCATCAGCAAAATGCCTCGCTCTAAAAGTAAACATTGACACAATGGACAATGATGTAAGGCACTTTGATCCAAAGTCAGTTGACAAAGATATAGTCAACTTCGCGATAAATAATGAATTACGCGAATGTAATTAATACAGACTCAAACATTTAAATATAGAAGAAGTTGAACGTTTAAAGAAGGAAGGAATATAGAGACATTCAGTACAAAGAAGAAAATTTGACCTTCACAAGTACTATTAAACATGTTATCCAAACTCAACACGAAGATCCAGTTTACCGAAAACCTTATAAATACCCCCAAAGCGTTGAACAAGAAGTCAACAAACAAATTAATGAAATGATAGAACAAGGTATAATTCGCAAGTCGAAGTCACCTTATTGTTCTCCCATTTGGGTGGCCCTAAGAAGGCAGACGCCTCTGGGAAACAGAAATTTAAGTTAGCAGTGGATTATTGGAATCTCAACGAAATAACTGTCAACGACAAATTCTCAATCCCTAGAATGGATGAGATATTGGATAAGCTCGGACGATGCCAATATTTTACAACGATTGATCTAGCCAAAGGTTTTCACCAAATTCAAATGGATAATAATTCCATCGCGAAAACAGCTTTTTCAACCAAACACGGGCATTACGAATATACACGTATGCCCTTTGGTTTGAAAAATGCCCCTGCAACATTTCAGAGATGTATGAACAATATTCTGGAAGATTTGATCTACAAGGACTGCTTAGTATACCTGGATGATATTATAATTTACTCCACTTCATTGGAGGAACACATCATCATCATCTCTAAGAAAAGTCTTTGGGAAACTCAGGGATGCTTACTTAAATTTACAGCTAGACAAATGCGAGTTCATGAAAAAGGAAACCTAATTCCTGGGACACATTGTAACCACAAACGGCATCAAACCCAATCCAAATAAAACTAATGCAATCACAAATTTTTCATTACCTAAAAACCAAAACAAATAAAATGATTTTTGGGATTATGTGGGTTCTACCGCAAGTTCATTCCCAACTTTGCCAAGGTAGTTAAACCTATGACCCTTAAACTTAAGAAAAGTGCAGTAATCGAGGTTAAAAGTTCTAATAACTTCAGACCTCATACTGATATATCCAGATTTCTCAAAGCTATTCTCTCTGACAATTAATCTCTCTGAGATTAATTACGCTACAATCGAGAAAGAATTGTTAGCTATCGTTTGGGCAACGAAATATTTCAGGTCATATTTATTCGGTAGACCATTTGAAATATTAAGTGATCATAAGCCTTTAGTATGGCTTAGTAATATTAAAGAGCCAAACAAGAAGTTACAAAGATGGAAAATAAAATTGAACGAATTCGATTACAAAATTAAATATCTTCCGGGCAAAGAAAACCATGTATCCGACGCCTTTTACCGCACAAAAATCGAAGAAGCCATGCTAGGTGAAGTCGCAGATAGTGCAAACGCAACAGTCCACAGCGCGAGTGAAGATAATTTAAATTATATATCAATAACCAAAAGACCACTTAATTATTTCTCTAGACAGCTAGAACTAGAAAAAGGAAACAACGACACGACCAACGTAAGATAATCTATAAAGAAATGACAGTTGAAGTCGCCAAAAACATCATTAACAGCGCTATTTACTTCCCAAATAACGTAGATCTTCTGATTTCCCAAAGGGCATACACTGAAATCATAAGCCCTAAAAGTTTTACCGAATTACTAAGATGTACCAAAAAAACTAATAGATATCCTAACCTACGCCGAATTTAAAGACTTAATATTGAAAAGCATAAAAAAGTTCTACACCCGGGAATAGAAAAAACCACTAACTGGTTTAAAGAAGAATACAATTTCCCAGATAGCCAACAATTAATCCAGAATATCATTAACGAATGCGAAATCTGTAATATAGCGAAAACAGAACACAAAAATACGAAATTGACATTTGAAACAACTCCAGAAATATTCAACGCAAGAGAAAAATACGTAATAGATTTCAATCTCACCGGAAACCAAATATTTCTAGCATGCATAGACATCTCTATTCGAAATTTGCACTCATTGAGTTGAAAAGTAGAGATTGGTTAGAGGCAAAGAGGGTATAACGAAAATATTTAATGACATGGGAAAACCACAGGAAATAAAAGCGGACAAAGACTCAGCATTCATGTGCCTAGCTCTGCGAAATTGGCTAAGATCTGAAGGCGTAAACATATCCGGAACTACAAGTAATAGAGATATAGAGAGATTCCATAAAACAGCAAACGAGAAACTAAGAATCATTGGCAGCGAACAAAATATAGAGGATAGATGTACAAAATTTGAAACAATCCTATTTGTCTACAATCACAAAACTAAACATATCACTACCAAAAGAACTCCGGCAGACATCTTTTTGTATGCAGGAAGCCCAGACCTTAATGTCCTGCAAAATAAAATCGACAAAATCAATAAACTTAATGAGACATTAAAGAGACATAAGTTTGAAATTATCACGATATATAGACAAACCCCACTTGTAAAAAGCAAGGAACCAACCCATTCAGGAAAACAGGACAAATTGAACAATTGGACGAAAAACATTTCGAAGAGACAAATCGCGGTAGGAAAATCGTACACTATATGTCAAAATTTTAGAAGCAGAAGAAAATTAATAATAGTAAATACGATAATTCCAGACAACCCGAAGAGAGTTAAGCGATGCCACATACTTCCCATATTACTTATTTGTATGATACTCCTTATCATTATGGTCCAATCCAGTAATATAGAAGTAAACCCACTCAGTGCCAAGAATGCATACCTTATATTCCAAACAGAAACAATAGAAATTGCGATAAGCTACGAATACCATTACCTAAGCATAAACATAACGAAGATAATGCTAACATTTGAGAACCTAGTAGAAGAGGCAAATAATTTTTCAAACGTGCCCCAAATTCAATATCTAGTTAAGAAACTAAAACGGGAAATCAATGGAATAAGAATTATTAAACGAAGTAAAAGAGGCCTTTTAAATGTAATAGGAACAGCGTATAAATATTTATTTGGCACTTTAGACCAGAACGATAGGGATGAGTTGGAAGAAAAAATCAACAACCTTTCAGAAAATTCCATGAAAATCCACGGTTTAAACATGGTTATAGATGTAATCAACAGCGTAATAGACATTATTAACAAGCTCAAAATAGAGAAAGAAAAGAACCAACAGGTCGCGATATTAATATTCAATTTACAACAATTCACAGAATATATAGAAGATATCGGAATGCAACTAACTGACTAGGAATCTTTAACCCGAAACTATTAAAACATGATTACTTTAAACAATTAAACTCAAAAAAAATGATAAAGAGAAAAACATCAACTTGGCTTAAGACAGATACAAACAAGATCTTAATTATTTCCCATGTTCCAAGCGAAATCACAAAAGTTCCAGTAGTGCCTTACCCAGACGAACAAGATTACATTCTAACTGCGCAAATATTTGATAAGTTTTATATTTTCAATAATCAAGTATACCATAAGGATACAGAGTTAGTAATATATGACAAATGTATAATTGGACTAATCAAACAAGAAGAAACTCAGTGCAAATACACTAAGACTCATAAAAATTTTCAGATCAATTACATAGAACCAAATATACTAATTACATGGAATCTACCAGAAACAGATATCAATCAAGATTGTACTAACAACAATATTGTAATATCAGGAAATAACATTGTAAAGATTAAAAATGGTACAATCAAAATTGATGAATTCATAATTTCCAACAATCTAGCAGATTTTACGCAAACAATTTACATTACTAATAATGTTACAAGATTAGAACCAATATCCCATATACTAAAAAAATAATTAATAAACGCTCATGTAAAACATTACAATAAATTCCAAATTATATGCGTTACAACTTTCGGTGTTATGATAATAAGCTTAACCCTGTACCTAGCATATAAGTTCAAGAGTATCCCTAAGAAACTTATTGTAAAATATTCTAAACAAAACGAAGAAAATTCGACACCAGAACTCAATGTAAAAGAACACAGCCAACCCGAAAACAACATAATGATGTATCCAATTTTAACGACCTGAGGACAGGCCAAAGTCAATGGTTGGGGGAGTGAAATATCCTCAAGTCCCTTAGACTTAAGCACACTACCCATTATGTACCCAAGCAATACCAGACAAGAAACAGACTGTAATACGAATCAGACTGTAATACGAATACAGTATGTTATTGAAACAAATCACCCACTGGTAGACTAAACATTCTTTGTCTAAGCCCCGAATAATTGTCATGTTCCCACGTTCAAAGTTCTGACTCGCAAACTCAAAAACAAAAGTTTTAAATTTCAATAAACAAAATCTTAAGAATCTAAGAGCACTTGTATCCAAGAGCGAATGCACTCGAATCCAAGAGAAATGTAGATAAATCCAAAGCTCTCTCTCTACTCCTAAAATATAAAGTCCATATAGTGAACAGCTCGAACCCGAGGCTTGAACGTCAATCAATCTAGATCAATAAGCAGAGTTCAGTTTGAGACTTATATTAAGAAGGTCGGTGTTCTCCAAAAATAAAGTGTTGTAATTATTCAGTTAATAAAAATAATATTTTTATTTGACTTATGGAAATTACCAACATATAATTATATATATTTATTTATATTCCTAGATAAGCAATCAGTCTCGATCATACCTTCGTGGAGTGCAGGCGCATTTTTGCATCCCTAAATTCACGAAATTCTTTGTGTTGAGTCTATGGACAAGTCCACTTTCGTGGCAAAAATCTTGTTTTTGTGAGCCCGGCGAGTCGCGGTGACAGTGATCCCGTTCACCGCTAGTTATGATCTACGCGATAACAAGTGAAAGAAAAACAGATTAGAATCAATTGCAAATTGCTGTCGTTGCAAATCTCAACAAACGCTGAACATTACAGCCTGAAATCATTGAAGTAAAAAAGAAAGAAAACAATTCGTCTGCTCAGCTGGGATTCGAACCGGGTGCCGCCTGACTGGGAGTCGGCCGCCTTGACCAGTCGGCCACGGCTGCCTTATTGGAGTCTATCCAAAGGGTCACCGTGAACCTGAAGTCGGTAAAGCAGTGTCAAGCAGTAAAAATCCATCACTATGTCCGAAAATGATTTTGATATTGTAGCGGATGTGGCTGTGGACCAAAAGAGAATGAGAGAATGCTCCACCCATTGCAGCTCGAGACCATCTTTCTGAGCAAGATGACGACGGTTTTTGGACCCCACGTCCCAATTCGATCGCCCAATTCGATCGCCAAAATCATAAAAAACTAAAAAAGACCACAACCAACTGTATCTGCCAATCAGTTCGCGGTTCTGTCGGACTCGGATACAGAAGACGAGACGACTATCGATCCTCAAAACCGCAGCTACAACAACCCAATCCACGCCAGTACGAGCTCCAACAACACCAATAGCAACCAGGTCAGCTCCAATGAAGCCAGTTGCAGCACCAGCAACCAAGCCAACAAAAACAGCTCCACCAGCAGCAGTTCTATCCCAAATCTGACCTCAGGCAGTAACGAAACTCCACCGTCTCACAAACCACCCCCAATTGTAGTTAAAAATAGCGAATCTCTGAACGGACTCATCGGATTTATAGATAAGACCGTTCACCCAACAAAATATTCCGTCAAATGCCACCCAGATAATTCCGTTTCGATCCTGGCTTCAGACTCAGATACGTACAGAGCCGTAACGAAATCGCTTACTTTAAAAAAAGTACCTTTCCATACCTGGCAGCTTAAAGAGGAGAGATCCTTCCGCATTGTTATCCGAGGTGTACATCACTCTGTCCCAGATGAGGACATTAAGGAAAGCCTTACCGCACTGGGCCATATAGTGAGGTTTATCAATAGACCCAGAAGCCGTTTCGACAAAACAAAGCTCGTTAAGCTTGTTCTTTTTGAACTAGAACCCGCTGCCAGCAACAAGGAAATACATGAGCTTAAGACGCTCTGTCGCCAACGGATACGCGTCGAACTTCCTCACAAAAAGGACTAAGTCGTGCAATGCCATCGGTGCCAATCCTTTAACCATACAAAAAATAACTGCCATAAGGATTTAATTTGTGTAAGATGTGGCCAGCAACATGCCATTGGAGCATGCCAGCGAGAAGTCCATCCAGTTAAAGGCATCAACTGTGGCGGTAATCATACAGCTAGCTACAAGGGCTGTCTCGTCTACCAGCAGACAGTGAGTCGACGTAGAGGTGCTACTTCCCATCGTAGCCCCCTCAACAACCAGCTATTGCACCAGTTGCACGAAGAGGCATTGTACCTACGCTTTCATACGGGAGCGTTGCTGGGGGATCTATCCAAACGCATCAGGCTAGTCTGCAGCAATGGACTAGTCCCCTGAAGCAGCAACAATTTCCTCCACTAGGAAGTAGGAACCGGAAGCAGAACCAACAAAGGGACCGCAACCGTCAGAAGCTGCAACCGGTGCTGGACTTAAACCCAAGACCAGAGCATCATCAAGGTCCACAACCTCAGCTACCGTCTCTCCAACCAAACTTATCCCATCAAATGCGAAAACATCATACTGAACAGCAATGAACAAGAACAAATGTTTATGAGATCTGATTAGAAAGTGTCCATCAGATGATGATGTCAATGTCCACTCATCACTGGCCTTATTTCGCAACACGCGCCAGGAACAGCCCAAGCTGCCTCTGGTGTTCTCCCTATTCGTCAAACCCATGAGTCAAATTGGACTTAAAATTGGCGTGTGGAACGCCGATGGGCTGGCCAACAAGGCCAACATTGATATTATGTTGGTCAGCGAAACCCACTTCTGCACCCGGTCATACTACAAGCTTTATGGATTTGACGTTCACCAATCCAACCATCCTGCCGATCGTCACCGTGGAAGCTCTGCAGTTCTCATAAAGTCCTGTCTTAAATACTACCAATTTTTAACTATGGAATATTAAAAAGTTCAATGTGTTGTAGTCAAGGTTAAAACGGACCAAGGCGAAATAGCATTTGCATCTATTTATTGCCCTCCAAGCATTCCGCGCACCAGCGATGACTTCAGCATATTATTCGAGGAACTAGGACCCAAATTCCTAATTGCCGGAGACTGGAATGCACACCATCGACTTTGGGGCTCTCGAAATTTTACAGCCAGTGGAAGAGTTTTGGCTGAGTTTATCTTCGGTTCAAGTGCCCACGTCCTTGCAACCGGAGGGCCCACGCACTACCCGTACAGCCAGCGTACGCCTTCAGCAATCGATTTTGCAATATACGAAGGAATTCGCTCTGAGCTTTTATCCATCACAGACAGCTTGGAACTTAGTTCTGATCACATCCCCTTGGTAATCGAACTAAGTACTGCTGCTCACAAGCTCTCTCGGAAGACGCATATTCTTCCTCAAAACGCGAATATTCCTCGGTTCCAGGCAGCAGTTAACCAACTTGTTAACCTTAACATGATTCTAAGCTCCCCTGAAGACATTGACGATGCCAACGAGCTCTTTGTCCGAAACATCTACTTCGCTGCTGAATCCTCACCAGCGGACAAGGTACTATAAACTCACCAGACCCACCTCATGCTCCTTTAGGTCCTTAGGTCCTGGATCTGGTGAGGTCGAAAAGAGCCTTGCGTCGCAGGTTCATGCGTTTCAGAGATCTGGTTGATAAAAGAGCTTATCGTCGTGCTGAGGACGAGCTGAAGAAGTTGTTGCATAAGACAAAAAATGATTATTTCGCTAATTTGCTACGAAATGCTGATCCCACAAAAGCACACGGATTTAACCTCTGGAAAGTAGCAAGATCGGTAAAACGGCAGCCCCCTGACAACACTTGGTGCAGATCTGATGCTGAAATTTCCTTGACTTTTGCTGACGAATTGGAAGGACGATTTCAGCCATTTGACCTTGCGAAACCCGAAAACGTCGAAGCAAGACTGGCATTCATTAATACTGCATGCCCAGCTGCAGTGCCCATTCGTCATGTGAGTCCGGATGAAAGCTCTGCCAAAAAAGGGTATACTCTTTCTTGTGCTCCTATTTAACTCCATGTTACGTATTCACCACTTTCCTACACAATTGAAGTGCGCTGTGATATCGATGATACCAAAGCCAGGCAAACCGGAGGACCTTGTTGCGTCATACAGACCAATAAGCTTGCTGCCCACATTCTCTAAAATATTCGTGAGAATATTTCTTAGCAGAATGACGGCAGTAAGTTGTTTTCAGGATGCCATTCAAGATCACCAGTTCGGCTTTCGGAACCACCATGGAACTCCAGAACAAGCACATCGTGTAACGCAGCATGCCTTTGAAAACGGGCAATACAGCTCTGGAGTCTTCCTAGACGTGAAGGAAGCATTTGATCGAGTGTGGCATGATGGCTTGCTCTTTAAGCTAAAATCCCTTCTGCCAACTGCGCAATATCTTGTCCTAAAATCGAATCTGCTGGAGCGAAAATTCATGGTCGAAGTGAGAAGTGAAAGATCAACCATCAGATGCAGTCGATCTGGCGTTCCGCAGGGTAGTGTTCTGGGTCCTGTTTTAGACACCCTCTACACTTCCGACCTGCCATATCCCAGAGATCCGAGTACTCTCCTGGCAACGTATGCTGAGGACACAAACTCGCCGTGTCGATTGGAGGCATCCCGGAAAACCCAACAATTCTTGGACCTGTATAGCGAGTGGACAAAAAGGTGGAATATATCCATCAATGGAAATAAGTCCCAACACTGCAATTTTTCCATGAGGCATAAAGTCTTCCCTAGGGTCAAATTGCAGGACACCCAATCACCCCAAGCGCTGTACCTGGGATTGATCCTAGACAAGCGGCTCACGTGGAGGCAGCACACCAATAAAAGTGCAGCAACTTGCCTCGGGGAGCTTAGGAAACTCAACTGGTTGTTGAAGCAGGCGAGCCAGCTAAGCCTAAGAAACAAAGTGCTGCTCTACAAAGCCATAGTGGTCCCTTCGATGACCTTCGATGACTGCGTCCAGATATGGACGTCCGATATGCAAAGGGTGCAAAACCGAGCGTTGCGCACGATCACAAATGCACACTGGTATGCAAGAAATGTGGACATTGCAAACGACCTCAACATCCGCACTGTTAGGCAACAGACAAATCACCACTTAAGTCGCTACAACGATCAGCTTCAGGCCCACACGAACCACTTAGCGGCTTCTTTGGCTAACCCGACGTCCAGGCGAAGACTAAAGAGGCGACATCCAGGAGACCTTTGGACAACAAGGAGGCAACGAACGCGGGTGCTCCTCCAGTAGTCATAAACAAAATAAAAAAATTCATTGAAATAAAAATTGTTAGTTTATCCTTCCTGTTATGATTCCATGTTATGTTTGTTACGATTTTGTTAGTCCCTACGCTTTAATTGGTTGCTTAACGTTTAATAAAAATGTATTATTATCTTAAAAAAAAAAAAAAGAAGATAAGCAATATTTGCTTATTATACTTCTTGTTATGTGTATTACGTTTTGTTTTATCTACAATATGTTGGCACAAGTATATATGTCGACATATCATCGCCAAGGATAAGAGGGGGGTAAGTGTGTTTGACGGAATACACTTACCAAAAAATAACTTTATATCTTTTATTCATATATTCTCTTGCCAACTTAATTTTTTTTTTTACGATCAATATATTTATTTATACCCGTTACTTGTAGAGTAAAAGGATTCGTTGAAAAGTATTTAACAGGCAGAAGGAAACGTTTCGGCCCATATAAAGTATGTATATTCTTGATAAGGATCAAGCCCAAAACTCTCGCGCCTACGTTTTTTAAAAATGTTGTTATATTTTTTCACTTTTTTATATATCTTGTAAATTTGTAAATATTTGCCACGACCACTCCTAGACCCACAAACCGCCCAAAACTGTAATGCCCACACTTTTTAAAAATGTTTTGATATTTTTTTAATTTTTTTTAACCTTTTACCTTTTTTTCCCACTTCCAATTTATTAACATAATTAGCAGTAAATTCCACTGACTAATCCCATTTCGCGTACATATCTTTTATCTGTTACTATGTTTAAGAATTATTCGTTTTTATCGTCTTTCCCTAGCATATATATTTGATTTTATTTGATTTTACATAAACTTACCTAACGATTGTATGACTTTACGAGTCATACTGCTAATCGGGCAGAGATGGTTCTGCTCAATTTTACAAAATTTGTTCTTACTATATATAGTAGCATATGTACCATAGTATAACACTTGTCACACACACACACCACACACACACACACCACATATGTACCACTTGATCACACCCACCCAATCCATTTGCCCCAACACATAAGTCAGATCCAAAGCTCTTGGCGACAATAAAAATTTCGGCCGCGTTAACATAAACAATTGATTCATAGACATAAACATCCGCCGATGCCGAAATTCGTTATTCCCACTAAGCAACCAAATAGCTTACGCAGCACAAATCCTGGTAATTTTCCATGCGAAACTCTCTTAAAGAGCGCAACCCATTTTAATAAAGAGGAGAGCCTTCAAGTTCATATAAACAAAGTCGACCAAGGGTTTCAACTCACACTCCAGATTTAGTTCTAATTCATCCACTATACCATTAAGACGTGAATTGACTCCGATTCAAAGTTGTATTATTATCTTGAAATAAAAACTTATATTTTTTTCAAAACTTGCAACCGCGAACTCGTTATTGGCGCAGTCGGTGGTCCTAAACTTATAGTGACCAACAAAGAACCTTCGTGTGTGATTTAACTTCAACTTTGTGGCTAATCAGTGCTACAAGAAGTAACTATCCGCCAGTCATACAGTGCTTAATAATTAAAACCGCTCCAACTTGGTAGCCCACCATAAAAGTGTGACCGCTACTAGAAGAAAAAAAAAAAATATTACATAAGTGCTGCAAAGACAAGACCACTAAAGGGTAACTGAAGCCCCAGGTTTTGCATATCAACCAAAGACAGTGTGTAGCCCGCAAAACAAAAAGCGTGACCGCTACGAGGAGTGAAAAATAAAATAAAATCAACAACAACAAAAACAAGAGAAACAACAATGGCACTACCACAACAACAAGTGAAACTACTCTCCGAGAATCATCTGAACCAGGCCCTTGGTCAGATTCGACAAGTACCAACATTTACCGGTACGACACTGGAACTGAGCTCGTTCATAAGAAGAATAGAGTTCATACTTCAACTATATCCATCAACTGACGTCCGTCAGTTACACGTACTCTTCAGTGCAATCGAAATGCAAATTGGAGGCGACGCCCAACGAGTATCCCAGCTCAGTGCAGCTAATACATGGCCGGAATTGAAGGAAGCCCTAATCGCCGAGTTCAAGACCCAGACACCATTTGAAGAGCTTTTGAGACGACTATATAACACCCAATTCAATGGATCACTTCGTAAGTTCATAGAAGAGCTTGAAGCAAAATGCTTTGTAATAATAAATAAGCTAGATTTAGAAAACAATGATCTACACAATCACATTTATACAAACGCAATGAACAATACAGTAAAAAATGTAATTATTAAAAAACTCTCAGATAGACTCTACATGCAATTAGCCAGATTTTCAGTAAATTAAAGCAAATTGTACAGCAGGAGGGTTGTTATGACAGTACATGGTCCGATCACTCGAAATCCCAAAATACTCAAAATACCCAAAATAAATATCAGTACAGCCCAAACTATAACAACACTTCAAATAATCAAAATAGAAATCAAAATTATAATCAAACATCAATTAGCCAAAATAAAAATCAATATATGAACAAAAACAATAACAGCCATGACCAGCTTTTCGAATACCTATTCCAAGAATTTAAGCAAAAACTCAACCAAGCACAGACACAAAATCCTTTAAATTATTCCTCCAACTATCAACAAACCCCAGTTTCTTCATCCGCTCCGAATCCGGCAACAAAAAGGCAAAGACCTAGTACCAGCGGCCATTCAAAAATGGATACGTCCGAAAATTTTCATCTACATGCCTCGGAAGAAGAAGAAGATACAATTCCTTCATAAATATTGTTTTAAACAATATACCGCTCCGATGTGTTATAGACACTGGGTCTACAATAAACATCATAAGAGCAAACATTTTTAATTTCCCAGTTAAAACTACTAATTTACAAACACACACCATTAACGGTACAATAACCCTAAAGAAAATCATAATTCTAAAACCAAGTAAGCTTTGCCCTACTAAACAAGTTTTTTATATTCATAATTTTTCCGAAAATTACGATATGATATTAGGTACAGGGTTCCTAGAAGACGCCAACGCCCAAATAAACTTTGGCAAAAGAAGTGTAGTTTTAAACAACAACAGTTTCTTAATGAACTACCTACCAGAACGAGAAGGTAGCCTAGAAGACAACCCCGACTATTTGAATGTTTTACAGCCATCATTATCCACTGATGATGAAGCCACAAATTATGCAATAGGACACGAGATAAGGGAATCAAATGAATTCAGGCTTGACCATCTAAATAAAGAAGAGTCAAATGCCCTTACTAAAATTATTCAAGAATTTAGGGACATACAATACAGAGAAGGTGAAAATTTGACCTTCACAAGTACTGTAAAGCATGTCATCAAAACTAAACATGAAGACCCAATCTATAGGAAACCTTAAAAATACCCCCAGGCCTACGACAAAGAAGTCGACTTACAAATCAAAGAAATGATTCAACAAGGCATTGTTCGAAAATCGAACTCACCCTACTGTTCTCCTATCTGGATAATACCGAAAAAAAGCGATGCTTCTAGATAAGCTAGGTAGGTCTCAATATTTCACTACCATAGATTTAGCAAAAGGTTTTCATCAGATCCAAATGGATGAAAGCTCGATTAAAAAAACAGCTTTTTCCACAAAAAATGGACATTACGAGTACACTCGAATGCCGTTTGGACTGAAGAACGCACCTGCAACAGTTCAACGTTGTATTAACAATCTATTAGAAGACCTAATTTACAAAGATTGTTTAGTTTACATGGACGATATAATAGTTTTTTCCACATCATTGGAAGAACACTTGTTATCTCTACGTAAAGTATTTGCTAAATTACAAGAAGCTAATCTAAAGTTACAACTTGACAAATGTGAATTTATGAAAAGAGAAACAGAGTTCTTAGGGCACATTGTAACTACGGAAGGCATAAAGACCAATCCAAATAAAATAGAAGCCATACAGAAATTCCCATTACCTAAAACTAATAATGAAATAAAATCATTTTTAGGACTTTGCGGTCTACCGTAAATTTATCCCTAACTTTGCAAAAATTGCTAAACCAATAACACAAAAACTAAAAAAAGGTTCCGTTATAAATTCTAAAGATACCGAGTATATATCAGCCTTCGAAAAATTAAAATTTTTAATTATGTCCGAACCAATATTAATTTACCCAAATTTCGAAAAAACATTCTCATTAACCACAGATGCAAGCAATGTCGCTCTAGGTGCTGTATTATCACAGGATCGTAAACCCGTTTGTTACGCTAGCCGTACTCTCAATGAACATGAACTTAATTATTCAGCAATAGAAAAAGAACTTTTAGCTATTGTTTGGGCCACTAAATACTTCAGGTCCTATCTGTTTGGTCGTAAATTCCAGATTCTTAGTGACCATCAACCTTTAGTTTGGCTCGATAATATCAAGGAACCAAACATGAAACTCCAAAGATGGAAAATCAGACTAAATGAGTTTGATTACCATATTAAATATGTACCAGGAAAAGAAAACCATGTCGCCGACGCACTTTCACGTGTAAAAATAGAAAACTTCTACGGCGAATCTCCCACTTCAGACGCTACCGTACATAGTAGCCATGAAGATAACCAAAATTACATTTCCTTTACGGAAAGACTAATAAACTACTATAATAGACAAATAGAATTTGTCAAAGACGACAATAACAATACAGATATAAGAAAATATTTTCATAAAACAAAACTAAAAATCCATTATAAAGAAATGACAAGCGCATATGCAAAAGAATTAATAAAAGAATATTTGTGTACAAAAAAAAGCGTAATTTATTTTCATAATGAAATAGATTTCCTTACATTTCAAAACGCCTTCCTAGAAATTGTCAGTCCGAACAACATAACTAAAGTTATGAGAGCAACCAGTAAATTAATAGATATTGAAACATATTCAGAATTTAAAGAAGTAATAATAAAAACCCACAGAGAACTCTTACATCAAGGTATAGAAAAACAAACCAAAATTTTTAAAGAAATATATTACTACCCAGACTATCGAAAGTTAATACAGAACATTATCAACGAATGTGAAGTATGTAACATGTGCAAAACAGAACATAGAGACACTAAATTAAATTACGAGTTAACGCCAGAAATTTTCAATCCTAGAGAAAAATATGTTATCGATTTTTATTTAATCGATAATAAAACATTCCTGTCATGTAATAACGTTTATTCCAAATATGCCGCCTTAATTGAAGTCAGCTCTAGGGATTGGCTCGAAGCAAAAAGAGCTCTACTTAAAATTTTTAATGAAATGGGAAAACCGTCCGAAATAAAAGCCGATAAAGACTCAGCATTTATGTGTGCTGCATTACATTTATGGCTAAAGTCCGAAAATGTTTACATTAACGTCACAACGAGTAAAAATGGAATTTCTGACATTGAGAGATTTCATAAAACTGTCAACGAAAAGTTAAGAATTATAAGCACTGAGTCCGACCCAGAGAATAAAATAACAAAATTTGAAACCATACTCTATGTTTATAACCATAAAATTAAACATAATACAACAGGTAAAACATCAGCAGATATTTTTATATATGCAGGAACACCTGCACACGACACCCAGCAAGAGAAAATTAATAAAATAAATAAATTAAACGAAAATAGACATAGTTATGAAGTAGATACTAGATATAGACAAGCACCATTAGTAAAATCAAAGACAACAAACCCATATAAAAAGACAGTAGAAATTACACAGATTGACGAAAAACATTATGAAGAGAAAAACAGAGGCAGGAAAATAACCCACTATAAATCAAAATATAAAAAGAAAAAGAAAATTAATGAAACTAAATATAACAATAATTCCAGCACAACCCAAAACGACCAAGGCAATCCAACATAATTACACAATTTTGATGATCCTTTACTATTTTCTATTATGTTTTATCCAACATGTCCAAGGACAAAATCTTGAAGTTAACCCAATTCAAGCCAAAAATGGCTACCTTATATTTAATACTGGATCAATAAGTTTACCAATCAATTACGAGTATCACTACTTATCTGTAAATATTACAAAAATAGAACAAACATATGATAACTTAGTAAAACAATCAGAAGAATATGAAACTTTATCCCAAGTTCAATATTTAGCAGAGAAATTAAAAAGAGAAATGAATGGCATTAGAATAGCAAAGCGCAGCAAACGCGGCTTAGCTAATTTTATGGGCACAATTTATAAATACCTTTTTGGAACCTTAGATCAAGCAGATAAAGAAGAGCTAGAATATAAAATTCAAAATTTGTCCGAAAACAGCGTCCAAGCTAATGAACTCAACGAAGTCATAAAAACAGTAAATGAAGGCATAACATTAATAAATTTATTAAGTGCATTACATGAAAGCGATCAAAGATTAAACATTTTATTATTTAATTTACAACAGTTTACTGAGTATGTAGAAGATATTGAACTTGGAATGCAGTTAACAAGACTTGGCATTTTTAATCCTAAATTACTAAAACATGATTATCTAACAAATATAAACCCAGAAAAACATCTACATATTAAAACTTCCACTTGGCTGAAAACAAATACAAATGAAATTCTAATATTTTCCCATATTCCAAAAGAAATAATTAAAACCCCAATCTTTACAATAATTCCATATCCAGATAGTAATCAAAACATTTTAATAGAAAATGTACAAAATAAATTTTATGTTCAAAATAATCAAACTTTTTTGGCATCTTCAAAAACTTTAATAATAAACAAATGCTTAACGGGCATACTTAACCAATTTAATACAGAATGCAGATGTGTAAAAACTTATAAAGAATTTGAAATCAATTATGTCGAACCTAATATAAAATTAACTTGGAACTTACCAAAAACCATACTTAACCAAAATTGCGTAAATAGAGATATAATAATAGAGGGAGACAACATAATAAAAGCTTTTAACTGTTACATACAAATCGAAGACATCTCAATATCAAATACTATGTTAGATTACACACAAACGATTTATGTCAACAACAATATCACTAAATTAAAAGCCCTTTCTTATATACAAGCTAAAGATATTTTTGAAATCCATAATAAAGCAAATAATAAATTTCAAATAATTACATTTACTATTTTAATAGTTTTAGTTGTCATAAAAATATTCTAATTTATCTACAAATATAAGAATATACCTAAGAAAATTATAATCAAATTCAAAAGACAAGTACCCACTCCTATTGAATCAAATATTATAAACAATGATGTAACAGAAATAGAAAATAATGTAAATCCTGTCTTGTATCCTAAATTATCCGCCTGAGGACAGGCTAATTTCTTAAGGATGGGGAAGTAGCATATGTACCATAGTATAACACTTTGTCACACACACACACCACACACACACAGGTAATATGTACCACTTGATCACACTCACCCAATACATTTGCCCCAACACATAAGTCAGATCAGATAAGTCTTGGCGACAATAACAATTTCGGCCGCGTTTGAATAAAGAGGAGAGCCTTCAAGTTCATATAAACAAAGTCGACTAACAAACAAAGTTTGCTAAGCGTTCAACTCACACTCCAGATTTAGTTCTAATTCATCCACTATACCATTAAGACGTGAATTGACTCCGATTCAAAGTTGTATTATTATCTTGAAATGAAAACTTATATTTTTTTCAAAACTTGCAACCGCGAACTCGTTATTATATATAATTATTAATTATAAGTTTCAATATTCATAAGTTACAAAAATTTTATTTTTATTAACTGAATAATTACAAATTCTTGTATTTTGAATTACACTGAAATTGACCTCATTAATTAATTCTGGATTGATTGACGTTCAAGCATCGGTCTCGAGCTTTTCGAATATGGACTTTGGAGTTTAGAGAGAGCGATGGAGTTACTGACTTTGATTTTCTTGGCATTTTGCATTCTTGGCATTCGCTCTTGAATACAAGCGCTCTTAGATTCTTACGATTTTGTTTATTGGAATCTAAAACTTCTCTTTTCGAGTTTGCGAGTCCGAACTTTGAGCGTGTGAACGTGACAATTGTGTAAGTATTTAGAAAAGAAATGTTTAGCTTAGGCAAGAGTGGATGTGGAGTTTTCAGTTACATCCTGTGTCCGACCTAGAGTTTATTCCATTCAACCTTGTCTTGAGGATTCATATGACAGTTTGGTTCTTATCTGGTATTGACTACGTACATGAAGGGTAGTGCAGGGTGTGTTGGTTACAATTAGAAAGTGTAGGGTAAATATGTTGTGTTTATGTTAAGTAGACATGTGATTAAGTCTAAGGGAGTTATATATCTTAGATAACTTATATCACTATGTATCAATACTTATGTTACTATATAAGTTATGCAACTCATGGTTGCTGGGTGCCGTGACGAGCTCTCGTCACAGTATAGCTCACCTAGTCATTAGCAGAAGCATTCTGGAATCTTTGTGGAATGTCGCCTTGTACTCCCCAGAATTCTCCGAAGTCAAATAACAGCGGTGATTTACAGAACGTTACAATCTTTATTAGTCGAACTTAAGGGATTACAAGAAGAGTTGGGATATCAGCAAGCGTATCGATCTGGTGTCCGCAGAAGACTGATTTCTGGCCTTGGTGCTGGCTATCACTAGCCCTCCGGTTCCCTTGCTGAGTGCAGCGTTTTGCCGCCAGCGTAGGGAGGGGGTCGACCCAACGAAGTTGCTGGGTAAGTGGCCGAAACGTAAGCCGCGCTATGTCAGCGGCTGTGGGCAAGTGCCCGAAATGTGTATTACGCTACGTCAGCGGTCGCTTGCCCAATATCCGGCGGCTGCGCTGCTCCTAGCAACAAAGTGTTGGTTGCGGACGCAGCACATTTTAGCCAGCGCGGCTGTCGAATGCGTCGTCAAGTTGATGGGCAAGGCGGTGGGGCGAAGTCAGCGTTCTGACGTCCGGCGGTTCATTGGATACACTGTTGTGTTGATGGATGAGGGAGTGGGCGAAGTCAGCGTTCTCACGGAATGCACTTAGGAGTGGTTGACCGTCAAGTGGCGCACCGGGAGTTGAGTGATCGTTAGGCGAGGGCGTGTGAGGCAGGCTGGTGGGAGGGGGTAAGGCAAAGGGTGCGGGAAGAGGGTTCATAACTCCTCCCCCCTCAAGATCTGCGTCCCGCAGATTATTGGGCTTTGGGTGCCCTGTTAGCTTCTTGTGCCTCCAGGTCTAATGTGCCGTCTCTTATGATCGGGATCCCCTTGGTCGATGTTAGCTTCCTCCATACGGTGTATAGGGCCACACCGACTACCAAGGCGACCAATGCTTCCACCAGGAAGGAGAAAGAGACCTTCTCGGACATATCGGAGAGTCTCTTCAGGTTCTCCATATTAAAGGCGTTAACGTAGTGCAGCGAAGGCGCGTATCCCGTGGCAGTTATTGAAGTGAGCACTGCCGGCATGACTGTAAAGTGCGTCGAGGAGTAGCTCGTGTAAGTTCCTCCGGCCACACTGATCGTCTCATTTGCGAACTGGACTATGTAAGTTCCGGCCAATTGGTGGGTCCTGGATCCGACTTCCATCGTCCCGTTAAAATTAGACACGAACATTGTCTCATCTTCGACCAGTTCTATGCGCGCCTCGTTGTTCCTGAGAAGTTCTTATTTAGCCTGACCGCCCTTTAACAGCTTGGGGATACATCCGTCCTCGTCTAGCTTCAGAAGACTTTTCTCCGGGCAAACAGTCGTGTTCCCCATGGAGAGGCAGTCGTCTACTACGGCGTAGGTCTCTTCGGTGGTTACGGCGACTTTGTCATGTTTGACCATGACTTGTTTCCCTCCATGCGTTGTCGGAAGAAGAAGGAGAAGGCGGTAGTCCTTGGGGGCGACCTTGGGCATAGACAAAATGTATAGCAGCGCCGTTCCATTTGTTAGCACAGACGGGCGGGAAAATTCCAGTGCTTCTACTGTATTCTGGTACGGCAAGTTCCTGACCTCGGTCAAAATTGTTTGTACCTCCCCGTGGTCAAGTAAGCGGGAGTTTACAATTCCTGTCTTAGCCAATTGGCAAGCTTGGGTCAGCTCGCCGACCTGGCTATCGATGATCAAGGCCTTGTGCAGTAGCGTCGTTGCCGTGTGTACATCTCCATCGATGGCATTGACCCTCGCAGCTACTTCGTTCAATTGTCTCAGGGATTCATGTGAGGCGTCGAACAGGCCAGCGTTTATCCTTACTTGCTGGTCGGCCGTTTTGACGACGTTTTCCTGCGCACGAAGTATGGCGTCCCAATCCCATGCGTCCGGAGAACCCGCAATCCACTTCCATGCGGACCCAATCCAGTCCAGTGAACGACGTCCGCGCCGCGTGCCCATCAGTCTTGACAGGCCCTCCCGCGATTCTTCCAGGTAGTGCGTTACCAGCGCTTCAATCCTGGGATCCATTAGTAGCGCCGCCTCGCGTTGAACCTCCTGAGTCAGCGCCTCGAGCCTTGCCAAGTCAATTACATGTGCCAGTTTGAATTGACCGTTGACCCGCCAGACTGTGCCCTCCTGCAGTGGTACAACCGGAGCTTCATACTTGAAAATCTCCGCAGCCCCCACCATTTGGGCCACGACGATGCTTGCAATTAAAAAGATGTAGCTTGCAGTATTAAATAAAAATTTTTTAGGGATGAGTGTTTGATTCCTTATTGTGTGTTAATTGCAATTGTTAAAACCAAGCAGTTTTTCTTCCTGTCTACTAAGGCCTTTAGATCTTTGAGTGTGTCGTCCCCTATGATACCATCGAAGGTATTCAGTCCGGGGAGGACAAAGAAGGTAAGGGTCAAGTTGTTTCCTAATTTCTTAAAAAACTTCCCGGCTAAGCAGCGCGTTTTTGTAACAGAGCCCGTAACCGATTAAACGCGGAAGGGAATAGGAAGGACAGTCGACCCGGCGGCGATTCTGGGGCTGATGAAATTTTTGTTTGCGCCGGTATCGATCAGAAATTGTAATTTAGCCCCATTTTTCCCTTCGTATTCTAAATATGGGACGCTGGAGAGGCCTCGGTCATAAAATTTGGGCCCTCAGTTCCCATTTCGGGATCGTCCCTCTCTTCCATAGCCTCCTGGCGAGGCATCCTAGCGTCCTCAGTACCGAGCTGATCGTAGTAGGGGTCAGTTGGAAGGACCTCGCTATGCTCAACAGGAATTATAATAGAAGGGTCGGGTATGGGTTCCATGTGGTATAGCTTTGTTGCCCTTTGGAACGGGTTCTGGTATTCGGACGATGTTCGCTTTATTCCAGAACCCTCGCTCTGGTGGGACCTATAATCTGAGCGGTGGGATTGGCCCGACCGGTTCGACTCCATTTTAATGGCTGGTCTCGGGCCCTGGAAGCGGTTATTGTTTTGGGGCCCACCATATCCCGAGCCTGATGACGGTCTACTGTTTCCCTGATAGGGGGAAGAAAAGCGAGGAGCGTTTGGCGGCCGGTAGAACCGGGTATTTGGTACAAAACTCGCCGGCGCGGAGGACTGGGTAAAGTGACCCCCTCTCGGGGCAACAGCCTGTAACTCCTTGCAAAAGAAGTATGCTTCTTGTAAATCTTTTGGTCTGCGCATGACCAGTAGCCTAGAGGCATCATTGCCGACTCCCCGGATAAAGACGTCGAGAGCCTTGTCCCTCGAATGTTCTGAGAGGGCCCTAACTGCCTCCATTGGATATCCCATAGCCTTTAATCCGTTGAGGATAAGGGAAAGGTGCTTATTCACCTCCAAATAGACTTCCTCTAGAGTCTTATTCCCCTGGGTCAGTTGGCCAAGCTGGTATTCCAGCGTACGCACATCGCGCTTGTCCGCGTAGTGCAGTGCCAGAACTCTCTTAATTTCCGGCCAGTCGTCGTCTAGAACCCCATAAGAGTCAAGAGCTTCCTCAGCCTCACCTCTTATATTTTGCCTAATGTGACAGACTATGGCGCGTAATAGGGGTCTCCCTTTGATGACCTCGTAATCGTTCAGAATTGCCTGCGCACGGTTCACCCAAGAAACGTATCTTTCGGCTTGACCTTCGATTGTTTGGAGTTCTTTGACGCAATCTGGAAGCGTAAAGACTTCCCTCAATTCGTATTCATTGCGCGCACGCGCCAATGGCGCCGGAGGCGTGACCACCGGATTACGGCCTTCGTTTTCGGTTTCTAGCGTACTGAGCCTACCATTTATCTTTTTCATATCGTCCTGCAACCCGGTCAACTGAGCAAGGAGCGCGTTAAGGGATTCTTTAATTTCTTCCATTACTACGAGCGTGGGGTATCGGAAGCGGATAGGATCGGACAGGCCAAGACCAAGAGTTGGGGTTTTTTTTTTTTATTTATTTTTTTTTTTTTTTTTTATTATCTTAGGAAGTCAATATTTAGATTTATATTTTTTACTTTAGAAAAGCGTAACCTGGATGTCGATATGGTTTCACTCACCCTTGACAGTTGATGTATGCGTGTTGAGCTTCGTGTTCTTGTATGTTATATTCTTCTTAGAATCTGAGGAAAGATAAAGATTTTTTTCTTTTTAGAAAATTCAACTAGTAATTGTGGACAATGGTTTATTATATTTTATATTTGTTTAAGTTTCATGCCTTTTTTTCTTTTTTCTCTTTTTTTTTGTGGTTTCTTTATTTGTGGTTTCGGTTTTTTTTTTTTTTTGGTTTCGGTTTTCGGACCGGACAGTGACGAGTGAATTTTAGTGAACTGGGTGCGGTGGTCCGTATTCTTCCTTTTTGGCCTTGGCCTACTAATGGTACGGTTGCCACACAATCAGCTTTCTCAGCTCTCTCAGCTTTCTCGGGTGCTTCCACACCACTCAGCCTCTCCAGCAGATTACCACATATTTTAGTTAGAGTTTGTGATTATTTTATCTTTTAATTTTATTTATTCCTTTTATCTTCGGCACTATGTACATTGCACTCGCGAATAGGTTACAGCGAGTGTAAGCAAATCGCCGCAGTGGGTCATTACAAAGGCCTTTATTATTATTTTTTTATGAAGACGCTTTTGCGCCCGCGTATATCACTCCTGGATGGAGACAGTATTAACGCTGTGGCGGGTGGTCTTTTCATTTTCTTATGTACGACTTTTTTACGCCCGTGTAGAATGTTGTTCCCGCTACAGACTGTAGGGGCATTCCCACCGCGGCGGGTGGTCGTTTTTAACGTTTGATTGTTCACTGTCACTCTAATTTTTCCACATTCCAACTTATTCTTTTTTTTGTTTTAATTTCACTTCATTTCATTTCATTTCATTTCATTTCATTTCATTTCATTTCGTTTGTTTTATTTTTTGTTTTTTATTTTTTTGTTTGTTTCATTTGTTCTTTTTGTTCGGGCGCCAGTTATGCAACTCATGGTTGCTGGGTGCCGTGACGAGCTCTCGTCACAGTATAGCTCACCTAGTCATTAGCAGAAGCATTCTGGAATCTTTGTGGAATGTCGCCTTGAACTCCCCAGAATTCTCCGAAGTCAAATAACTGCGGTGACTTACAGAACGTTACAATCTTTATTAGTCGAATCTAAGGGATTACAAGAAGAGTTGGGATATCAGCAAGCGTATCGATCTGGTGTCCGCAGAAGACTGATTTCTGGCCTTGGTGCTGGCTATCACTAGCCCTCCGGTTCCCTTGCTGAGTGCAGCGTTCTGCCGCCAGCGTAGGGAGGGGGTCGACCCCGCGAAGTTGCTGGGTAAGTGGCCGAAACGTAAGCCGCGCTATGTCAGCGGCTGTGGGCGAGTGCCCGAAATGTGTATTACGCTACGTCAGCGGTCGCTTGCCCAATATCCGGCGGCTGCGCTGCTCCCAGCAACAAAGTGTTGGTTGCGGACGCAGCACATTGTAGCCAGCGCGGCTTTCGAATGCGTCGTCAAGTTGATGGGCAAGGCGGGGGGGCGAAGTCAGCGTTCTGACGTCCGGCGGTTCATTGGATACACTGTTGTGTTGATGGATGAGGGAGTGGGCGAAGTCAGCGTTCTCACGGAATGCACTTAGGAGTGGTTGACCGTCAAGTGGCGCAGCGGGAGTTGAGTGATCGTCAGGCGAGCGCGTGTGAGGCAGGCTGGTGGGAGGGGGTAAGGCAAAGTGTGCGAGAAGAGGGTTCATAACTTATATATATGTATAATAACGAATCCACTGTAATTTATTGAGAAAAAAATATAAATTCTTTATTCAAATAAATTTACAATTGCGGAAGCGGAGACAATTCACGTCTCAAGTATTGAGCGAACAAATTAAATCTAAATCTGAAGTGCGAGTTGAACGCTTAGTAAACCCTTGGTCGACTTTGTTTATATGAGCTTGAGTTGCTCTCTTCTTTGTTCAAATGGGTTGCGCTCTTTAAGAGAGTTGCGCATGGAAAATTACCAGGATTTGTGCTGCGTTAGCTATTTGGTTGCATAGCGGGAATAAGAAATTCGGCATCGGCGGATGTTTATGTTGTAACGAACTGATTCTGTTGTTTTCTGCTCGCTACGAATTGCAACGGCTAGCTCAGAGAGTTTGTGTGTTCGTCCCACCAAATTTATGTTTGTGTGATTGCCCGACCAAATAGAAGACAGAGTTTTAGGATGTAGTAGCTTTATTAGCGGAATTCTTTACAGCTGGGTTGTTTCGGTCCTCGCCGTCGTCTGCGCGGTTCGCGTACCCGTGCCGGCTCGACTGGGACTTAGGATGTTGTGGTGAGAACGGTGTATCGCCCGTTGGGTCAAGCTAACGCTCCTCCCAGGCCCACCTTGACCGACCACTGACTCCACCGACCCTTCCGACCGTGCCAGGTTCCTGTGCGCTGCCTGGTGCCTTCGTTGTCCTGCGGTGTCCTCGACAACGGTTCCTTGATCGGGCTCGAGGTTTAGGATGTTACGGCGGAGAGGTGTTTCGCCCGTTGGGTCAAGCTAGCGCTCCTCCCAGGCCACCTTGACCGACCACTGACTCCACTGACCTTTCTGACCGTGCCCGGTTTCACTTGCAGGGATCGTTCTCCTGCGTCACTCGCGTTCGTCCTGACGGTTCACTAGTCTGAACCTCCGTTTGACTGTATCCGTGTGAGTACGGCTCTTCGCGTGGTTAGATTTGACTGTCCTGCTTGAACTTGACACCTGCGATTCTTCGCGCGATTCCAATTGACTGTCTCGAGCTGCGCTTGTGCAGTCCCCTTTATAGGCCGGGGAAATCCTGTTATTTCCCCTTCTGCACAAGGTACAAGGTCCGACCCAGGTCCCGTTGGTCCACGGTGCGTCCTCTTTGTGCTTGACCAAAGTCCGCACCGTTACCGTTTGACCTCTGTGCCCTTGGCCGGCCTGAGTCCAAGGTCCAGCGCGGTACCGTTAGTTCACGGTCTCTCCGCTACTCGGGTCCAAGGTCCATTATTTCCCGTTTGACCTGGTTGCCCTTGACTCCTTCTGCATTCCAGCCTTCTTCGCTGTTGCTAGGCAGCTCTCCTGCACCTCGATTTGTGGGGAGTTTTAAGACTCCTCACATCTCCCCCTTCCTTCGGAAGTTTTTTGAAAAGATGGAGCCGGTGTCTCCTCGCATAGGCAGCTTTCTCGATCCTCCTCTCGTCGACCCTGCGCCTTTCGTTCTCAGCCTGGCAGTCTCAGCCTAGTAGACCCCGTCGTTTAGCGTCTTGACTTGGCATCTCGAACATCCACACCCTTGCTCCTGGATCCTCTCGTCGACCTGTGCGTCCTTGATCTTAGCCCGGCAGTCTCAGCCTAGTAGACCCTGTCGTTCAGCGTCTCGACTCGGCATCTTGATCCTCGCGCCCTTCTCCAGCTTCCTCCATCTGCTGACGTCTGCTCCTTTTCACCGGCTATGTCATTCCAGCTTCGCCTCCTTCTCGTGCCTGGCTCCGCAGCTCCACTTCCTCGCGCTCGTCTATGGCTGCTGTGGATGACACCCGCACCCTTTTGTTCCGTGTAGTGCCGTGCCATCCTTCCCTTCCCCCCCCATATAAATCCGGTATTGATTTTTTCTTCCTTTATTATTATTTTTTTTTTTTTTTTACTCGGCCCTCAAGACCCGTGCCCCCCCTCCTCGCCGCACCTTGAGGCGGTATCGCTGGCCGTCATGGACAAACAACTTGGCCCAGCGGTCTCGCCTTCCTCGGCCTGCTTGTCTGTCCGCCTCCTCGGCCACTTGGGGTGGCCACTCCTCCCTCGGCAGCTCCCTCCACGCCTGGTCCGCCAGCGACTCCTGTCTGCGGGGGCCCGGTCGCATCGGTGGTGGACGCGCCTCGGGGCACGACTCCTGTCGTCGCATCTTCGGCGGCGGCGGGGCTTCCTGCGGTACCGGCCACACCCAGGGACCCTTCTCCGGGCTCTCCTCCTCCTTGCTATGGCCGACCCTCCGGGCGCGCAAACGTGGATCCCGCGTCTCCTGGGGCACCGGCCTCCCTCCGATCGCGCTCGTCTCCTCCCACACCCGTGACTCCGGTGTCTCCTCCGCCGGTGCGGGCCACGTCCAGGTGACCGTCTGGGTCAACACGAACAGCCTTTTGTAGCGTCTCTGTTGTTGCCCTCCGCATCGGGATGATCTCGGTCCATTTAGAAAACTTGTCCACCAGTACCAACAGCATTGCATTCCCGTGCTTCGACCGCGGCAAAGGTCCTACGAAATCCGCGCACACGGTTGCCCATGGCTCCTCTGGCACCTGGGTCAGCATTTTCCCGGCTGCCTGCAGTTGGTTGGACTTGTACTTCATGCAGCTCTCGCAGCTCCGCACGTATTTCCTAATGTCCCGGTGCATTCCTGGCCAGTGGTAACGGGCTGCCACCCTCGCAATCGTCTTCCGACTACCTAGGTGACCTGCCGTTGGCATATCGTGGTTCTCGGCCATGACGCGCTGCCTGTCCTGGGTGGGTACACACAGCTTCCATGACGCCACATCCTCATTCCCTGCTCGATGCGGAATGTGGCGGTATAGCCGGCCAGCCTCCTCCAGATAGTCTGGGAATTTTTGTGGCTCCTGCTTCACTTTCCTTCGCATCCCTTCCGTCCACATGCATCCCTGCTGCCCGTCTGGGTGTCCTTCGTCCTCCTTCCTCATCCTACGGCACGTTTCCTGAAGAGGCTGCCTCGATAGAGCATCCGCGACGACGTTCAGCTGGCCCTTCCTATACGAAACTTCGAAGTCGTATTGTTGAAGCTCCAGTGCCCACCTTGCTATTCTTCCGGACGGGCTCTCGATGCTATTTAGCCATTTCAAGGCCATGTGGTCCGTTATTACCTTGAAGTGGTAACCCTCCAGGTACGGTCTTAACTTCCTGACAGCCCATACTATAGCTAAGCATTCCTTTTCCGTTGCGGAATAATTCCTTTCTGCTCCGTTCAGCGTCCTACTGGAGTAGGATATCACCCGCTCGCCTTGATCGGAATGTTGCGTGAGGATTGCGCCAAGCCCATAATCGCTGGCGTCTGTCTGCAGCACGAAAGTCCTGGAGAAGTCCGGGCATGCCAGGATCGGGTCGGCGACCAGCCTGGTTTTGACGGCCTCAAACGATTCTTGGTGAGCGTCCGTCCACTCCCACCTTGCCTGCTTCTTGAGGAGGGCGTTCAGTGGCTGCACTAGCGTCGCAAAGTCGGGTACAAAACGCCTGTACCATGACGCCACTCCCAGGTACTGCCTCAGCTCCTTCACATTTCCTGGCGGCTTGAGCTGCGCTATCGCCGCTACCTTTTCCGGGTCCGTTCCGATACCCTGATCCGTCACGCGGTGGCCCAAGTATTGCAGTTCCTTCGTGAAGAATTTGCACTTATCCGCATTCACTTTCAGGTTCGCCGCCCGCAGCCTCCGGAACACCTCCTTCAAGTTGTGCACATGCTCTTGCAGTGTCCGTCCGATCACTATGATATCGTCCTGATACGCAAAAGCGTGCGGCATCATCTCGGGTCCTATCACCTGGTCCAACGCCCGCTGGAACGTTGCCGACGCGGAGTGCAGTCCGAATGGCATTACCCTCCACTGAAACAGCCCCTTTCCCGGCACCGTAAATGCCGTATACTGTCGGCTTCCCGCTTCCTACGGAATCTGCCAGTATCCGTCCTTCAAGTCCAGGCTGCTTATGTATTTCGCCTCCCTTAACTGGTCCAGAATGTAGTTAATCATCGGCATCGGATACGCGTCCTTCACAGACCTTGCGTTTATCTGGCGAAAATCCACACACAGCCTCCATTGACCCGTCTTCTTCTTCACCATCACTATTGGTGAGCTGTATGGGCTCCTCGACGGCTCGATGCATCCTTTTTGCAGCAACTCGTCAACCTTGGCGTTGATTTCCACCTGCATCTTTGGGTTTTTTGGGTAGTAGCGCTGCTTGACCGGTTGATCGTCCTTCATCGTTATCTTGTGTACCGCTACTGTTGACGTCCCTTGAACTTTCGCCAGATCAGCCAATTCCGATCTTAGGAAGTCGTCAACATCCACTTCCGCGAACTCCGGCGCCCGCTCCACAATCGCTACCGACAATCTTTCGTGTGGCCTGCTTTGGACCGCCGGACCCGCTGGTATCGTAACGCTCAGTCCCGCGCACTCCATCCTTGCTCCCATTCTCGTTAGGAAATCCCATCCGAGCACTAGAGCGTCGATTATGTTGTGGAGGATCAGCAGCTGCATCCTTACGGTCCTCTCTCCGAGTCCTATATCCAACTCGATCATGGATGTGACCTCCTCGTACCGTCCATCCGCCATACGCACTTCTCTCCTCGTGGGTACGACCCCTCCTGCCGCCCGCAACCTGCCCGCCAGCTCTTTGCTAATGAAACTAACCGTGGCTCCAGTATCCATCGTGGCCTTAACTTCCACTCCGTCTATGAGCACTGTGGCGGACAGTTGCCTTTCCTCCGCCTTCAGTTTGCCCATTAATTTCGAGGGGCGGCACCTTGCGAACCCAGGTTGCCCCTCTGAGGCTGGGGTCGCATGGCGTTTCCCGATCTCGAACAGCACTCCACGGTCCTCGGGCCAATCCTCCCGCAGACCCAGCAAAAGCTGATCGGACGGTTCCTGCACTCCCGCGTCCAGTGATCCTGGCCTCCGCATCTATGGCATGCTTGTGCCGGGCTTAACACAAACCCCCGCCGCACCGCGTCCGGCCCTTGCCTGATGCCGGTGTGTCCCGCCGGGCCCGTGGTGTCCTCTTGGCATCTCCTGCACACCGCGTTCTGCTCCCCTCTTGGGAAATCACGCTGGTGACGGGCCCTATGAGTCCGCTCCACCTCGAACCGTTCCCTTTGGGTGTCCAACTCTTCGAATTCGTCGGCCAGGGCCATCAGGGCGTCCAGGTCCCGGCACTCGTACGGGCGAACAAACATGCGCAGGGCTGGGGTGCTGTTCTCCCTTATCCGCTCCAGTGTCTCTCTCCGCGACAGCCCCAAGGGTCTCATGAGCGTCTGCATGTCCACCATGTAGTCCTTGAATTCTTCGCCATGTCGCTGCTTCCTCTGCCTGACCTGGTCCGCCAGCTTCGTCATGAAACCTCTGGGCAAGAAGAATTCCTGGAAGCTCTGAATGAACTCTGCCCATGTCTCCCAGAACCTGTTGTTGGCAATGAACCATTTTAAGGCCCTGCCCTTTAGCAGCTCTGGCATCGCTCGTGGGATCTGGTTGATGTCCAGCCCATACGTCATTGCTGACCACTCCACCTGCTCCAGGAATTCCAGCGGCTTTTCGTGCCCGTCGTACCGGAAACTCCACTCTCGCACCTGTTTCGCCACCTTTGCGTAATCTTGCGGGGTCGCTCTTGTTGTATCCCGACGATCACGGCTGGCCTCCCGGCTCTCTCTCCTTGGACGGCTGCCTTCCCGCCGTCCCTGCTCCACCTCCTGCCTTTCGGATCTGCCTCCACTGGCCTCCATCATGCTGGTGAAGCTGAGGCTCCTCACCAGGCCTTCAACGCCGGTAAGTTTTACCTCTACGGCCGGCCTCTTTCCATACTCCTTCTGTAGCGCTTCCAGTACGGCGACCGTTTCAGGCTCATCCACCGTCCGATCGATGAACTCGGACAGCGACTTCCGCATCTCCTCGACCAAACCCTCCAGCTTGATCCCTAGCTCGCTCGCTTTGGCTGGAAAGTCATCCTTCTTTAGGTTGTATAACCACGACTTCCCCATCTTTTCTCCGTTCTTTTGGCCTTGACAATCACGTTGGGCGCCAGATGTAACGAACTGATTCTGTTGTTTTCTGCTCGCTACGAATTGCAACGGCTAGCTCAGAGAGTTTGTGTGTTCGTCCCACCAAATTTATGTTTGTGTGATTGCCCGACCAAATAGAAGACAGAGTTTTAGGATGTAGTAGCTTTATTAGCGGAATTCTTTACAGCTGGGTTGTTTCGGTCCTCGCCGTCGTCTGCGCGGTTCGCGTACCCGTGCCGGCTCGACTGGGACTTAGGATGTTGTGGTGAGAACGGTGTATCGCCCGTTGGGTCAAGCTAACGCTCCTCCCAGGCCCACCTTGACCGACCACTGAATCCACCGACCCTTCCGACCGTGCCAGGTTCCTGTGCGCTGCCTGGTGCCTTCGTTGTCCTGCGGTGTCCTCGACAACGGTTCCTTGATCGGGCTCGAGGTTTAGGATGTTACGGCGGAGAGGTGTTTCGCCCGTTGGGTCAAGCTAGCGCTCCTCCCAGGCCACCTTGACCGACCACTGACTCCACTGACCTTTCTGACCGTGCCCGGTTTCACTTGCAGGGATCGTTCTCCTGCGTCACTCGCGTTCGTCCTGACGGTTCACTAGTCTGAACCTCCGTTTGACTGTATCCGTGTGAGTACGGCTCTTCGCGTGGTTAGATTTGACTGTCCTGCTTGAACTTGACACCTGCGATTCTTCGCGCGATTCCAATTGACTGTCTCGAGCTGCGCTTGTGCAGTCCCCTTTATAGGCCGGGGAAATCCTGTTATTTCCCCTTCTGCACAAGGTACAAGGTCCGACCCAGGTCCCGTTGGTCCACGGTGCGTCCTCTTTGTGCTTGACCAAAGTCCGCACCGTTACCGTTTGACCTCTGTGCCCTTGGCCGTCCTGAGTCCAAGGTCCAGCGCGGTACCGTTAGTTCACGGTCTCTCCGCTGCTCGGGTCCAAGGTCCATTATTTCCCGTTTGACCTGGTTGCCCTTGACTCCTTCTGCATTCCAGCCTTCTTCGCTGTTGCTAGGCAGCTCTCCTGCACCTCGATTTGTGGGGAGTTTTAAGACTCCTCACAATGTCTATGAATCAATTGTTTATGTTAACGCGGCCAAAATTGTTATTGTCACCAAGAGCTTTGGGTCTAACTTATGTGTTAGGGTTATAAGTTTAAGTGTGTTGCTGGGCAAATGTATAATTTGATACTGGTGTGATTGTGTGGGTGTGATCAAGTGAGGTATATATATACTGTGTTTGTGTGTGTGTGTGTGAGTATGTGTAATCAAGTGTTATACTGTGGTACATATGCTACTTCCCCTTCCTTAAGAAATAAGCCAGTCCTCAAGCGGATAATTTAGGATACAAATTAGGATTAACATTATTTTCTATTTCTGTGACATCATTGCTTACAATATTTGATTCAATAGGAGTGGGTTCTTGTCTTTTGAATTTGATTATAATTTGCTTAGGTATATTCTTATATTTACAGATAAAATAAAATATTGTTATGACAACTAAAACTATTAAAATAGTAAATGTAATTATTTTAAATTTATTATTTGCTTTATTATGGATTTAAAAAATATCTTTAGCTCGTGTTCACACATGAACACGGATATACATATAATATTATATGTATATATATTCTACGTAAAACGATGGGACCGCTGCAGCTCATGTATTGTCGAACATGGGTCTGCCTATATTTAAAAATAAGCAACTCTTGAGCGTTAAATATATAATTCTGGTAAAGTACCACGAACTCCTGCGTTGGTTCATCGCTTAAAGAACGATGCAATCGGTCGTATCAGTGGAAAATTCCCGCACTTACAATCCGTTCCCATGTCTGGGGAACAAATGGCCACTGCGTTGGTCTAGTTAGAGAAAAGATTAGAACATGTAAATTTCATATTAGCTACCTAAGTAGATTTAAATGTACAGCTTATTTTGCAGCCTCTTTACAGCTTCTATATCGAGAGGGATTCTAATTTAGTGATATTGTTGTTGACATAAATCGTTTGTGTGTAATCTAACATAGTATTTGATATTGAGATGTCTTCGATTTGTATGTAACAGTTAAAAGCTTTTATTATGTTGTCTCCCTCTATTATTATATCTCTATTTACGCAATTTTGTATGGTATGGTTTTTGGTAAGTTCCAAGTTAATTTTATATTAGGTTCGTCATAACTTATTTCAAATTTCTTATGAGTTTTTACATATCTACATTCTGTATTAAATTGATAAGTATGCCCATTAAATATTTGTTTATTATTAAAGTTTTTGAAGATGCCAAAGAGGATTGATTATTTTGAACATAAAATTAATTTTGATGTTTTAATTACTAACTGGATATGAAATTATTGTAAAGATTGGGGTTTTAATTATTTCTTGTGGAATATGGGAAATTATTAGAATTTCGTTTGTATCCGTTTTCAGCCAAGTGGGAGTTTTAATATGTAAAAGCTTTTTATGAATTTATATGTGTTAGATAATCATGTTGCCAGCTGTTGTAAATTATATAATAAAATGTTTAATCTTTTATCGCCTTTATTTATCGCACTTAATAAATTTATTAATTTTATGCCTTCATTTACTGTTTTTATAACTTCACCATTAGCTTGGACGCTGTTTTCGGACAAATTATGAATTTTATATTCTAACTCTTCTTTATCTGCTTGATGTAAGGTTCCCAAAATTTATAAATTGCGCCCATAAAATTAGTAAGCCTTGTTTGCTGCGCTTTGCTATTCTTATGCCCTTCATTTCTCTTTTTAATTTCTCTACTAAATATTGAACTTGGGATAAAGTTTCATATTCTTCTGATTGTTTTATTAAGTTATCATATGTTTGTTCTATTTTTTTAATATTTACAGATAAGTAGTCATACTCGTATTTGATTGGACATAAAGGGGTTCCCAGATTTCCCCGTATGTCTCAATAAAGCTTAAAAAAAAAAAAAAAAAAAAAGGATTATATATAAGGTAGCCATTTTTAGCTTGAATTGGGTTAACTTCGAGACTTTGTCCTTAGACATGTTGGATAAAACATAATAGAAAATAGTAAAGGATCATTAAAAATTTGTAATTATGTTGGATTGCCTGGTCGTTTTGGGTTGTGCTGGAATTATCATTCTATTTAGATTCATTAATTTTCTCTTTCTTTTTGTATTATAATGGGTTATTTTCCTGCCTCTGATTTTCTCTTCTTAATGTTTTTCATCTATCTGTGTAATTTCTCCTGTCTCCCATATATTGTTGTCTTAGATTTTACTAATGGTGCTTGTCTATATCTAGTGTCTACTTCATTTATGTCTTTTTTCATTTAATTTATTAATTTTATTATTTTTCTCTTGCTGAGTGTCATATGATGGTGTTCCTGCACATATAAAAATATCTGCTGGTGTTTTTATATTATGTTTAATTTTATGGTTATAAACATTGAGTAGGGTTTCAAATTTTGTTATTTTATTCTCTGGGTCGGACTCAGTATTTATAATTCTTTTCGTTGACAGTTTTATGAGATCTCTCAATGTCAGAAATTCAATTTTTACTTGTTGTGACGTTAATGTTCACATTTTCGGACCTTAGCCATAAATATAATGCAGCACACGTAAATTCTGAATCTTTATCGGCTTTTATTTCGGACGGTTTTTCCATTTCATTAAAATTTTAAGTATCGATTTTTTTTGCTTCGAGCCAATCCTCAGAGCTGACTTCAATTAAGGCGGCATATTTGGAATAAACGTCAATACATGACAGGAATGTTTTATTATCGATTAAATAAAAATCGATAACATATTTTTCTCTAGGATTGAAAATTTATGGCGTAAACTCGTAATTTAATTTAATGTCTCTATTTTCTGTTTTGCACATGTTGCATATTTCACATTTATTGATAATGATCTGTATTAACTTTTGATAGTCGGGTAGTAATATTTTTCTTTAAAAATTTTAGTTTGATTTTCTATACCTGGCTGTAAGAGTTCTTTGTGGATTTTTATTATTACTTATTTAAATTCTGAATATGTTTTAATATCTATTAATTTACTGGTTGCTCTCATAACTTTAGTTATGTTATTCGGACTGACAATTCCTTACATTTTTTATTTATCAAGTGTTATACTATGGTACATATACTATGTACATGTATAAATATATGTATAAATATGTATAAATAGTTCATTCTGCTGCCTTTCTGGTCCCCGCATCAGCTGGACGTCGCCGATCCTAGGCTTCCTCGATGACGCAAGGAGCCTCTCACGCTTGTTGCTTCTGCTGCTGCTGTCCTGGGCCTATGGGCTCACGCGGTACCGGTGCCGGTCGTCGCACAGGTTTCCGGTATTATGCAAGTGGATTTGCACTCCGCGCCGATGAGTGGTCCTTGGCAATCCTTAGGGCAGACGTCTGGTCTCTTTGGGATTTCCTTTGAGATGGAGGTTCATTTATTATTTCTTATTTAATAATTTGTATTTTATTTTCTGATTGAGTTTTAGAAGGTGTGGGCTGTTGACCGCTCTTATGTATTCTGAAAATATCGCCGCTACAATGTGTTTGTATTTGGAATTAAAAAGGATGGTGGGATTCGCAACGCGTACGGGTCCTTGCTGGGATTAGGTTCGCGTGTTCGAGCACTATCAGAATCGTCGGGCCAACGGCAGGGTCAGCAAGCCGTCGTAACTGTACTGTCGTACTTTGGCTGTATCTCCTTACTGCTGTATACTTGCATCACGTCGTTCAATAGTATTCTGGCTCTTCTTGACTGTCCAGCATCCAGCGCCCGGCCTGCTTATACTGGCCTCCTTTTACCATTTTTCCTCAACTAATCGAGTCTTCAGGTCCAAAGTTTTTACTGTTACGGTTTGTCCGCTACAGAGTCCAGCTTAGTACCGTTGTTTCATTGGAATCGACATGGAGACGCTCTTTGTACTCTACACACTTTTTCTCCAAACTCTCTTTTTCCAGATTCTTGTATTCTACCCTCTCTCTACAGTCTCTATTTTATTCCCAACTCTTTTTCTCCAAACTGCGCGCAATTAATGGCGTAACAGCAAAACAACTCTCGCAGTAGACATCTGCCTTTGTGTGGATTTTTAACTCCTCTCTGTGTTCTCTATGGTTACTCATAACAAAAAGTAACCTGAACAGGCTCTGAGCGTTTATGTGAAGTTAGTAAAAGTTTTGTTTTTAAACTGGTCAGTGCTTAAATAAGCATTTCAAAGAACAATAAACAGGTTTGTAACGTTGGCATATTAGGACTAGGGCCGAAAAAAACGGATCCGATGACCAGGTTGCCAGCGAAGCTCGTCGTATTTGGGTCGTGGAATCTTGGTAAGCCTCTCTCCTCGCCAACATAACGAGAATAAATATTAGAAGTGTCTGTCATCAGCCCTTACTGCCCAACAAGCTTACATGTCGCTTGCTCGTAAATCGAGCACGTCTGTGTTTCAAATGGATTGTTGCAGGCCGCGCAATACAATTCCCTTTTGTCAAATATTTTTCATCATTTTTCTTCTCATCTCAACGCCTCGAAAAAAAACAAAAAAGCTATATAGAAAAGCTATAATGTTGAGATTAAGCACGCAGCTTCTAGAGACTTAGGCGCAGCGCAAGTTTGTTTCCAAATGCTGCCACGCCCACAAGCCGCCCAAAACCGTCACGCCCACATGTAATATCTGGTACCTGGGGAACTCGACTATAGCATTCTACCTTGTTTTGTTATAATATAAGCCAAATTGTATTTTATTTTAAACCTCTTCCAGGCAATGCACTCAGCAGCGTGTATCAGCCTTTTTTTTGTATGCACCAGGACAAGTCGTGTAGCTAGCAGCTTTTGTTGACGTGCCCGGTGGTGAATTCGATACTCTGTTCTAAGCAAATTATGAATCTTTTGTATACTAGAATTACTAGAATTACATATAATTATCAATATATAAAAAAATAAAAATTTAAGATGATTGCAACTACAAAAAAATGAGTAGGTAAACCATTTTCAAAGAGTGTGCTGACACGAGAGTAGGTTGAGTAGGTCGAAAACGATGATACAACTTTTGAAGGACAAAAGGCCCGTGTGCGCGGCCCGTTGGCACATGGATGTGCGAATGTGGCCGAAACATTGCCAAAACGTTTTACGATCAAGCGACTACTAAGCTTGTGGAACAGTGAAGGCTGATGAACGGTACGAATCTTATTATTTCTCAGGCACTTCAAATATTTACTCTCGTTTTGTTGTAGAGGTAAGAGGCTTACCAAGATCCCAAGACATGAACACGGCGAGCTTATGCTGGCATCCTGGTGCCTAAAAATTGGATGTCCCTCCTTTGGCTAAAGTCAATTTTAAGGACATGCCGACGTAACATAATTGGCGTAAAACGAAATGACTTTTATTGGTTAAAGATCTAGGTTCCTGTAGTGTGAGATTATTGTACAAACGACCCCTCCTTTGGCTAAAGTCAATTTTAAGGACAAGGGCACTAGTATGCCGACGTAACAGAATTGGCGTCCAACGAAATGACTTTTATTGGTTTAAGATCTAGGTTCCTGTAGTGTGAGATTATTGTACAAACGACTACAAAATTAAATCAACATAAAAAAAAAACCAAACAAAACAAAAATCATTGAAGAAAACTACAAGCAAAAAATAAATAATGCTTACAACAACTAAAGATGTTGTACCTGGGCTGATGATAACCGTTCTTTGACGGGCGAGCCGTCCTTTGAACAGAATATGTGAGCGTGTTTGTAACAGAGAACGTTGATGTGTTTATGAATGGTCCGGTAATGGGATGAGCCCGTTAAAACCAAATTGCTCCTTTGTAATTGTCGAAACAGTCGAAGGCTTAGGTATTACTTTTAAAGGGACTCTTGCATGGAGTTATCATATAATAAAATCTGTATGAAAAACATATGACATACTAACAAGATTATCAGATACCCGTTACTCTGCTGGTGGAAGTGCAAAAGAAAAATTTCAACATTTTCTGGAATATCGGTAGAAATTGGGGGAAAAAAACAGTAAAATGATAAAATAAATCAAAAGGCTGACAGTTTTCCGCGGATTGTGGACGTTAGAGTGGGTATGCAAAAAGTTTTTTGGCAAGAAGAATATATATACTTTATATGGTTAGAAACGCTTCCTTCTGCCTGTTACATTATTTTCAACGAGTCTAGTATACCTCTTACTCTACGAGTAACGGGTATAAAAACTTCGTGGGCAGGTACTTTTACGTTTACCTAGTTAACGTTTGGCATCGCAAAACTAAACATTGGGCCCTCACTGGTCTATGTTTTAAAATTGTGACACGATCTGTCAAAACAAATAATATTAGGGTTCAAAAATTTAGCAAGCTATATATATTTATGCGATATATGAGGAACACAACATGTATAAATAAATTATCATTTTACAAACCGATGCGTCGTACATGTACAATAAATTGTAAAAGCAGTGCAAACAACGCAACATGTTATTTGAGAATGACAATGTATTTTTCAAGCAATCTAACAAGCACTCAAAAGAGCAGGGGAATCTTTGCAGTCTGCATGTAATCGAAAAATTAGATTCCATGGATGGAGCTATCTTATTGGAATAGATTACAAATGACTTTACATTTCATTTTGTGACCAAAATGGACCGGTAAATGGAGTCTGTTTTAAAAGCAAATTTATAAGCAGCCTTAAAAATGTATTGCAGACAGACGCCAGCGATTGCGGATTCTGGGAGACCAAAAGTATCCAAAGAGGACGGACCTCGAAATAAATAGGCGTATTGACCTTTGGCTTAAACGATGTGAAAGGGGAATCACCGCGACCGAAAGTAATTGGGGACGAAAGCGAATGTAATGAGCGACTGAACTGCAGAGCTAACAGCAGAACGCTAAACCAAAAGTGCAGACGCGAGTACAAGATAGATAGAACGAACTGCTTTCCTCATCTATTATTGACCAGCTTGTGTGCCGTATAGCTTAATTGTATCTCCAAAGTGGGCATACAATCAATAAATTTAGGAACTGCTCGCGACTGCGAGACCCCACATATTCCCCCCGTTGGGGTGGGGGTGTTTTCAACAGCACCCTTATGTGGTAGAAGATAATGAGTTGAGTGCCTAGAAGCATTACAGAAAGCATAGTTCGGAACGTTAAGATATGTGACAAGAAAGGTTGCCTGTCGCATAGCATGCCATGGCGAAATCCGGATCAAGATCAATAGCCCAATCAAACTGGCAATGTTCGTATGTCCATCCGTCTGTCCGTATAAAGGCCTCGATCTCAGGAACTACAAAAGCTAGAATGTTGAGATTAAGCATGCAGCTTCGAGAGACATAGACGCATCGCAAATGTAGCCACGCCCACTCTAACGCCCACAAACCGCACAAAACTTCCGCGGACACATTTTTCAAATATGTTAGCATATTTTTTCTTCTTATTATTAGTCTTGTATTTGCAGAATAAGTTTTTGTCATGCCCACTCTAAAGCCCCCAAACCGCTCAAAACTGTCACACCTTTGAACAACTTTTAAGTTTTTTTTGTTTTTATTATTTTTTCCCCAATTTCTACCGGATGATCGGTAAAAGTTGAAATTTCTCGTTCGCACTTCTATTAGCTGAGTAACGGGTATCTGATAGTCTGGGGACACTTGTATATAACATTCTCTCTTTTTTTAAATTATACTTTTGCTTTTCTTAGAAACAGTGTACTGTTTTTCGAATCCTGATATGTAATCACTTTAGTTTGTGTGTTACCTTACGATTGGGACAACAGTAAATTTGAATTTCTTCATGTATGTATATATTAATATAGTATATAGTATATATATATAGTATATATAGTATATATAGTATATATAGTATATATAGTATATAGTAAGTAGTAGCAAAGACACTAGAATAATAAGATGCGAAACGCCATACGAATTTTTTGCACACGATTTTTTCGGGCTGGCTCTAAAGCTGGCTCCAGGCTCTCTCGAATTTTTGTTCAAGAGCCAGAGAGAGAGCGCTCTAGAGCCAGCAGCAATCTTGTACGCATACAGCGACAGTCGAGCACTGTATGTGTGCACATGTATTCTCATATATAGTAAATTTGACAAAATATGCCTTCACTTCAGAAGTTTATGGACTTTCAATCTATATTATTTGTACTTTGGCAATCGAGTACAAAGTACTCGTAAGTAAAAGTTTCTGAATATGTTTTAATATCTATTAATTTACTGGTTGCTCTCATAACTTTAGTTATGTTATTCGGACTGACAATTCCTTACATTTTTTATTTATCAAGTGTTATACTATGGTACATATACTATGTACATGTATAAATATATGTATAAATATGTATAAATAGTTCATTCTGCTGCCTTTCTGGTCCCCGCATCAGCTGGACGTCGCCGATCCTAGGCTTCCTCGATGACGCAAGGAGCCTCTCACGCTTGTTGCTTCTGCTGCTGCTGTCCTGGGCCTATGGGCTCACGCGGTACCGGTGCCGGTCGTCGCACAGGTTTCCGGTATTATGCAAGTGGATTTGCACTCCGCGCCGATGAGTGGTCCTTGGCAATCCTTAGGGCAGACGTCTGGTCTCTTTGGGATTTCCTTTGAGATGGAGGTTCATTTATTATTTCTTATTTAATAATTTGTATTTTATTTTCTGATTGAGTTTTAGAAGGTGTGGGCTGTTGACCGCTCTTATGTATTCTGAAAATATCGCCGCTACAATGTGTTTGTATTTGGAATTAAAAAGGATGGTGGGATTCGCAACGCGTACGGGTCCTTGCTGGGATTAGGTTCGCGTGTTCGAGCACTATCAGAATCATCGGGCCAACGGCAGGGTCAGCAAGCCGTCGTAACTGTACTGTCGTACTTTGGCTGTATCTCCTTACTGCTGTATACTTGCATCACGTCGTTCAATAGTATTCTGGCTCTTCTTGACTGTCCAGCATCCAGCGCCCGGCCTGCTTATACTGGCCTCCTTTTACCATTTTTCCTCAACTAATCGAGTCTTCAGGTCCAAAGTTTTTACTGTTACGGTTTGTCCGCTACAGACTCCAGCTTAGTACCGTTGTTTCATTGGAATCGACATGGAGACGCTCTTTGTACTCTACACACTTTTTCTCCAAACTCTCTTTTTCCAGATTCTTGTATTCTACCCTCTCTCTACAGTCTCTATTTTATTCCCAACTCTTTTTCTCCAAACTGCGCGCAATTAATGGCGTAACAGCAAAACAACTCTCGCAGTAGACATCTGCCTTTGTGTGGATTTTTAACTCCTCTCTGTGTTCTCTATGGTTACTCATAACAAAAAGTAACCTGAACAGGCTCTGAGCGTTTATGTGAAGTTAGAAAAAGTTTTGTTTTTAAACTGGTCAGTGCTTAAATAAGCATTTCAAAGAACAATAAACAGGTTTGTAACGTTGGCATATTAGGACTAGGGCCGAACTAAGGCCGATTGGGACAACAGTAAATTTGAATTTCTTCATGTATGTATATATTAATATAGTATATAGTATATATATATAGTATATATAGTATATATAGTATATAGTAAGTAGTAGCAAAGACACTAGAATAATAAGATGCGAAACGCCATACGAATTTTTTGCACACGATTTTTTCGGGCTGGCTCTAAAGCTGGCTCCAGGCTCTCTCGAATTTTTGTTCAAGAGAGAGAGAGAGCGCTCTAGAGCCAGCAGCAATCTTGTACGCATACAGCGACAGTCGAGCACTGTATGTGTGCACATGTATTCTCATATATAGTAAATTTGACAAAATATGCCTTCACTTCAGAAGTTTATGGACTTTCAATCTATATTATTTGTACTTTGGCAATCGAGTACAAAGTACTCGTAAGTAAAAGTAAAAACTCTAATTTTGCATTGCCTTAACATGATAATTATTTAATTACATCATAGAAATGGTAATAGGTGAATAAATGTACATAATAATACCGAATTATTTTAATAAAATACTTTATACTAGAAAATATGTCTTTAGAGTATTTAGCTTACGACGTTAAAAATTTATTTGATCTTAGTGATTCTTCGATGCGCTGGTTCTGCCTCAAGAATTCAATTTTGCTTTGCACAGGTTGCATATGATGTTTTTTAACTATTTAGTATATTTATTAGAACAAATTACTAGTAAACAATTTTCAGTATTTGAAATGCAAATATTATTTTGTTGAATGTTTTTGTTATATTCTAATTTGATATTTGTAAAAACCGCGCAATTTTTGGTGGGTAAAAAAGCGCGCCAAATGTATTCTTTCTTCTTTTAGTTCCTCTTAATTCGTTTGCTTAAAGCTGACAAATACATAGTGCTCCTCGTTTGCTACTGTTTCTCGAAATTTTAATAATATAAACGCATTTTTAAATTTAAAAAAATTGATTTTCTGAATTATTAAAGCACAATTGCGATAAGTTATTGTCCTAAGTAGTACAAAATAAAAAAAAAAATTTTAGAAGTGTACATATTTTTATAATTTGTCGCCCCTATATTACGTTGTGCTGGTACTGCTGCTTTTCGATAAAGGTTTGAACTTTTGAATTTAAGATTAATTGTTTTATATACAAAAATTGGCTATGGCCGACAAAAAAAGATCAAGAACAAGTGCAGCCTTCCCCGCTGTCAGAAATCTAGGCGCGATTACCCCGCTCTTAAATTGTTTAGGTTTCCTGAAAAGGATACAAAAATTTTAATGAAATGGGCGGAAAAGTGCCAATTTACAGAAGAATTTGTGGCGAGCACTTCATTACTGTTTTTATGCCAAGATCATTTCTCGCCAGATGAGATTGGCGTAAAATATCTAAGGAAAGGAACAATTCCAGATCGCAACCTAATTAAAGATGAGAGTTGCAAAAATGATGATATTGATTTCAATGCTGTAAGATCGCCTCCACAAAAAAGATGTCGTTCACAGTCCCCTGGTGAAGTATGTCGTCAGTGCCATAAAAATACGATAACAATAAAAATGTTTCAAAAAAAATATTTGGCTTATAAAAAATATTCTGATGAAAGACAAATTCGAATTAGAATGCTGAGAAGAGAAAATTCAAATTTGAAACGAAAGGTGATTAGGTTGGAATCAAAGTCCGAAAAAAACCTACTTTCTCAAATTGACAAAATTAATTTAACGGGAAATGAAAAAATATTGGCGAAAATGCTTCTTATAAAAAAAAAGGGAACAAATACAAGATGGAATGATTCGGAAAAATTGTTTGCTCAGAGCATATATTACAGGTCCACTTCAATATATACGTTTTAAGGGACTCGCTTAAATTAAATTTTCCCAGTCCATTATCGTTACAAAAGTGGAACAGCATAAAAAAAATTACAGCCGGGAGACAACGAATGTTTGTACTCAGCCCTTAAATAAACCATTAAAGAAATGAATGAATCTGAGTAAGAAAGCATATTAACTTGTGATGAAGTAGCAATAAAAAAAAAACTGACTTACAATGTATCTGTTGATGGACTAGAGCATTTAATTGATCGCTCTAAAAAAATGGGAAGTCACATTTGCGTATATGTTATTCGGGGTATTTTAAAAAAATGGAAATTTATATTAAATTATTTCGTCCCCGAAACAAATATTAAAGGCGATTGGTTAAAAAAGCTTATTTATAAAAACATTAATATTGTTGAAAATATTGGTTTCAAAGTGAGGGGTGTAGCTTATGATCAATGAGGTAACAATAGAAAATGTACCTCACTACTTGAAGTCAACAGTGAGAAACCTTACTTACCTTTAATAATAAAAAATATTGTATGTTTTATGACATTCCGCATCTTTTCAAGTCTATAAGGAATAATTTTCTGAAAGCGTATTTTTAAACCCCTGGCGGACTTGTTGACTTTGATGTCATCCGAGAGGTATACGAATTAGATCAGAGATCAGTAACGAGAATGACTAAATTAACAAGAAGTCACGTTAATCCAACTATTAATCCAATTCTGTATCATTTTCAGAAAATGTACAAGGCAATGAGAGGTACATTGACCAAAATATGGATGATTTTTTGTGCAATGATGTACCCATTAAATTAACTTCGAGTAGATATTTTGTTGGATATATTGCTAAGGGATCCAGTTGCGTTAAATGCAGATCGTTGATTTTAAAAGAAAGCGAGCATTTAACAGCTACATCTGAGCTTTTCATACATGAGAAAAACTACTCGATAGAATCGGACTTTGGAAAACTAAAGGCACCATCTGATCTTTTTTTTAATATCTGCCAAATACACATTAAAGTTTTTGAAAATATTTTTAAAAAATAATAAAAATCAACGGTGTATTGCATTAAGTGCACAAATGAAAGTAGCGATTTCTCATTATGGTTTCACTCAAATAATGACTGTTATGTGCATAAAATTGATATTTTAAACAAACTTATAAAAGTTTTACTTTTTAAGCATTGCAGTGGACTGTGACAGCTGATAAACAAAAAAAGAAAGCAAAACTCAGAATTCTATCTCATAAATGAAAAATTAGTGACGACTAAAAAAAAATATATACATAATATAAAAATATATAGTACAAAAATTTAATAAAATGCATTTAAAAAAAAGTACCAAATTATATCGAAAAGCAATAGTTAAAAAACTAGCTTAGTGGAGGAACATGGAAATATTTTAATGTTTAGCATTTATTATTTCAAGTCGACTCGAAGGTCATATAAATATACGACACCATTACAATTGTAATGGCCTCCCCGTGGTGTTCCCTGGGTACCAAAAAATACATATATTACAGATAATTAATAAAAAAAATATTTATATGTAAACGGTAGCTAATTCGAGCGGCGATTTTAACTAAAGAATATTAAAACAACTTCTTAAAAAAAAATAATATTCACCGCATCAATTTTTAAATATTATTTTATTAGCTCATATTACAACGAAATTTACCAAAACATTAATCAAATTCGTTTCTTAGTGAATTCTACTTTTAGATTTTTATGCTCTTAATTTTACGCGAGCGGGAAGAGAGCAATTATTGCCGCCACCAAAAATGTATTGGAGTAAACAAAATATACCCGTAATAGAAGGGTGGATTGACGAATATTTGTTTCATGCCCCAAAACATTCATATGTAACTAATAAGGTATGATATAAGGTGTGATACATATTCGCAAATAAAATACTGTTTGAAATTACTTAATTTCCAAAATCTTTCTTTTTGTACATATGGACTACAATATCAGACACTGGTATGGTGAAGGGTAGGTATATAATTTTAATAAAAACACTTTATTATTACAAAAAGTTTTACATCAGTGTTATAGTGCCCTGGTCCTCAGATAAGAAATTTAATTTTATTTACAAGGTTTGTTTACCAACAAACCAACTATATATAAAATATATATGTATTCACCATACATTATATACATCCAATAAGTTAACGTGTTACGTACTCCGTCTTTAAAAATTCGGAAGACTTCGAAGTCATTAAACTGCCAAGAATCTGACATTTGATCTGTACAACTAGATCCCGTAGGATCTAATTTTGTGTTTGTGTTATTCATAGAATAATCAAAGTGATATTTAGTGATGCGATAGCTAGACTAATCAATTCGCAAATTTTTTTTATCCGATAAAAAACTTATGCTAAAGACACCCATGCGACGGTCAATATCGTGTTAAGTTTTAATTAGAACCTCGACAATAGCGCGAAACCGTGTAACGCAGTGTCAACAACAAACCTGAATTTAATATCAGGAAGACGCTATTGAATTTGTGAGAGGCTGTAAATCCAATTGGTTACCTCAGAACCCCACGAAAAAGCAATAGTGCAACCCATGTGAAAATCAAAATCTATCTTAAGAGCAAGAACTAAAAATAAGAATAGTAAATAAATTAGTAAAGAGACAAAAGAGACAACAAAAAAAAAAAAAAAAATAAGATCCGTAAAACAACAAATAAAAGTAAAAATAAATTAAATATATAAAATAAAATAAAACGAAAAATAACAATATTAAATTAAATTGAGAACAACAACAAAATGACAGAACCCAGTGTCGTGCCACCCCTATCAGACAGTAACATAACCCAGGTTGCCTACCAGATTGGCAATGTGGAGAAGTTCAACGGTGATCCGGGCACCCTATACACCTTTGTAAGCCGAATTGACTACATACTGGCCCTTTATGTTACCGGAGATGAACGCCAACAGCAGATCCTATTTGGGCATGTCGAGCGCAGCATCAGCGGAGACGTCATGCGCAGCTCGGAGCCAACGACATCAACACCTGGCCCCAGCTAAGACGACAACTGATACTCAACTATAAGCCCCAGACCCCATTCAGAGGCAGTGTACGAGCATTCCTGGAAGAAGCAGAACACCGCAGACAAGCACTTACAAGTAAGCTTGAATTAGAACAAAGTGCTGAAGAAAAAACTTTTTATTTAAGATTAATAACATCCTGTATTGAATCCCTTATTGAAAAATTACCCACACACATGTATTTAAGAATAAATAACCACAATATACCAGATTCAAGCGAGTCATAGAAAGCTCTTCTATTCAAAAACAAAATTCTTCTGATAAGCCACAAAAATCCTATAATCACAATATTAATCAGACTAACAATAATACTAGAAGATACAATACCTTTCCCACATTATAATTCACCAGTGCCATATCACAAAGTTACCAAACACCACTAACTCATAATCCACCTTATCGTCATCCGATACCCTATCACCCTAATCCAAACAATGTATTTCAACCAAGCCAACATGCAAACAAGGCCTTTCAACCAAACCAACGTTTAAACTTTACACCACGACCAATTTTTAATACCCATCGAAACAATGCATTCGATCAGAATAGGTTCAGACAACAACACCAATATCAAAACCACCAATCAACACAAAACTCAAGTTCCTATGTACTCAATCAACCAATAAGGCGATTAAGACCAGCTGATAGTGGAAAGACTAAGATGAGTATTGACGAATCATTGTACCAAGAGGACGCTTTCTATCAGCAGTGTGTCCCATATGATTATTTTCACTATCCAACTTACGACCATTCGGAATATTATTATTATTATATTATTATTAACAACACAACAGCCACAGCGGATTAATACAGACGAGACAAGCTATGACAACCAAGAACCCAATGTTGAACAGGTCACCAGCCACAAGCCTTGGAAAAGCCTAATATATAACAATTAAATACAAAGAAAATAATTTGAAATGCCTTATTGATACCGGATCAACAGTTAACATGACATCCAAAAACATATTTGACTTACCAATCCAGAATACTAATGATCTTATTCATACCAGCAACGGATCGCTCATTATTAGCAAAAGTATAATTGTACCTTCAAAGATTTTGTTCCCAACAGCAAATCAATTTTCACTGCACCCTTTTTCCGAGAATTACGATCCCTTATTAGGAAGAAAATTTTTAGCAGAAGCAAAAGCAACAATAAGATACCGCGATCAAGAAGTAACTCTTTACAACAACAAATTTAAATTAGTAGAAGGAATAGAAGGAAATATTTTAATGTTTAGCATTTATTATTTCAAGTCGACTCGAAGGTCATATAAATATACGACACCATTACAATTGTAATGGCCTCCCCGTGGTGTTCCCTGGGTACCAAAAACTACATATATTACAGATAATTAATAAAAAAAATATTTATATGTAAACGGTAGCTAATTCGAGCGGCGATTTTAACTAAAGAATATTAAAACAACTTCTTAAAAAAAAATAATATTCACCGCATCAATTTTTAAATATTATTTTATTAGCTCATATTACAACGAAATTTACCAAAACATTAATCAAATTCGTTTCTTAGTGAATTCTACTTTTAGATTTTTATGCTCTTAATTTTACGCGAGCGGGAAGACTGCAATTATTGCCGCCACCAAAAATGTATTGGAGTAAACAAAATATACCCGTAATAGAAGGGTGGGTTGACGAATATTTGTTTCATGCCCCAAAACATTCATATGTAACTAATAAGGTATGATATAAGGTGTGATACATATTCGCAAATAAAATACTGTTTGAAATTACTTAATTTCCAAAATCTTTCTTTTTGTACATATGGACTACAATATCAGACACTGGTATGGTGAAGGGTAGGTATATAATTTTAATAAAAACACTTTATTATTACAAAAAGTTTTACATCAGTGTTATAGTGCCCTGGTCCTCAGATAAGAAATTTAATTTTATTTACAAGGTTTGTTTACCAACAAACCAACTATATATAAAATATATATGTATTCACCATACATTATATACATCCAATAAGTTAACGTGTTACGTACTCCGTCTTTAAAAATTCGGAAGACTTCGAAGTCATTAAACTGCCAAGAATCTGACATTTGATCTGTACAACTAGATCCCGTAGGATCTAATTTTGTGTTTGTGTTATTCATAGAATAATCAAAGTGATATATAGTGATGCGATAGCTAGACTAATCAATTCGCAAATTTTTTTTATCCGATAAAAAACTTATGCTAAAGACACCCATGCGACGGTCAATATCGTGTTAAGTTTTAATTAGAACCTCGACAATAGCGCGAAACCGTGTAACGCAGTGTCAACAACAAACCTGAATTTAATATCAGGAAGACGCTATTGAATTTGTGAGAGGCTGTAAATCCAATTGGTTACCTCAGAACCCCACGAAAAAGCAATAGTGCAACCCATGTGAAAATCAAAATCTATCTTAAGAGCAAGAACTAAAAATAAGAATAGTAAATAAATTAGTAAAGAGACAAAAGAGACAACAAAAAAAAAAAAAAAATAAGATCCGTAAAACAACAAATAAAAGTAAAAATAAATTAAATATATAAAATAAAATAAAACGAAAAATAACAATATTAAATTAAATTGAGAACAACAACAAAATGACAGAACCCAGTGTCGTGCCACCCCTATCAGACAGTAACATAACCCAGGTTGCCTACCAGATTGGCAATGTGGAGAAGTTCAACGGTGATCCGGGCACCCTATACACCTTTGTAAGCCGAATTGACTACATACTGGCCCTTTATGTTACCGGAGATGAACGCCAACAGCAGATCCTATTTGGGCATGTCGAGCGCAGCATCAGCGGAGACGTCATGCGCAGCTCGGAGCCAACGACATCAACACCTGGCCCCAGCTAAGACGACAACTGATACTCAACTATAAGCCCCAGACCCCATTCAGAGGCAGTGTACGAGCATTCCTGGAAGAAGCAGAACACCGCAGACAAGCACTTACAAGTAAGCTTGAATTAGAACAAAGTGCTGAAGAAAAAACTTTTTATTTAAGATTAATAACATCCAGTATTGAATCCCTTATTGAAAAATTACCCACACACATGTATTTAAGAATAAATAACCACAATATACCAGATTCAAGCGAGTCATATAAAGCTCTTCTATTCAAAAACAAAATTCTTCTGATAAGCCACAAAAATCCTATAATCACAATATTAATCAGACTAACAATAATACTAGAAGATACAATACCTTTCCCACATTATAATTCACCAGTGCCATATCACAAAGTTACCAAACACCACTAACTCATAATCCACCTTATCGTCATCCGATACCCTATCACCCTAATCCAAACAATGTATTTCAACCAAGCCAACATGCAAACAAGGCCTTTCAACCAAACCAACGTTTAAACTTTACACCACGACCAATTTTTAATACCCATCGAAACAATGCATTCGATCAGAATAGGTTCAGACAACAACACCAATATCAAAACCACCAATCAACACAAAACTCAAGTTCCTATGTACTCAATCAACCAATAAGGCGATTAAGACCAGCTGATAGTGGAAAGACTAAGATGAGTATTGACGAATCATTGTACCAAGAGGACGCTTTCTATCAGCAGTGTGTCCCATATGATTATTTTCACTATCCAACTTACGACCATTCGGAATATTATTATTATTATATTATTATTAACAACACAACAGCCACAGCGGATTAATACAGACGAGACAAGCTATGACAACCAAGAACCCAATGTTGAACAGGTCACCAGCCACAAGCCTTGGAAAAGCCTAATATATAACAATTAAATACAAAGAAAATAATTTGAAATGCCTTATTGATACCGGATCAACAGTTAACATGACATCCAAAAACATATTTGACTTACCAATCCAGAATACTAATGATCTTATTCATACCAGCAACGGATCGCTCATTATTAGCAAAAGTATAATTGTACCTTCAAAGATTTTTTTCCCAACAGCAAATCAATTTTCACTGCACCCTTTTTCCGAGAATTACGATCCCTTATTAGGAAGAAAATTTTTAGCAGAAGCAAAAGCAATAATAAGATACCGCGATCAAGAAGTAACTCTTTACAACAACAAATTTAAATTAGTAGAAGGAATAGCAGCAGCAGAACAGAATCATTTTCAAAATACCATGCTCAGACAACCAAAAAAAATTTCACCCATATTAGAATCAGACCTATACAGATTGGAACATATAAAATAACGAAGAAAAACAAAGATTGTGTGCACTCCTGCAGCAATATCATAACATACAGTACCATGAAGGTGGCAAGTTGACATTTACTAATCAAACCAAACATACCATCAATACAAAGCATAATCTACCCATTTATTCTAAATTATACAGTTACCCACAGGCTTATGAACAAGAGGTCGAAAGCCAAATATAAGATATGCTAAATCAGGGTGTTATACGTACCAGTAACTCACCTTACAATAGTCCCATCTGGGTGGTTTCAAAAAAACAAGATGCATCAGGCAAACAGAAATTTAGAATTGTAATAGACTACCGAAAATTAAACAAAATAACAGTAGGAGACAGACACCCAATCCCAAACATGGACGAAATTTTGGGAAAGTTAGGCAGATGTAATTATTTCACAACTATAGACCTGGCGAAAGGTTTTCACCATATCGAGATGGACCCAGAATCAGTTTCAAAGACATCCTTTTCCACCAAGCACGGTTATTACGAATATGTGCGCATGCCATTCGGATTAAAAAACGCACCAGCCACCCACCATTCAACGGTGCATGAATGACATTTTACGACCACTCTTAAATAAAAACTGTCTTGTGTACCTGGACGACATAATTGTATTCTCGACATCCCTTGATGAGCACCTACAATCGCTCAGACTAGTTTTCGAAAAACTAGCAAAGGCCAACCTTAAATTACAGCTTGACAAGTGTGAGTTTCTCAAGCATGAAACCACATTTTTAGGGCATGTTCTAACACCAGACGGAAAAAAAACAAACCCTGAAAAGATTAAAGCCATTCAAAAATATCCAATTCCCACTAAATCAAAAGGAATAAAAGCTTTTCTTGGACTGACAGGATACTACCGTAAATTCATTCCAAACTTTGCAGACATAGCCAAACCCATGACTAAATGTTTAAAAAAGAACATGAAAATTGATACTACCAACCGAGAATATGACTTAGCATTTAAAAAATTAAAATATCTAATATCAGAAGACCCAATTCTTAAAGTACCCGACTTTACAAAGTAATTTATTTTAACCACAGACGCAAGTGATGTCGCTTTGGGAGCAGTACTCTCACAAGAGGAACACCCACTTAGTTATATGAGCTGAACGCTTAACGAACACGAGGTCAATTACAGCGCAATTGAGAAAGCACTCTTGGGCGACAAAGACTTTCCGACGCTACCTACTTGGACGACACTTTGAAATATCCAGTGACCATCAACCACTAAGCTGGTTGTACCGTATGAAAGATCCAAATTCAAAACTAACCCGATGGAGTAAAATTATCCGAATTTCATTTTGACATAAAGTATATAAAAGGAAAATAAAATTGCGTGGCGGACGCACTATCCAGAATAAAACTCGAGGAAACATACATCAGCGAACAGACCCAACATAGCGCAGAAGAAGATAATAATGACATGATCCTTATTACAAAAAGACCTTTAAACACATTCAACAGGCAGGTGATATTTTTGAAGGGACCACCAGACAATAAAATACTTCAAAAAACACATAACTCAGATTTATTACGACAAAAAAGCCGAACAATATTTGATTGACCATTTTTGCGGTAAAAAGAGTGCGTTGTATATTGACAGTGACGCAGATTTCGGGATCCTTCAAGCCGCACACAAACAGACTATAAACACTAAATATACCAGGATCTTGCGTAGCATGATTTTACTAAAAAACATAACCACTTATGCAGAATTTAAAGAATTGATCTTAAGCACTCACGAAAAACTTAAACACCCTGGAATACAAAAAACTACAAAGCTTTTCGGTGAAACGTACTATTTCCGCAAGAGCCAACTACTTATCCAAAACATAATAAATGAATGCAATATCTGCAATTTAGCAAAGACAGAGCACCGCAACACAGATATGCCAATGAAAACCACACCCAGACCAGAACAGACCGCGACAAATTCATGATAGACATTTACTCTTCTGAAGACAAACATTACGTTAGTTGCATGGAAATTTATTCGAAATTTGAACATTAGAAGAAATAAAAACAAAAGACTGGTTGGAATGCAAAAATGCACTTATGCGTATATTCAACCAGCTGGGTAAGCCAAAAGTACTAAAAGCAGACAGAGATGGCGCGTTTTCCAGTTTGGCCCTCAAAGGATGGCTGGAGAGTGAGGAAATCGAATTGCAGCGTAACACAACAAAGACCGGTGTGGCGGACATAGAAACACTACATAAAACAATTAATGAAAAAATTCGCATAATTAAAACATCCGACGACGACGAAATCAAATTAAGCAAAATAGAAACAATACTCAACATATACAAACACAAAACCAAACACTGTCCAGTGGTAACAGACCCCTGCACACATATTTCTCTACGCTGGACAACCAATATTAGACACCAAACAAAACAAAGAAAGAAAATAAACAGTGACAGAATGGAATACGAAGTCGACACGAGATACAGAAAAGGCCCACTACAGAAAGGCAAATTAGAAAATCCATTTAAGCCAACCAACAATGTGGAGAAAACGGACTCCGAACATTACATAATCACTAACAGAAATAGAGTTACACACTACTGCAAAACACAATTAAAAAAAACGAAAGAAAAATAATCAAATTTCAATTCCATAGGTGCCTGGAACTCGATGACATTTTTACTTATGTTGATCACAACAGTTCATGGACAGCAAATTCAAATTAATAATATTGACACCAACCATGGCTATCTCCTTTTTTATGATAAACCAGTCCAAATACCATCCTCCTTTGAACATCATTGTTTGAAGATCAACTTAACCGAAATAGACACCGTAGCTGACTATTTTGATTAAAGGCTGCGTACCGACTATCATGCACCCCAAATCAAATTTATGTACAATAAGATGAAAAAAGAACTAACTGGAATAACCCTGCAACATAGAAATAAACGTGGACCTATTAACATTGTGGACTCAGTTTTTAAATACCTTTTTGGCCCACTTGATGAAAATGATCGAGCAGAAATACAGAAAAAACTTGAGACACACTCCCATGACACAGTGAAGTTACATGAACTTAATGACGCTTGATAAACGACGGAATGCAGAAGATACAGGAATACGAAAAAGACGACAACATCGTTAACACCCTTTTATACGACTTTATGCAGTTTACAGAATACATAGAGGACCTGGAAATGGGAATGCAGCTTTCCAGACTCGGACTGTTTAACCCCAAATTACTAAACTACGACAAGCTTTAGAATATAAACAACAAAAATATTTTGAACGTTAAAACATCCACTTGGATCAATTACAAAGATAACCAATTATTAATCATATCCCACATACCCATTAACTTTTTATTAATAAACACAATCAAAATAATCGCTTACCCAGACTCTAACGGCTATCAGCTAGAATACACAGACACACATTCATATTTTGAAAAAGAAAATAAAGTTTACAATAACGAAAATAAAGAAATAAACAATGAGTGTGTCACCAATATTATTAAACATTTAAAACCAATTTGTAATTTTGAGTCAGTTCACACAGATGAAATAATAAAATACATAGAACCAAACACAATTATAACTTGGAATTTAATCCAAACAAGTCTCAAGCAAAATTGCCAAATCCCAATTAATAATATAAACATAGAAGGAAACAATATGATAAGAGTGACCAATGTACAATAGAAATCAATAGTATAATTTTAAGTGAAAATCTTTTAAAACCAGAAACAGATTTGACCCCATTATACACACCACTTACCATAACAAAAATAAAAACTTTAAAACACAACGACATTGATGAAATGATTTTACAAAACAATGTTACACTTTACATATTATTGACTATTGTCATCATTACACTTATTTTATTGTACTTGTATTTAAGATACGTATCGTTAAACCCATTCATGATGTTGTACGCAAAATTAGAATTAAGAAAAAATCAAAATCAAAACACCAACACCACAACAAATAGAAATGGAAGAAGCCCCATTACCCGTACTATATCAATCAATCCCAGCCATGAACATTGATTCCATGAACAATAAAACACTTAAACAGCACTTAACCATTCATGTAAACGGATTCCTAACCATTCATGTAAATAAATCCCAAAACCTAACCTAAGCAGTTTTGCCTGCTCTCTCTGAGGCTACTCCTTGACTTTAGAATCCAATGCTCTCCCAAAATACACTAACAAATTTCTTAAAAAATAGAGAGAGGCTTCTCCTCAGTTTCACTTACATTTCATTTTCAGTCTTAAGCTGAACACTGAACAATAAAAATCATAATCCAATTCGATTTGTTATTTCTTTTATTTGAAAAAACTTCGGTTATAGCGTTGGTCTTAGTTACTACAACGGTCCATTTAATAGACTCAAAATTAAATAAAAACATGACCATATATAAGTTAACTGGAGTCATTTACATATTGCTTATGCCCTTAGCTTAATGCAAGCGCATCAGAGCTTTTGAGAGAAGAGCTAAGCTTTGCTGAGGAACGTAGGGTAAAGATAAGAGATCTATTCTGTAATAGGCAGTCGATATTTGGAGATCAAAAGCGTCGGTCATCGCCACGCACAAACATACAAATTCGTCTCATTAAGTGCAGACCGCACAAATTCTATTATAATTGTATACAAATAAAATAATACAAAAACTTCTAACGATAATTGGCGCCCAACTAAATCTAAAACCCACGATATTAAAAGGAGACAACTAAATCTAAAACCTACGATGTCAAAGGGAGACAACTTAATTTCAAACGCACGATATCAAAAGGAGAAACACAATAGCTGGAGCAGACCTACTCAAACAGCGTTTAAATACAAAAAGCACTATTTCGAATCATCACTCAAGTTGTAAGTACAACGCCCCTTGATTAATTATTAGAAAATAAAATAAAAATTTTCATACACACGTGAAGGTTATTAAGGTTATAAATAACACTTTGATGAGAGTCAGTGATAAAGAGATAGACGACTTAATATGAAGTTGGAATAGAATATTAAAAGAGACTAGCCAATTAGATACCGCAAGCAAAAGAAACGCGAAAACAGAAAAGAAAACAAGTGAAATGGAGTTATCAGCGAATTAACTGAAAGCAATAGTAGAAAGTGCTGTTGCTGGCGCGCTTGCAAGTCAAAAGAATTATTTGACAAAGAGTTACAAGCGATTAATGAGCGCATGGCAAAATTTACAGTAAACACCCCAGAAGTTGAAACTTACACAGATGCTGAAATCATACCAGGTGTAGTGTGTAATGAATCTCTAGACATAATAAAGTCGCTGCCAGACTTTGAGGGCGAAAGTGATACATATGTGTCGTGGAGAAAAGCGGCTCATGTCGCTTTTAAGGTTTATGAAACATACGAGGGTAGTTCAAAATATTATCAAGCCCTTGGTATCCGAAATAAAATTAAAAACTCCGCAAACAACGTGCTAGCTTCGTTCAGCACACCGTTGAATTTTAAGGCAATAATCAATCGCCTTGACTTTACATACGCTGACAAAAGGCCCATCTACCTCATCGAACAAGAGTTGTCTATGTTGAGACAGGGTGATATGACACTCACCGAATTTTATGATGAGGTCGAAAAAAAATTGACTCTTCTTACAAATAAGACTATAATGACGTGCGATAAACCCTTGGCGATGTCACTCAATGAAAAGTATAGGGCTGACGCGTTACGTGTATTTATAACAGGCACAAAGAAGTCATTGAGCGATATCCTGTTTGCCAAAGGAGCCAAGGACTTACCAACAGCCCTTGCTCTAGCACAGGAGGTTGAGTCAAACCATGCGCGATATCTATTCGCTCTGAACTACTCAAAAAGCTTGCAGGACAAAGGTCCGAAGCCGGAAAAAAATAATGATAGGGATAGATGCACTAATATGCAAGCCAAAAACCCCTATTTTAGTAAGCGCCAGTCTGTGCCCAGTTTTGACAGCCAGGCAGGTCATATACAAGTCCAGGCACCGACTCAACTGTTTGATACTGACGTATCTATGCGAACCGTTCAATCGAACCAACTTAGACAAGCATCAATCTTGAACCAGTGTAGCTTACCCCAACTTCAAAATGTCTGGCCATCTCAGCAGCAACAACAACATAACTCAAGGCCTGTTCAGGCACAAATTGGCTATGAACATCCAGCAAAAAGACCAAATAGTGGCACTGCCAGGTTTACAGGACCGAAACAACAAAGAGTGAACCATTTAGCCCAAGAAGAAGATCTAGAGGAGTCAGATAAAAATGATTATGAACAAGGGGCAACAGCAGCTGTTAGGGTATTAAACACGAGCTTACAAACTATGACGATGTGCATTTTTTAGCCAAAGGTCCTTGCTACCGTTTATAGAAAGAAAGATAGCAGGGAAAACCATAAGAATCTTAATCGACACCGGCTCTTCAAAAAACTATATACAGCCCCTCACAGAACTTAAGTACATAACGCTGGTACAAAAAGAATTTACAGTTAAGTCTCTTCATGGTTGCAACACGGTAAAACATAGATGCATTGTTGAACTTTTCAACAAGACTATTCCCTTCTTCATTCTACCGTACCTCTCAAGCTTTGACGCCATATTAGGATTTGACACGCTAACACTGCTAAATGCAACATTGGACTTGAAAATTAAAATATTCAAAATCGGAAACTCAGTCGAACCAATTAAGTTTGTAAAATATAATGGTGTTAATTTCTCTGATATAAAAGACATCGTAGTACCAAACCAGATAGCCGAAAAATTCCACATAATGCCAAAAGACCGATTGGGTGTCTTTGCAGACCCAGAAGAGGCGCTGCCATTTAATACCAATATTATTGCAACCATACGTACGGATACCGACCAACCAGTATACTCAAGACTTTATCCATATCCCATGGGCGTAGCAGACTTTGTAAATGAAGAAACGAAGGCGTTGTTAAAAGACGGAATTATTCGACCTTCGCGCTCACCCTACAACAATCCGGCTTGGGTTGTCGACAAAAAGGGTACAGATGAAAAGGGAAATAACAAAAAGAGGATTGTTATAGACTTTCGGAAGCTAAACTCAAAGACAGTGGACGACAAATACCCGGTGCCAAATGTAGTATTCATCCTATCAAATTTGAGAAAAGCCAGATTTTTTACAACATTAGATCTAAAGTCAGGCTTTCATCAAATCTTACTTGCAGAAAATGATAGGGAGAAAACCGCCTTCTCAGTTGCACATGGAAAATACGAGTTTTGTAGACTTCCCTTTGGCCTTAAAAACGCACCCAGTATGTTTCAACGTGCCATAGATGACGTACTCAGGCCCCAAATAGGAAAGTCTTGTTTTGTTTACGTTGAAGACGTACTTGAGGGCCATCTGAATCATATTTGTTGGGTACTAGATAGACTATTTGAAGCTAACAAGAGGGTGTCTAAGGAGAAATCGAACTTCTTTAAGGAAAGTGTCGAATATTTGTGATTCATTGTATCCAAAGACGGCATCACAACAAATCCTAAAAGAGTAGAGGCAATCCTTAACTATGAAGAACCCACTAATTTGTTCAACGTTAGATCCTTTTTAGGGTTAGCAAGCTATTACCGCTGCTTTATAAAGGACTTTGCTTCAATAGCTCGACATTTGAATAACATTACACAATAACAGACTACACAAAGCCTTTTGATTTGACTACGGACGCTTCAGCTCTTGGCCTGGGCGCGGTTTTATCACAAGACTGCAAGCCTATTACGATGATATCTAGATCCTTAAAAGGTAAAAAGCTTGGTTTCGCAACAAATGAACGAGATCTTCTAGCCATTGTATGGGCTTTAAAAACATTAAAGGACTATCTGTATGGCACTAAAAATCTGAATATTTACACAGACCACCATTAACGTTTGCCGTGTCGGATAAAAACACAAATGCAAAAAATTAAAAGGTGGAAGGCATTTATAGATGAGCACAACGCAAAAATTTTGTATAAGCCAGGGAAGGAGAACCATGTCGCTGATGCACTATCCAGACAGGCCATCCACGCTTTAGAAAGCCACCTCCAGTCAAATATGGCAACGATACATAGCGAAATATCGCTTTCATACGCAATTGAAGCAGTCGACAAACCGGTCAAGTGCTTTAGAAATCAAATAATAATAGAAGAAGGCACAGCGGATAATACTCGCACCTTTATTATATTTGGTAACAAGTCAAGGCACGTGATACAATTCGTAAATAGGGAATCGTTAGTAGGCAGAATTCGCGACGTAGTGAAACAGGATGTGGTGAGTGCAATATACTGGAATTGCCCATACTGGCATTCATCCAGAACAGACTTTTAGAAGAGTTCCCGGAAACGACTTTCCGGCATACAAAAAAGTTGGTGATCGACGTTTATAACAAAGAGGAACAAAAAGAAATAGTAGTAATAGTAGGGAGAACACCTATCCCTTCACAAATCGGCGAGACATTGCATATTGATATTTTCTCTACGGACGGGAGATATTTCCTGACCTGTATAGATAAATTCTCAAAATTTGCAGTCGTACAACCCATAGGTTCTAGAACGATAGTCGACATAGAACCTGCAATAATGCAATTGATGAACCTCTATCCAAACTCAAAAACAATATTTTGTGACAATGAACCATCTATAAACTCTGAGTCAATCAGGTCACTTTTATCAAATCGGTTCAATGTTCAAGTGGAAAATTCACCACCCCATCATAGTACCTCAAACGGACAGGTGGAAAGGTTCCACAGCACAGCTATTTCACGATGCCTACAACTAGAAAAAGGCATAGTTGATACGGTAAATCTCATACTTCAAGCAACCGTGGAATACAACAGAACAGTACATTCAGTCACTAATAAAAAGCCGATCGACATTATTCATGCAATGCCCTCAGGATTTGCTGAGGAAATCTCAGAGAAAATTGACAGAGCACAGGAAATACAATTAAGAAGAATTAATAAATCAAGATGTGACAGAACTTTTCAGGTCGGGGACACTGTCTTTGTAAAGCAAAACAAACGGATCGGAAATAAACTTACCCCACGCTACAAAGAAGAAAAAATTGAAGCAGACATTGGGACAAGTGTCTTAATAAAGGGGAGGGTAGTACATAAAGATAATTAATGTTAGGATTATTTTTTTCTTTGTCTAAGTCCGTCATTTATACTTTAGTAGTGTCAATTCGCCAAGAGTTTACTCACCTAAACATTTGTTAAAGTTAGACAACTACCACAAACTTTCAGTACAATATAAAAAATCGTCAACTCCTTAGGTACAGCCTAAAAGTAAATCTTGAACGACCGTCTCTTATGATTTCAAAAACTTTAAATTCACGTAACAGGAACCTTTCGACTCAAAAATTAAGCAGCAAAACAGCAATAGACATTACAAATAAAAAGCACAGCTTACAGAAGAATAACTCAGAATAAAAAACATAAACCCATTAGTGTTATTATAATCGCCTTCTTCACCCCATTCCTATATCATAATAAAAAACAAATTTAATCAACGAGCGTTGTACATTATTTTATATTATCACTATTGTTAACTATCAACGTACTTGCAGTGCATATCTTTTGTGTTCTATAATAATTTAAACAAAGCGTTAAAGAAAGCTCTTAAATCCTACAGGCATAAACGACATATCCGATTGCGGCAACTTGAGAGAATAAATCGACAACTCAATCACCAAAATACATTGGCGGAGAGCCACCAACTACTCTATCTAACGTGCGCATTGTAACGACACTACAAGACCACCAAGGCCAACGTCAAACAAAGCCCGTTCATCAGCAACCGTATAATTTGAAAAGACTGAGGACAGTCTTCATCCTAGTAGGGGAGGAGTTAACTGGAGTCATTTACGTATTGCTTATGCCCTTAGCTTAATGCAAGCGCATCGGAGCTTTTGAGAGAAGAGCTAAGCTTTGCTGAGGAACGTAGGGTAAAGATAAGAGATCTATTCTGTAAAAGGCAGTCGATATTTGGAGATCAAAAGCGTCGGTCATCGCCACGCACAAACATACAAATTCGTCTCATTAAGTGCAGACCGCACAAATTCTATTATAATTGTATACAAATAAAATAATACAAAAACATCTAACGATAATTTATATATAGTGACATATCCATAAGTTCCTTAGACTTAAGAACTTGCCTACTTACTTACACACACAACAAGCATACCCCATACTACCCTTTAATGCCTACTTATTTACACACAACACGCATACCCCATACTACCCTTTATGTACTCAGTTCATGAGAATAAAACTGTCAACAAAATCCCAGAACTAAGGCCAAGTGGAAAAACCCCAAGTAATAAAGTAATATGAATACAGGATGTTATTTAGACAAATCACCCACTGGTAGACTAAACATTCTTTGCCTAAACCCCACGTTCGAAGTTCGGGCTCGCAAACTCGAAAACAAAAGTTTTAAATTTCAAATAAACAAAATCCTAAGAATCTAAGAGCACTGGTATCCAAGGGCGAATGCACTTACTTGAATCTATAAGAATTGCAAATAACTCCAAAGCTCTCTCTGAAATCCTAAGATCCAAAGTCCATATTTGAAAAGCTCGAACCCGAGGCTTGAACGTCAATCAATCTAGATCAATAAGTTGAGTTCAGTTTGAGACCTAATACAAATCGGTCGGAGTTCTTCACTAAACAATTGTAATATTTCGGTTAAATAAAATTATGTTTTTTTAACATACGGATATTATGAACGTGTAATTGGCGCAGTCGGTAGGATCTGCAAGTTAAAAGAGTCCTTTAATACGGTACTGGGTAATTAAAAGGATACGCTATACAACTAGCTATCCTAGCCTAGCGAATTAAGCAGTGATTCTGAAACTATTTGTGATCAATTCTTGCATCAAATCGAAAAACTAAATTGCTATGATGATCTGGCAAACTGTCTGGGTTTGTCAACCAAGTCGAGCACCTACCCTACCCAAGATGCCCGGAAAATACATGTCATCTATGGATCAATAAAACGCCTACTGGTGGACGCATCATAAGAGGTCGTCATCCAGGAACGAGCAAATACATGGATGGAAGTTGTAAAAAGGCTGCAACATAAGCAAACGTCTACATTTGTTGAGTTGATATTTTAAACTGAATTTTATTTCTCTAAGTCCTGCTTAGGTAGCTTATATGAAATTTACATGTTCTAATCTTATCTCTAACTAGACCAACGCAATGGCCATTTGTTCCCCAAACATGGGAACGGATTGTAAGTGCGGGAATTTTCTACTGCACGCATTCCTTCTCTACACGAAAATGCGATACGACCGCTTGCATCGTTGTTTAAGCGGGAGTTTGTGGTATTTTTATTAGATCTCTAACGCTCAAGAGTTGTTTATTTTTAAATATAGGCAGACCCATGTTTGACAATACATGTGCTGCAGCGGTCCAATCGTTTTACGCACAATATATTTACATATAATATCACATGTAAATTAAAATAAGTCAGTTTTATTTTGCAATTATTTGTTTTTATTTCGGTATTTGGAGAACAAATTTAAAACTGAAACTTAGGGCAAGCTTCATCGGACCACGAAGCCGCCGCTGCCGCTGAAATGTCTGCTCAATGCTGCGTCAGCTTCTGTAGCGGGCGATCAGGCAGCTTGCGCGTGTGAGTTTCGGGTTTCGGCTGCAACTTTGCCGCGACGGCATCCGCCGCACCAGCGTTGTCAGCGAAATCAAGCTTGCGCGTGTTATCTCCTCCCCTACTAGTTTGAAACGCGTCTTCGGGTTTCTTCTTTCTCATTCTGCACTGGTATAATTTCCTGGGGCCCAAGAGGAGTAGGAATAGGGCGATGAGTGCCAAGCCGCCATATGATCGGGAAGATAATCCTGTTCTAAGATCCCCGATATTTCGGAGATTCTTCATGGTTAGGTCATATAGAAATGGGAGGCTCAGATGTTCTCTGAAAAGGGCGACGTTGACCACGGCTGACGTGGATACAGCAGGTTTCTTCTTCAGGATGCCTCGGTGGTTCACGTAAAGGGTGCCATTTAGTAAGACGTAATCGTCGTAAGTCGCGAGGAAAGTTCCAGCGAACTTTTTATTTGATCAGAAAGTACAATAATTCAGAATTTTGAAAAGCTTTTATATGGGAGACCTCTTAAAGGTCGGTTATACTGGTGAGTCGGTATTGGTGAGTTGTTCATTTAATAGTTCTTAAATGTCGATGCTGTCTAGTATAAGGGGGCTGATTAAATTTACGTTTGCAAGTGTAACAGTGAGGATTAAGTTATCAAGGTTTGTAATTATTATTCTATTCCTTGCCAAAATAGTTGCATAAAAATGTTCGACCTCTCTTTCATATGGTCTTTGGGTAGTTTGTCTATTAATTTCCATGTCTCGTCGATGAAAGTTTCAAAATATGTCAAGTTCGTCGTGCGTCCCAAGTAAGTGTACGAGTCCCAGATACGTCTCCGTCAACTATAGGTATGTAGTCCGCGTGGGAGTAGTCGTTAAGTCTCTTGTCGCTTCGGTCAAGGTCATGGTTGCTATTATTAAACTGAAAATATATGTTAACCTAAAAAAAATGTAATTAGTTAAAAGTAATTGTCATAATTTTTCAAATGTCAAAAACCTACTTAAGATTGTCCTTATGGATCACCCTCCCTTTAATAAGAACCGTCGTACTTAGGTCTGCAACCACTATAAGTGTCAAGTGTCTTGCTGTGCTGATGCGATTTTTTCTTTGATTTGCACTGTACTGCCTTTGGAGGCTGCGTGAATTACGTCTATGGGTCTCTCTTTTGTCACCGAATTAATTGACCTGTTGTACTTTATGGTTGCAAGGAGTATGTTTTCGACAGTGTCCCTCTACATGTGTTTCGAACTTCCCAAGAGTGCCATGGGGCGTTTGAAATCATGATGCCAAAGCTATTGCTAAGTATTGATTTAATGGTTTCTGAGCTCAAGGATTTCTCGTTGTCGCAGTAAATTGCCTTTGTTTCGGGGAACATGTTCAAAAGTTGCAGAAGTGGAGCTTTTTATATCCACAATTGCGCGGGACCGTAAAGGCTGTACTACCGCAAACTTGGAAAACTTATCGATGCGGGTTAGAAAATATTTACCGGCAGTGGAGTAAACATCTATATGCAACATTCCTCCGGCAAACGATGGTATCGGGGTTTTCCCTATTTCCTATTTTTGGAACAAAGTAGTCCCTATGTATTTGTTTCGCATTTTCTTGCGCTGCTCTGTGCGCGCGATTATGTTCGGCTGTCGCAATTTCCCTCTGTTCCGTTGGGTTTACAATGAATTGCGTTGGCTACATCACCATTTACTGCATCTTCGGGTTTTTGTCCGATACCGAAAAGGTTAATGGCTGGTGGTCTGTATGAATGTTAAGATTCTTAACACCGTACAAGTAATTTCTGAGGTTCTTAAGTGCCCATACAATGGCGAGAAGCTCACGCTCATTTGTGGCAAAATTTAGGGTTTTCGGTGGGGGAAAGTCCTTAACAGCCTTAACTTTATCGGGCGATGACCGAATCCCGCCTCTGCACACTGTAAATCCCAAATATTCCACGCTTTTTTTAAAAAACTTTGATTTTTCTTCTTCCGCATGCATGCGTCCCTAAGGTTTTTCAAGACCCACTCAATGTCTCTGACGTGGTCTTCTTTGGACTTGGAAAAGATTATTACGTCATCGACGTAAACATAACATATCCTACCAATTTGTTCGCGAAGCACATCATCGATGGCTCGTTGAAAAATACTTGGGGCATTTTTCAGCCCGAAGGGGAGTCTACAAAACTCGAACTTCCCGTTGTTGACAGAGAACGCTGTCTTTTTCCTGTCTCTTTCAGCCATTTCGATTTGGTGAAACCGTGACTTGAGGTCCAGCGTAGTGAAATTCTGAACCTCGGCCAAATTTGACAATATAGGCGAAATGGATGGAATAGGGTATTTGTCGTCGGTTGTCTTATGATTTAGTTTCTAAAATCAATAACCAGATGCTTTTGTTTGTATCCCGCTTCGTCGATGCTTTTTTTGTCGAAGACCCATATCGGGTTATTATAAGGGGACTTTGACGGTCGTATTATGCCATTCGCTAGAAGTTGTTTAACCTCTGCATTGACAAAGTCAGACACGTCCTTTGGATACGGATACAGTTTTGAGTAAACTGGTTCGTCATCCAATGGTATGGTATTTATGTAAGCGTATTTATGTTGTACGGTAGGGACTCGTTAACGTCCGCAAATGCCTTTACCATTTTGTTGATCATACTATCAAAAGTGGATCTGGCAGCAGGAGGGACATCTGCGTCATTAATCCGAATATGGTTAACCTGTTGAATTTTAGTGAAACCGATTTTTTCTATCCCATGGTCGTGTTTAATGACGTTGTTTGTTAGATCTATTTGAGCATTGATCTGTTTTAACAGGTCAAGGCCAATTATGACATCAAAGTCATTAAGTGGCTCTAGCATGAAAAAATAGGACTTTACGTCGAAAAGGTGGATGGGGCATTTCTGCTTGACCCTAGTGTGCCCATGAATTGATTTGATTTGTTCGGGGAGGGGTTTTCTATAATTTTTTGAGGCCCCTGTGTCTATCAGAAGTCTGATAATTCGCCCTGCAACCGTTTGTCTTTTGAACGGGAGCAGGGAGCTTCCGCTAAAAAATTACCGCCTCCATTGGCTCGAGACCCCTCCCCTGCGACTTTTGGTTGTTATAGCGCTGTTTTGTGGTATTTGGGTTTTGCTGGTAATTTTTGTCTTTTTGATTATTTTGGATGTAGGGATTCTTGCTTTGAGGATTTTTTTCCTTTTCCTGTTGGGCGTTCTTACGCCAGTTCTGAGACTTTTGCGAATTTTGTTTCTGGGGTTTTTCCTCAAGGTGTTTTGCAAAATTTGCTGCGAAGATGCCTCACTCATTGCTTGATTCGGCCTCTTGGGCTAGAGCTAAGGCTGAGGGGAGGTCTATGGGTTGTGCCGGGAAAACCGCCCACTTCAGAGATTTTTTTAGTCCTGAGACGAAAACGTGAAGCGCGTCGCTTCTAAACTTTTCGTTTAATATAGCTGCTGCGACGGAGTCGTGCGTCATTAGTGTGAGTTTTTTTCGACCTCGTCTAAATATTGTAGCAGTGGCAAGTTGCCCTGCTGAAGCGTGCTTAGTTGCTGTTGGATTACGTGAACCGATGTCTTGTCCGCGTATGTGAAATCCAACCTAGCAAAATTGGCTTTAAAATTCAACACTTTGTTGAATGAGGCCAGCACAGCATCTGCTGGTCCCCTTACTTTTTTCTGATTATAGCTACTGCCTGGTAGTGTCTTGAGGTGCCGTTGTATGGCTCAAAGACTTTATAGGCTGCGGAAGCGGCTTACCTCCACGAAACATAACTCTATATCTTTCCGTCGAACTCGGGAATGGACTTTGCAACATCTAGGGGTTCGTCGCAGCGGGCCCCTGGCAAGATTTCAACTTCTTGGAAAATTTCTATCTGTGGTGCAGAAACTCTAGTTTTACTAAGCTGGTTTGTCAGAGGGGCTATCTTCTCCTCAAATAAGCGGGTTTGTTGCTCAAGGGCTGCCTGTACCTTTGCCTCTATCTGGGCAACCTTTTCAGCATTCAGTTTTTTTGATTGCTGTAAAGTCAGCTCTAAGTATGAAGCTATTAATTCATGGCCACTACTGCCGTCCGCTTTGTCTTGGTATTGCCCTGGGCGCAACATAAAAAGAATCAAATCGTTTCAGAATTAATTTTATATTTAAGCTTATAAAGGTTCTTTAAGACTTTATTGCAATAGGCAGAAATTGTTTTTATAAACACTGAAACCTCACACTAGACAGCTCTGAGTATTTTATTAACTTTTGTAACGAACTGATTCTGTTGTTTTCTGCTCGCTACGAATTGCAACGGCTAGCTCAGAGAGTTTGTGTGTTCGTCCCACCAAATTTATGTTTGTGTGATTGCCCGACCAAATAGAAGACAGAGTTTTAGGATGTAGTAGCTTTATTAGCGGAATTCTTTACAGCTGGGTTGTTTCGGTCCTCGCCGTCGTCTGCGCGGTTCGCGTACCCGTGCCGGCTCGACTGGGACTTAGGATGTTGTGGTGGGAAAGGTGTATCACCCGTTGGGTCAAGCTAACGCTCCTCCCAGGCCCACCTTGACCGACCACTGACTCCACCGACCCTTCCGACCGTGCCAGGTTCCTGTACGCTGCCTGGTGCCTTCGTTGTCCTGCGGTGTCCTCGACAGCGGTTCCTTGATCGGGCTCGAGGTTTAGGATGTTATGGCGGAGAGGTGTATCGCCCGTTGGGTCAAGCTAGCGCTCCTCCCAGGCCCACCTTGACCGACCACTGACTCCACGGACCTTTCTGACCGTGCCAGGTTCCACTTGCACTGCCGGGTGCCTTCGTTGTCCTACGGTATCCTCGACAGCGGTTCCCTGATCGGGCTTGAGGCTTAGGATATTATGGCGGAGAGGTGTATCGCCCGTTGGGTCAAGCTAACGCTCCTCCCAGGCCCACCTTGACCGACCACTGACTCCACTGACCTTTCTGACCGTCCAGATTCCACTTGCAGGGATCGTCCTCCTGCGTCACTCGCGTTCGTCCTGACTGTTCACTAGTCTGAACTTCCGTTTGACTGTATCCGTGTGCGTACGGCTCTTCGCGTGCCTTAACTTGACGCTCCGCGCTTGTGCTCGACACTGGCGGCTCTTCGCGTGGTTGGATTTGACTGTCCTGCTTGAACTTGACACCTGCGGTTCTTCGCGCGATTCGAATTGAGTGTCCCGAGCTGCGCTTGTGCAGTCCCCTTTATAGGCCGGGGAAATCCTGTTATTTCCCCTTCTGCACAAGGTACAAGGTCCGACCCAGGTCCCGTTGGTCCACGGTGCGTCCTCTTTGTGCTTGACCAAAGTCCGCACCGTTACCGTTTGACCTCTGTGCCCTTGGCCGGCCTGAGTCCAAGGTCCAGCGCGGTACCGTTAGTTCACGGTCTCTCCGCTTTGCTGGGGTTCAAGGTCCATTATTTCCCGTTTGACCTGGTTGCCCTTGACTTCTTCTGCATTCCAGCCTTCTTCGCTGTTGCTAGGCCGCTCACCTGCACCTCGATGTGTGGGGAGTTTTAAGACTCCTCACATCTCCCCCTTCCTTCGGAAGTTTTTTTGAAAAGATGGAGCCGGTGTCTCCTCGCATAGGCAGCTTTCTCGATCCTCCTCTCGTCGACCCTGCGCCTTTCGTTCTCAGCCTGGCAGTCTCAGCCTAGTAGATCCTATCGTTTAGCGTCTTGACTTGGCATCTCGAACATCCTCGCGCCCTTCTCCCGCCTCCTTCCATTGAGCAGCACCTTCCTGATCTCAGCCTTGGCATCTCAGCCTAGTAGACCCTGTCGTTTAGCGTCTTGACGTGGCATCTTGATCCTCCACACCCTTGCTACTGGCTTCTCTCGTCGACCTGCGCGTCCTTGATCTCAGCCCGGCAGTCTCAGCCTAGTAGACCCTGTCGTTCAGCGTCTCGACTCGGCATCTTGATCCTCGCGCCCTTCTCCAGCTTCCTCCATCTGCTGCCGTCTGCTCCTCGTCACCGGCTATGTTATTCCAGCTTCGCCTCCTTTTCCTCCTGCAGCCGAACCAACCGTTCCTGCCACGCGGCCCGGGCAGCGGCTACCTTCCGCTCCTCCACCAACTGCTGAAGCCGCCGCAGAGTGTTGACCCTCGCCACCATAAACCTCCGTGTCTCCTCCGGGTCCGCTGTCGGCGGCACGATCCCGAGGCGTATCCGCCCGTGTCCCTGCGTTGCCCGCCGCACGCTGCGGTACGCCATCCTGGCCCGAGCCGCGCGTGCGGCCTCCTCCTCGTCCGATGAGACCACCGGGGAACCGTCTCACCACCGTCGTCCTCCTCACTCTCCGAGGAGCGGGTGATGGTGTCCCCGTGTCCCCGCCTCCCACGGAATTCTGCAGCTGTGCATCTCACCCGGTAACGGTGCTTGCAGCTGCCTACCCTCCCTGTCCCGCTCTCGTGCTCCAATGGGCCTGTGCTAGTGTAGACTTTTTGTGCCTTTCGAGCTTTTCGATACCCCGTATCGTCTTCCCCCAAAGGGGTTCCGTTACGGGTATTCGCACTCGCTGTCCCCTGGCCCGCCGGCGCCAGCGCTTCCCGGCTTCAAGTCGCTAATGTGAGCCGTGAAAACTAGTTTAGTTGGTCTATGTTCTGTCTTTGCAAGGTTCCAGATTTCGCAATCATTGATAATGTTTTGAATTATTTTATTATAATCGGGAAAATAGTGAGTTTCTTTAAATAATCGTATCATTTTTTCAATACCAGGGTGTAACAATTTAGAATGTTGAGTAATAATGAATTCTTTAAATTCAGAATAAGATTTTATGTCTTTTAACTTTATGATACTTTTCAGAATGTTCACGTTAATATGTGGGTTAATGGTTTCTTGATATGCTTTTTGAAAAACAAAAAAGTGTTTATTGTTTTCCATGTAAATAACACTGTTATTATTTAAGAAGTATTTAATGAGGATATCTGTTGCCTTTGTCAGGGTCATGTCAGTGTATTTAATGGTCAGTTTTGTTCTGGAAAAATATTTCGTTGTCTCTACTTGCTCTACGGTATCTTTAATAAATTCAATTTGTCTTGCAAAATAGCTTACTGGTTTTTCTGTAATTTCAATGTTGGTTTCGTTGCTTTCTGATGAACTGTGTATTGTTGCTGCTGTTGAAATATTTTCTGCTTCGCCTACCATGTTTTCTTCAATTTTGACGCGAGATAAAGCGTCTGCTACATGATTAAGTGTTTACATTCTAAATATTTCATTTTGAAATTATATTCAGTAAATCTGATTCGCCAACGTTGTAGTTTCATGTTAGGTTATTTAATATTATTTAGCCAAACAAGGGGTTTGTGATCGCACAAAATCTCAAAGGGGACTCCATATATATATGGGCGAAAATATTTGGTTGCCCAAACGATTGCTAGTAGTTCTTTTTCAATAGTGCTCTAATTTTGTTCATGACTTGAAATGTTTTCGTGAAATCGAAATTGGGTCGTTCATTATAAGTGTGTTTTCAATTTTTCAAATGATTTATTGTATTCTTCGTTTCTTGTCTATCTTAGCTCCTTTTTTTAAAAATATTGTCAGAGGTTTTGCAATCTTTGCAAAATCCAAAATGAACTTACGGTAATATCCGAATAAGCCTAAGAAAGATTTTATTTGTTTTGGTGTCTTTGAGAGAAGAAATTTTTCGATTGCCTTATCTTTCTCTTTATTCGGTCGTATGCCTTCTGGACTTATATGACCTAAGAAATTTGTTTGCTTTTTTAAAAATTCGCATTTTTCCAATTGGAGTTTAAGATTGGCCTCTTCAAGTTTCTCAAAAACCTTTCTCAGTGAGTCTAGGTGTTCGTTCAGAGATGTTGAATAGATGATCAAATCATCTAAATAAACTAGGTGTAACGAGACTGCAACATAAGCAAACGTCTACATTTCTTGAGTTGATATTTCAAACTTAATTTTATTTCTCTAAATCCTGCTTAGGTAGCTAATATGAAATTTATATATTCTAATCTTATCTCTAACTAGACCAACGCAGTGGCCATTTGTTCCCCAAACAGGGGAACGGATTGTAAGTGCGGGAATTTTCCACTGCACGCATTCCTTCTCTACACGAAAATGCGACACGACCGCTTGCATCGTTGTTTAAGCGGGAGTTCGTGGTATTTTTATTATATCTCTAACGCTCAAGCGTTGTTAATTTTTAAATATAGGCATACCCATGTTTGACAATACATGTGCTCCAGCGGTCCAATCGTTTTACGTACAATATATATACATATAACATCATATGTATATCCGTGTTCATATGTGAACATTCTGCCAAAGGGCCAGCAAACCTAGACGTATATCTTAAAATTTACAGTTGAAAGGTTAGACTAAATTTATTATATTTTTTACTTTTCGCCTTTAATATCTTAAGGTAACATTTTTCTTTCAAGAACAACGATATAGTGGACTGTATAATATAACTTTTAACTTTTTATAATATAACTTTATATTTTTTCTTTTTATATCTTAATTGTTAACTTTTATAGTGCTGGCAATGGACCTGGTTGCCTAACAGCAAACTCCCGTAGGAAATATATTATTAAGATTACCATGATTATTAAAGCAATAATTAAACCAGCATGTCCGGAAATATGATGAAAATCTAAGTCTTTCAATTTGTAATGATGTTCTTTCATATATTTAATTTCATTATTCAATCGTTCTGCAGTATGATTTAATATTGATATTCAGCGGATACTAAATAATCTTCGGAACATCACTAACTTCTCCTATATAAGGTGTTGATAGCGCTTCTTCGCTTTCAGACTGAATATTATGGCGGGCAACTAAAATTTTATCTTCGGTTCTTGCCGTAAAATATGGTACAATGAACCCATAAATTCTAACGGAGCACGTTTGCTTCCGGATCTAGACTGCATCATAAACAATTTATTGTTTACTTCAAGTTCCACTAACTGACCTTGCATATTATCTAAAACCAAACTACATTGCTCTTCAAAGCTTTGTAGCCTTTCGCAAACTATTCTCATATCCCTTATAAGCGCCTTTCCTTTTGTAATCATTTTAAAATATGGATCCATTTTATAATAGATCACCAAATTCCAAGAAGTACTCACAATCTCCACATCTCCTATTGGAACTAAATATATGGCTGAAGTCTTATTTATCCTGTCTATGGAATATCTTGGTGTTATATATTTAGGTAACGCGCTAGAAAATTGACAACTCAATCCAGACAACAACATTGCCATGGTAATTCCGATCTTGAACATTCCCGGTGTTGCCCTAGTTCGTCTTTTCGGCTCAGGGTCAGCTTCATTCTTTTCAACAGATTTTAGTCTTTGCAAGGGACACATTTTAGCAATGGGTTTTGTGATAAGTCCGTCCTGCATCCTTACTTTAGCCACACGGACCGTATAATCATTCCCTTTATGGACTTTTTCCAATTTTCCAAAAGGCCATCTTGCTGGATGACAATTCTCATCTTTTAATAAAACTATTTGCCATTTTTCTATATTAGGAATTTCTCTTTTCCATTTATTCCTTTGCTGGAGCTGTATGCAAATATTCATTTTTCCATTTTATCCAGAAATCTTTCTTCATTTTTTGGATAATTCTCCACCTATCCAAATTTCCGATTCTTTGATCCTCCATCGGTTCCAAGGGCGGTCTTCCAATCAGAAAATGACCTGGCGTTAAAGCTTCTTGTTGTTCCAAATCATTAACTATAGTGTATAATGGTCTTGAATTTAAACATGCTTCTATTTGACATAAAAGGGTTGACATTTCTTCATATGTCATAATATTGTCGCCGATTATACCCCAGCTTCCCAAATACCTTCGAAGTGAGGTCCTGCCGGCGGAATAAAATGCCAATCAATCCTATCCTTCTCCAGCTGCGCTGCAATCGCTAAATTTTGTTGGATGGTAAAAAATAATTCTTGATCTAATTTCTTAGCAGCTCCTACAAAATTTGTTTCCTTATATGAATATATATTGGCAAATTTTCCTCGTCTAGCAATGAATCTTCTGAGGGCAGTTAAAAATGCGTCAGAAGTTAGATCGCTTACCATTTCTAAATGTATGACTTTGGTGGCCATACAAGCAAATACGGCAACGTGTCCTTTAAATGTTTTTTTTCCGCGAATTTTCGAAAACTTAACAAAATAAGGACCTGCGTAATCTAATCCCGTACTTAAGAATGGAAATGCCATAGTAACTCGATATTTTGGTAAATTTCCCATTATTTGCTTAGCTGTATTTTGTCTATATCTTGCACACTTGACGCATTCTCTTAAATACTTCTTCAACGAATTTCTTAACCCAAACATCCAGTACTTTCTTTGAATACAATTACGCATAAGGTTTATTCCTCCATGTAAGGTTTTCTTATGAGCATCTTTAATTATCAAGTAAGATATATGACATTTATCTAAAATAATTGGATATTTACTCTACTTTTGCTAGCTATTATAGTTACAGCATCTCCTACTTTAGCATATACTACAGCAGCATATACTTCTGGAGCATATGCTTTTTCTGAGGCTGTAGCTGAATACTTATGCCATTTTTAGAATTAATCCATCTTTGGATTCGAATATTTTCTAAATATAACAAATTTTCTTCCCAGTATTTCAAATCTTCTGCTGCTAATTCCTGATCCCATTCACTTTTGCCTATTCAAAGTTTTTGAATGAAAAGCTTTCTTAAAATAGTCACGGGAGCCAAAGGATGATATATTTTTAATAAATTTCAATAGTACTTTCCTTTTGGTTGTCAATTTGGATGACCCGCAACTTACTTTAAACTTAAACAAATCCTTTTGTGGTTCCCATTGAAGTCTAAGAGTTTTAACACACCACTACCTGGTGTGGTAAAAGATACTTACCATCATTAGTTACTTTGACCATGTGTCCTAACTCGATATATTATTTCATAAATTTAGAATAATCAACCTTAAGTTTTTTATTATTTTTTAATTTCTTCTCCAAATTTATAAAACGAACCATTTCTTGATTCTTTGAATCTCCTAAGGTGACACCTTGTTTAAATGGGACAGACACAGCATCTCGCCCATCTGCGTCTTTTGTTGTTGTTTTAATGAAATTATCTTCGCATAATTCCAAGTCGATGTCATTTTTTTCGTTTTCCTCAACTTCCCAATAGCGATCTAAATCTTTTAAATCTATCGCTGTAGCTACAATAGTTTCCTTTGCTTTGGATTTTTTACATCCAGAAACTATCCACCCGAAATCAGTTTTTTGACCAAGGAGACCGTCTATTTTTATAACTCTATTCTGTAGAATGTGAGTATATACGTCTGCTCCAATGATCAGATCAATACGACCAGGTTTATTAAAATCGGGGTCGGCTAATTTAAAACTCTTCCATTTTTTTGATTAACATTAATTGTGCTGACTGGAAGCGCATTCATGATTTTTTAGAGAATTTTTTATTAAAATTATTGATTTGTGCTTGGAGATGCACGTTCCTGTGGAAGATACTCCAGTTATTTCCATATGTGAACGAAATTTTTTCAATTTTAGAATCTGTGCAAACTTTTCTGAAATGATTGTGCTTAGAGAACCGCTATCAATCAAAGTTCTTAATTTTTGAAAACCTCCATTTCCTGACTTCACTTGAATCAAAGCCGTTGCTAACAAGACTTGCTCAGTTGTTCTACACGTATTCACTTTTTCTGGATTATTACCTGTAAGGTGAAGTAACGTGTGGTGAGGTTTTCGACAAATCAAAAGAACTGCTGGCTTGTACATTTTTTATTAAACGGATGCTTCAGACATCTTACGCAAATCCGATTGTTTCTTACCCAGTCAGACCGTTCTGCTGGTTTCATTATTTTAAATTTATGCCATTGAATTAAATAACGCCCCGGTAGTTTACTATATACACAATTGTCACTATAATTTTTGTGAATGTTCGCGCTAATAATTTTCTTTACAGGGTTAACTTTCTGTGAAAAAGAAGAAATTGAATTTAACTTTTGCTCTAAAAAGTCCATGTCATCAGAGAGTGCCTGTATCTCTTTTGTTTTTTTGACATGGCTTTCAAATAAGTTGAGTGACTCTTTATCAAATTTTCGATGAATTATGTGAGCAAAAATTGCATCCACATCTTCCGATAATTGTGCCTTTAATTTTGTGATATATATAGACTCATTAATTGTGTCAATAAATGTTTTTATTTGTTTATTGGACTCCAAATTTAAACTTGGCATTGCCATAAGCCTATTCATATGTTCAGAGAAAATGTGTCTTATATTCTCATACCGCCTGGTTAAAAATTCCCAGGTGGCTTCATAATTTTCCCCAGAGCCAAGCAATAAATGAGTTACCACATTCCTGGCTTCTCCTTTTAATGCTGATTTGAGGTAATTAAACTTGAGAAAAGGACTGAGATCCTCTCTCGTATGAATGAGTTCTGTGAAGAGCTCATTAAAAAGATCCCATACTTTGGAATCACCAAAGAAAGTGGGTATTTGAATTTTAGGCAGGGTTGGTAACTCTTCTTCCCGAACAACCGTCGACATTTCAGCTTTCTCAGCTGTTCCACTGAGTCCATTATTTATGGCTGTTAAAATATTTTGCTTGTCAAACTCAAGTTCACTAATTTCATCCTCAAATATCGAACTTTCATAAATATGGTTAGATATTTTATTCCAAAGATATTCTATTTTGTTTTTTCTTATTTGAAGGAAATCTAGACTATTATCTATTACTTTTGACGTCTCTTCTAGATATATTCTAAATTGCCAAACATTTCTACAGAATGCCTGCTCTACTTTAGAACAATGCCGATCTTTAGTAAATTGCTATGATTAACAACGAATAATTTTTCAGTTCTTCTACTTCAAGTTGGTTTTATATCAAACTTTCTTATTTCCAAAATAATTTCGGACTGCTTTTTAAGACACTATCGTTTTTTCTGTTAACATAATGATCTTGTTTTTGTATAATATTAAAGTAAAATTAAAAAAAAAATTATCTTATCTTTTGGCGATGGCGATGGCGATGCGTTCCTGAGTTGTGTCGTTGGCGATGCGTCGTTGGCAGGTTCCTGGTTTTTTAGTCCTTTTATCTAGTTGACGTCGATGTTAACGATGATTTTGTGTTTTAGGCACTTAGGCACTCTTTTTTGTGCACTTTTTAACTTATTATGCTCTTATGGCATTTATTAAATGCTTTTATTGCATTTACAAACTATTGATACCGTTCGTATAATCACTTTTTACACTTGCTGATTTATGGCCTCAAGCACGCCAAACCATAATTAATTATGGTTACAAAGCAGCCTTTAGCTATTTAAGCTATAAGGTGCTTGTTTTATTTTTAAAACATAAAAGATTCTTGTGTATCTTTTTGCCTTTTTAATTGTATACTCTGGAAACAAGTGTTAATTATTTTTGCTACCTTCAGCTGCAAGATTAACTTAGCAACGCTTAAAGGAGCTAGCCTTTCTTTGAGTCCCTTACCATAGAGGGGGAAACTGCAAAGTATAAGTTTTTATTTTTTCGAAAGCTCCATTGACCAAAATGTAAAGAAGCTGCAAAATAACCAAACGTCTTCATTTGTTGAGTTGATATTTTCAACTGAATTTTATTTCTCTAAATCCTGCTTAGGTAGCTAATATGAAATTTATATGTTCTAATCTTATCTCTAACTAGACCAACGCAGTGGCCATTTGTTCCCCAAACAAGGGAACGGATTGTAAGTGCGGGAATTTTCCACTGCACGCATTCCTTCTCTACACGAAAATGCGACACGACCGCTTGCATCGTTGTTTAAGCGGGAGTTCGTGGTATTTTTATTATATCTCTAACGCTCAAGCGTTGTTAATTTTTAAATATAGGCATACCCATGTTTGACAATACATGTGCTCCAGCGGTCCAATCGTTTTACGTACAATATATATACATATAACATCATATGTATATCCGTGTTCATATGTGAACATTCTGCCAAAGGGCCAGCAAAGCTAGACGTATATCTTAAAATTTACAGTTGAAAGGTTAGACTAAATTTATTATATTTTTTACTTTTCGCCTTTAATATCTTAAGGTAACATTTTTCTTTCAAGAACAACGATATAGTGGACTGTATAATATAACTTTTAACTTTTTATAATATAACTTTATATTTTTTCTTTTTATATCTTAATTGTTAACTTTTATAGTGCTGGCAATGGACCTGGTTGCCTAACAGCAAACTCCCGTAGGAAATATATTATTAAGATTACCATGATTATTAAAGCAATAATTAAACCAGCATGTCCGGAAATATGATGAAAATCTAAGTCTTTCAATTTGTAATGATGTTCTTTCATATATTTAATTTCATTATTCAATCGTTCTGCAGTATGATTTAATATTGATATTCAGCGGATACTAAATAATCTTCGGAACATCACTAACTTCTCCTATATAAGGTGTTGATAGCGCTTCTTCGCTTTCAGACTGAATATTATGGCGGGCAACTAAAATTTTATCTTCGGTTCTTGCCGTAAAATATGGTACAATGAACCCATAAATTCTAACGGAGCACGTTTGCTTCCGGATCTAGACTGCATCATAAACAATTTATTGTTTACTTCAAGTTCCACTAACTGACCTTGCATATTATCTAAAACCAAACTACATTGCTCTTCAAAGCTTTGTAGCCTTTCGCAAACTATTCTCATATCCCTTATAAGCGCCTTTCCTTTTGTAATCATTTTAAAATATGGATCCATTTTATAATAGATCACCAAATTCCAAGAAGTACTCACAATCTCCACATCTCCTATTGGAACTAAATATATGGCTGAAGTCTTATTTATCCTGTCTATGGAATATCTTGGTGTTATATATTTAGGTAACGCGCTAGAAAATTGACAACTCAATCCAGACAACAACATTGCCATGGTAATTCCGATCTTGAACATTCCCGGTGTTGCCCTAGTTCGTCTTTTCGGCTCAGGGTCAGCTTCATTCTTTTCAACAGATTTTAGTCTTTGCAAGGGACACATTTTAGCAATGGGTTTTGTGATAAGTCCGTCCTGCATCCTTACTTTAGCCACACGGACCGTATAATCATTCCCTTTATGGACTTTTTCCAATTTTCCAAAAGGCCATCTTGCTGGATGACAATTCTCATCTTTTAATAAAACTATTTGCCATTTTTCTATATTAGGAATTTCTCTTTTCCATTTATTCCTTTGCTGGAGCTGTATGCAAATATTCATTTTTCCATTTTATCCAGAAATCTTTCTTCATTTTTTGGATAGTTCTCCACCTTTCCAAATTTCCGATTCTTTGATCCTCCATCGGTTCCAAGGGCGGTCTTCCAATCAGAAAATGACCTGGCGTTAAAGCTTCTTGTTGTTCCAAATCATTAACTATAGTGTATAATGGTCTTGAATTTAAACATGCTTCTATTTGACATAAAAAGGTTGACATTTCTTCATATGTCATAATATTGTCGCCGATTATACCCCAGCTTCCCAAATACCTTCGAAGTGAGGTCCTGCCGGCGGAATAAAATGCCAATCAATCCTATCCTTCTCCAGCTGCGCTGCAATCGCTAAATTTTGTTGGATGGTAAAAAATAATTCTTGATCTAATTTCTTAGCAGCTCCTACAAAATTTGTTTCCTTATATGAATATATATTGGCAAATTTCCCTCGTCTAGCAATGAATCTTCTGAGGGCAGTTAAAAATGCGTCAGAAGTTAGATCGCTTACCATTTCTAAATGTATGACTTTGGTGGCCATACAAGCAAATACGGCAACGTGTCCTTTAAATGTTTTTTTTCCGCGAATTTTCGAAAACTTAACAAAATAAGGACCTGCGTAATCTAATCCCGTACTTAAGAATGGAAATGCCATAGTAACTCGATATTTTGGTAAATTTCCCATTATTTGCTTAGCTGTATTTTGTCTATATCTTGCACACTTGACGCATTCTCTTAAATACTTCTTCAACGAATTTCTTAACACAAACATTCAGTACTTTCTTTGAATACAATTACGCATAAGGTTTATTCCTCCATGTAAGGTTTTCTTATGAGCATCTTTAATTATCAAGTAAGATATATGACATTTATCTAAAATAATTGGATATTTACTCTACTTTTGCTAGCTATTATAGTTACAGCATCTCCTACTTTAGCATATACTACAGCAGCATATACTTCTGGAGCATATGCTTTTTCTGAGGCTGTAGCTGAATACTTATGCCATTTTTAGAATTAATCCATCTTTGGATTCGAATATTTTCTAAATATAACAAATTTTCTTCCCAGTATTTCAAATCTTCTGCTGCTAATTCCTGATCCCATTCACTTTTGCCTATTCAAAGTTTTTGAATGAAAAGCTTTCTTAAAATAGTCACGGGAGCCAAAGGATCATATATTTTTAATAAATTTCAATAGTACTTTCCTTTTGGTTGTCAATTTGGATGACCCGCAACTTACTTTAAACTTAAACAAATCCTTTTGTGGTTCCCATTGAAGTCTAAGAGTTTTAACACTCTGATAACAGCCTGGTGTGGTAAAAGATACTTACCATCATTAGTTACTTTGACCATGTGTCCTAACTCGATATATTATTTCATAAATTTAGAATAATCAACCTTAAGTTTTTTATTATTTTTTAATTTCTTCTCCAAATTTATAAAACGAACCATTTCTTGATTCTTTGAATCTCCTAAGGTGACACCTTGTTTAAATGGGACAGACACAGCATCTCGCCCATCTGCGTCTTTTGTTGTTGTTTTAATGAAATTATCTTCGCATAATTCCAAGTCGATGTCATTTTTTTCGTTTTCCTCAACTTCCCAATAGCGATCTAAATCTTTTAAATCTATCGCTGTAGCTACAATAGTTTCCTTTGCTTTGGATTTTTTACATCCAGAAACTATCCACCCGAAATCAGTTTTTTGACCAAGGAGACCGTCTATTTTTATAACTCTATTCTGTAGAATGTGAGTATATACGTCTGCTCCAATGATCAGATCAATACGACCAGGTTTATTAAAATCGGGGTCGGCTAATTTAAAACTCTTCCATTTTTTTGATTAACATTAATTGTGCTGACTGGAAGCGCATTCATGATTTTTTAGAGAATTTTTTATTAAAATTATTGATTTGTGCTTGGAGATGCACGTTCCTGTGGAAGATACTCCAGTTATTTCCATATGTGAACGAAATTTTTTCAATTTTAGAATCTGTGCAAACTTTTCTGAAATGATTGTGCTTAGAGAACCGCTATCAATCAAAGTTCTTAATTTTTGAAAACCTCCATTTCCTGACTTCACTTGAATCAAAGCCGTTGCTAACAAGACTTGCTCAGTTGTTCTACACGTATTCACTTTTTCTGGATTATTACCTGTAAGGTGAAGTAACGTGTGGTGAGGTTTTCGACAAATCAAAAGAACTGCTGGCTTGTACATTTTTTATTAAACGGATGCTTCAGACATCTTACGCAAATCCGATTGTTTCTTACCCAGTCAGACCGTTCTGCTGGTTTCATTATTTTAAATTTATGCCATTGAATTAAATAACGCCCCGGTAGTTTACTATATACACAATTGTCACTATAATTTTTGTGAATGTTCGCGCTAATAATTTTCTTTACAGGGTTAACTTTCTGTGAAAAAGAAGAAATTGAATTTAACTTTTGCTCTAAAAAGTCCATGTCATCAGAGAGTGCCTGTATCTCTTTTGTTTTTTTGACATGGCTTTCAAATAAGTTGAGTGACTCTTTATCAAATTTTCGATGAATTATGTGAGCAAAAATTGCATCCACATCTTCCGATAATTGTGCCTTTAATTTTGTGATATATATAGACTCATTAATTGTGTCAATAAATGTTTTTATTTGTTTATTGGACTCCAAATTTAAACTTGGCATTGCCATAAGCCTATTCATATGTTCAGAGAAAATGTGTCTTATATTCTCATACCGCCTGGTTAAAAATTCCCAGGTGGCTTCATAATTTTCCCCAGAGCCAAGCAATAAATGAGTTACCACATTCCTGGCTTCTCCTTTTAATGCTGATTTGAGGTAATTAAACTTGAGAAAAGGACTGAGATCCTCTCTCGTATGAATGAGTTCTGTGAAGAGCTCATTAAAAAGATCCCATACTTTGGAATCACCAAAGAAAGTGGGTATTTGAATTTTAGGCAGGGTTGGTAACTCTTCTTCCCGAACAACCGTCGACATTTCAGCTTTCTCAGCTGTTCCACTGAGTCCATTATTTATGGCTGTTAAAATATTTTGCTTGTCAAACTCAAGTTCACTAATTTCATCCTCAAATATCGAACTTTCATAAATATGGTTAGATATTTTATTCCAAAGATATTCTATTTTGTTTTTTCTTATTTGAAGGAAATCTAGACTATTATCTATTACTTTTGACGTCTCTTCTAGATATATTCTAAATTGCCAAACATTTCTACAGAATGCCTGCTCTACTTTAGAACAATGCCGATCTTTAGTAAATTGCTATGATTAACAACGAATAATTTTTCAGTTCTTCTACTTCAAGTTGGTTTTATATCAAACTTTCTTATTTCCAAAATAATTTCGGACTGCTTTTTAAGACACTATCGTTTTTTCTGTTAACATAATGATCTTGTTTTTGTATAATATTAAAGTAAAATTAAAAAAAAAATTATCTTATCTTTTGGCGATGGCGATGGCGATGCGTTCCTGAGTTGTGTCGTTGGCGATGCGTCGTTGGCAGGTTCCTGGTTTTTTAGTCCTTTTATCTAGTTGACGTCGATGTTAACGATGATTTTGTGTTTTAGGCACTTAGGCACTCTTTTTTGTGCACTTTTTAACTTATTATGCTCTTATGGCATTTATTAAATGCTTTTATTGCATTTACAAACTATTGATACCGTTCGTATAATCACTTTTTACACTTGCTGATTTATGGCCTCAAGCACGCCAAACCATAATTAATTATGGTTACAAAGCAGCCTTTAGCTATTTAAGCTATAAGGTGCTTGTTTTATTTTTAAAACATAAAAGATTCTTGTGTATCTTTTTGCCTTTTTAATTGTATACTCTGGAAACAAGTGTTAATTATTTTTGCTACCTTCAGCTGCAAGATTAACTTAGCAACGCTTAAAGGAGCTAGCCTTTCTTTGAGTCCCTTACCATAGAGGGGGAAACTGCAAAGTATAAGTTTTTATTTTTTCGAAAGCTCCATTGACCAAAATGTAAAGAAGCTGCAAAATAACCAAACGTCTTCATTTGTTGAGTTGATATTTTCAACTGAATTTTATTTCTCTAAATCCTGCTTAGGTAGCTAATATGAAATTTATATGTTCTAATCTTATCTCTAACTAGACCAACGCAGTGGCCATTTGTTCCCCAAACAAGGGAACGGATTGTAAGTGCGGGAATTTTCCACTGCACGCATTCCTTCTCTACACGAAAATGCGACACGACCGCTTGCATCGTTGTTTAAGCGGGAGTTCGTGGTATTTTTATTATATCTCTAACGCTCAAGCGTTGTTAATTTTTAAATATAGGCATACCCATGTTTGACAATACATGTGCTCCAGCGGTCCAATCGTTTTACGTACAATATATATACATATAACATCATATGTATATCCGTGTTCATATGTGAACATTCTGCCAAAGGGCCAGCAAAGCTAGACGTATATCTTAAAATTTACAGTTGAAAGGTTAGACTAAATTTATTATATTTTTTACTTTTCGCCTTTAATATCTTAAGGTAACATTTTTCTTTCAAGAACAACGATATAGTGGACTGTATAATATAACTTTTAACTTTTTATAATATAACTTTATATTTTTTCTTTTTATATCTTAATTGTTAACTTTTATAGTGCTGGCAATGGACCTGGTTGCCTAACAGCAAACTCCCGTAGGAAATATATTATTAAGATTACCATGATTATTAAAGCAATAAACCAGCATGTCCGGAAATATGATGAAAATCTAAGTCTTTCAATTTGTAATGATGTTCTTTCATATATTTAATTTCATTATTCAATCGTTCTGCAGTATGATTTAATATTGATATTCAGCGGATACTAAATAATCTTCGGAACATCACTAACTTCTCCTATATAAGGTGTTGATAGCGCTTCTTCGCTTTCAGACTGAATATTATGGCGGGCAACTAAAATTTTATCTTCGGTTCTTGCCGTAAAATATGGTACAATGAACCCATAAATTCTAACGGAGCACGTTTGCTTCCGGATCTAGACTGCATCATAAACAATTTATTGTTTACTTCAAGTTCCACTAACTGACCTTGCATATTATCTAAAACCAAACTACATTGCTCTTCAAAGCTTTGTAGCCTTTCGCAAACTATTCTCATATCCCTTATAAGCGCCTTTCCTTTTGTAATCATTTTAAAATATGGATCCATTTTATAATAGATCACCAAATTCCAAGAAGTACTCACAATCTCCACATCTCCTATTGGAACTAAATATATGGCTGAAGTCTTATTTATCCTGTCTATGGAATATCTTGGTGTTATATATTTAGGTAACGCGCTAGAAAATTGACAACTCAATCCAGACAACAACATTGCCATGGTAATTCCGATCTTGAACATTCCCGGTGTTGCCCTAGTTCGTCTTTTCGGCTCAGGGTCAGCTTCATTCTTTTCAACAGATTTTAGTCTTTGCAAGGGACACATTTTAGCAATGGGTTTTGTGATAAGTCCGTCCTGCATCCTTACTTTAGCCACACGGACCGTATAATCATTCCCTTTATGGACTTTTTCCAATTTTCCAAAAGGCCATCTTGCTGGATGACAATTCTCATCTTTTAATAAAACTATTTGCCATTTTTCTATATTAGGAATTTCTCTTTTCCATTTATTCCTTTGCTGGAGCTGTATGCAAATATTCATTTTTCCATTTTATCCAGAAATCTTTCTTCATTTTTTGGATAGTTCTCCACCTTTCCAAATTTCCGATTCTTTGATCCTCCATCGGTTCCAAGGGCGGTCTTCCAATCAGAAAATGACCTGGCGTTAAAGCTTCTTGTTGTTCCAAATCATTAACTATAGTGTATAATGGTCTTGAATTTAAACATGCTTCTATTTGACATAAAAAGGTTGACATTTCTTCATATGTCATAATATTGTCGCCGATTATACCCCAGCTTCCCAAATACCTTCGAAGTGAGGTCCTGCCGGCGGAATAAAATGCCAATCAATCCTATCCTTCTCCAGCTGCGCTGCAATCGCTAAATTTTGTTGGATGGTAAAAAATAATTCTTGATCTAATTTCTTAGCAGCTCCTACAAAATTTGTTTCCTTATATGAATATATATTGGCAAATTTCCCTCGTCTAGCAATGAATCTTCTGAGGGCAGTTAAAAATGCGTCAGAAGTTAGATCGCTTACCATTTCTAAATGTATGACTTTGGTGGCCATACAAGCAAATACGGCAACGTGTCCTTTAAATGTTTTTTTTCCGCGAATTTTCGAAAACTTAACAAAATAAGGACCTGCGTAATCTAATCCCGTACTTAAGAATGGAAATGCCATAGTAACTCGATATTTTGGTAAATTTCCCATTATTTGCTTAGCTGTATTTTGTCTATATCTTGCACACTTGACGCATTCTCTTAAATACTTCTTCAACGAATTTCTTAACCCAAACATCCAGTACTTTCTTTGAATACAATTACGCATAAGGTTTATTCCTCCATGTAAGGTTTTCTTATGAGCATCTTTAATTATCAAGTAAGATATATGACATTTATCTAAAATAATTGGATATTTACTCTACTTTTGCTAGCTATTATAGTTACAGCATCTCCTACTTTAGCATATACTACAGCAGCATATACTTCTGGAGCATATGCTTTTTCTGAGGCTGTAGCTGAATACTTATGCCATTTTTAGAATTAATCCATCTTTGGATTCGAATATTTTCTAAATATAACAAATTTTCTTCCCAGTATTTCAAATCTTCTGCTGCTAATTCCTGATCCCATTCACTTTTGCCTATTCAAAGTTTTTGAATGAAAAGCTTTCTTAAAATAGTCACGGGAGCCAAAGGATCATATATTTTTAATAAATTTCAATAGTACTTTCCTTTTGGTTGTCAATTTGGATGACCCGCAACTTACTTTAAACTTAAACAAATCCTTTTGTGGTTCCCATTGAAGTCTAAGAGTTTTAACACTCTGATAACAGCCTGGTGTGGTAAAAGATACTTACCATCATTAGTTACTTTGACCATGTGTCCTAACTCGATATATTATTTCATAAATTTAGAATAATCAACCTTAAGTTTTTTATTATTTTTTAATTTCTTCTCCAAATTTATAAAACGAACCATTTCTTGATTCTTTGAATCTCCTAAGGTGACACCTTGTTTAAATGGGACAGACACAGCATCTCGCCCATCTGCGTCTTTTGTTGTTGTTTTAATGAAATTATCTTCGCATAATTCCAAGTCGATGTCATTTTTTTCGTTTTCCTCAACTTCCCAATAGCGATCTAAATCTTTTAAATCTATCGCTGTAGCTACAATAGTTTCCTTTGCTTTGGATTTTTTACATCCAGAAACTATCCACCCGAAATCAGTTTTTTGACCAAGGAGACCGTCTATTTTTATAACTCTATTCTGTAGAATGTGAGTATATACGTCTGCTCCAATGATCAGATCAATACGACCAGGTTTATTAAAATCGGGGTCGGCTAATTTAAAACTCTTCCATTTTTTTGATTAACATTAATTGTGCTGACTGGAAGCGCATTCATGATTTTTTAGAGAATTTTTTATTAAAATTATTGATTTGTGCTTGGAGATGCACGTTCCTGTGGAAGATACTCCAGTTATTTCCATATGTGAACGAAATTTTTTCAATTTTAGAATCTGTGCAAACTTTTCTGAAATGATTGTGCTTAGAGAACCGCTATCAATCAAAGTTCTTAATTTTTGAAAACCTCCATTTCCTGACTTCACTTGAATCAAAGCCGTTGCTAACAAGACTTGCTCAGTTGTTCTACACGTATTCACTTTTTCTGGATTATTACCTGTAAGGTGAAGTAACGTGTGGTGAGGTTTTCGACAAATCAAAAGAACTGCTGGCTTGTACATTTTTTATTAAACGGATGCTTCAGACATCTTACGCAAATCCGATTGTTTCTTACCCAGTCAGACCGTTCTGCTGGTTTCATTATTTTAAATTTATGCCATTGAATTAAATAACGCCCCGGTAGTTTACTATATACACAATTGTCACTATAATTTTTGTGAATGTTCGCGCTAATAATTTTCTTTACAGGGTTAACTTTCTGTGAAAAAGAAGAAATTGAATTTAACTTTTGCTCTAAAAAGTCCATGTCATCAGAGAGTGCCTGTATCTCTTTTGTTTTTTTGACATGGCTTTCAAATAAGTTGAGTGACTCTTTATCAAATTTTCGATGAATTATGTGAGCAAAAATTGCATCCACATCTTCCGATAATTGTGCCTTTAATTTTGTGATATATATAGACTCATTAATTGTGTCAATAAATGTTTTTATTTGTTTATTGGACTCCAAATTTAAACTTGGCATTGCCATAAGCCTATTCATATGTTCAGAGAAAATGTGTCTTATATTCTCATACCGCCTGGTTAAAAATTCCCAGGTGGCTTCATAATTTTCCCCAGAGCCAAGCAATAAATGAGTTACCACATTCCTGGCTTCTCCTTTTAATGCTGATTTGAGGTAATTAAACTTGAGAAAAGGACTGAGATCCTCTCTCGTATGAATGAGTTCTGTGAAGAGCTCATTAAAAAGATCCCATACTTTGGAATCACCAAAGAAAGTGGGTATTTGAATTTTAGGCAGGGTTGGTAACTCTTCTTCCCGAACAACCGTCGACATTTCAGCTTTCTCAGCTGTTCCACTGAGTCCATTTATATGGCTGTTAAAATATTTTGCTTGTCAAACTCAAGTTCACTAATTTCATCCTCAAATATCGAACTTTCATAAATATGGTTAGATATTTTATTCCAAAGATATTCTATTTTGTTTTTTCTTATTTGAAGGAAATCTAGACTATTATCTATTACTTTTGACGTCTCTTCTAGATATATTCTAAATTGCCAAACATTTCTACAGAATGCCTGCTCTACTTTAGAACAATGCCGATCTTTAGTAAATTGCTATGATTAACAACGAATAATTTTTCAGTTCTTCTACTTCAAGTTGGTTTTATATCAAACTTTCTTATTTCCAAAATAATTTCGGACTGCTTTTTAAGACACTATCGTTTTTTCTGTTAACATAATGATCTTGTTTTTGTATAATATTAAAGTAAAATTAAAAAAAAAATTATCTTATCTTTTGGCGATGGCGATGGCGATGCGTTCCTGAGTTGTGTCGTTGGCGATGCGTCGTTGGCAGGTTCCTGGTTTTTTAGTCCTTTTATCTAGTTGACGTCGATGTTAACGATGATTTTGTGTTTTAGGCACTTAGGCACTCTTTTTTGTGCACTTTTTAACTTATTATGCTCTTATGGCATTTATTAAATGCTTTTATTGCATTTACAAACTATTGATACCGTTCGTATAATCACTTTTTACACTTGCTGATTTATGGCCTCAAGCACGCCAAACCATAATTAATTATGGTTACAAAGCAGCCTTTAGCTATTTAGGACTATAAGGTGCTTGTTTTATTTTTAAAACATAAAAGATTCTTGTGTATCTTTTTGCCTTTTTAATTGTATACTCTGGAAACAAGTGTTAATTATTTTTGCTACCTTCAGCTGCAAGATTAACTTAGCAACGCTTAAAGGAGCTAGCCTTTCTTTGAGTCCCTTACCATAGAGGGGGAAACTGCAAAGTATAAGTTTTTATTTTTTCGAAAGCTCCATTGACCAAAATGTAAAGAAGCTGCAAAATAACCAAACGTCTTCATTTGTTGAGTTGATATTTTAAACTGAATTTTATTTCTCTAAATCCTGCTTAGGTAGCTAATATGAAATTTATATGTTCTAATCTTATCTCTAACTAGACCCACGCAGTGGCCATTTGTTCCCCAAGCAAGGGAACGGATTGTAAGTGCGGGAATTTTCCACTGCACGCATTCCTTCTCTACACGAAAATGCGACACGACCGCTTGCATCGTTGTTTAAGCGGGAGTTCGTGGTATTTTTATTATATCTCTAACGCTCAAGCGTTGTTAATTTTTAAATATAGGCATACCCATGTTTGACAATACATGTGCTCCAGCGGTCCAATCGTTTTACGTACAATATATATACATATAACATCATATGTATATCCGTGTTCATATGTGAACATTCTGCCAAAGGGCCAGCAAAGCTAGACGTATATCTTAAAATTTACAGTTGAAAGGTTAGACTAAATTTATTATATTTTTTACTTTTCGCCTTTAATATCTTAAGGTAACATTTTTCTTTCAAGAACAACGATATAGTGGACTGTATAATATAACTTTTAACTTTTTATAATATAACTTTATATTTTTTCTTTTTATATCTTAATTGTTAACTTTTATAGTGCTGGCAATGGACCTGGTTGCCTAACAGCAAACTCCCGTAGGAAATATATTATTAAGATTACCATGATTATTAAAGCAATAATTAAACCAGCATGTCCGGAAATATGATGAAAATCTAAGTCTTTCAATTTGTAATGATGTTCTTTCATATATTTAATTTCATTATTCAATCGTTCTGCAGTATGATTTAATATTGATATTCAGCGGATACTAAATAATCTTCGGAACATCACTAACTTCTCCTATATAAGGTGTTGATAGCGCTTCTTCGCTTTCAGACTGAATATTATGGCGGGCAACTAAAATTTTATCTTCGGTTCTTGCCGTAAAATATGGTACAATGAACCCATAAATTCTAACGGAGCACGTTTGCTTCCGGATCTAGACTGCATCATAAACAATTTATTGTTTACTTCAAGTTCCACTAACTGACCTTGCATATTATCTAAAACCAAACTACATTGCTCTTCAAAGCTTTGTAGCCTTTCGCAAACTATTCTCATATCCCTTATAAGCGCCTTTCCTTTTGTAATCATTTTAAAATATGGATCCATTTTATAATAGATCACCAAATTCCAAGAAGTACTCACAATCTCCACATCTCCTATTGGAACTAAATATATGGCTGAAGTCTTATTTATCCTGTCTATGGAATATCTTGGTGTTATATATTTAGGTAACGCGCTAGAAAATTGACAACTCAATCCAGACAACAACATTGCCATGGTAATTCCGATCTTGAACATTCCCGGTGTTGCCCTAGTTCGTCTTTTCGGCTCAGGGTCAGCTTCATTCTTTTCAACAGATTTTAGTCTTTGCAAGGGACACATTTTAGCAATGGGTTTTGTGATAAGTCCGTCCTGCATCCTTACTTTAGCCACACGGACCGTATAATCATTCCCTTTATGGACTTTTTCCAATTTTCCAAAAGGCCATCTTGCTGGATGACAATTCTCATCTTTTAATAAAACTATTTGCCATTTTTCTATATTAGGAATTTCTCTTTTCCATTTATTCCTTTGCTGGAGCTGTATGCAAATATTCATTTTTCCATTTTATCCAGAAATCTTTCTTCATTTTTTGGATAGTTCTCCACCTTTCCAAATTTCCGATTCTTTGATCCTCCATCGGTTCCAAGGGCGGTCTTCCAATCAGAAAATGACCTGGCGTTAAAGCTTCTTGTTGTTCCAAATCATTAACTATAGTGTATAATGGTCTTGAATTTAAACATGCTTCTATTTGACATAAAAAGGTTGACATTTCTTCATATGTCATAATATTGTCGCCGATTATACCCCAGCTTCCCAAATACCTTCGAAGTGAGGTCCTGCCGGCGGAATAAAATGCCAATCAATCCTATCCTTCTCCAGCTGCGCTGCAATCGCTAAATTTTGTTGGATGGTAAAAAATAATTCTTGATCTAATTTCTTAGCAGCTCCTACAAAATTTGTTTCCTTATATGAATATATATTGGCAAATTTCCCTCGTCTAGCAATGAATCTTCTGAGGGCAGTTAAAAATGCGTCAGAAGTTAGATCGCTTACCATTTCTAAATGTATGACTTTGGTGGCCATACAAGCAAATACGGCAACGTGTCCTTTAAATGTTTTTTTTCCGCGAATTTTCGAAAACTTAACAAAATAAGGACCTGCGTAATCTAATCCCGTACTTAAGAATGGAAATGCCATAGTAACTCGATATTTTGGTAAATTTCCCATTATTTTCTTAGCTGTATTTTGTCTATATCTTGCACACTTGACGCATTCTCTTAAATACTTCTTCAACGAATTTCTTAACCCAAACATCCAGTACTTTCTTTGAATACAATTACGCATAAGGTTTATTCCTCCATGTAAGGTTTTCTTATGAGCATCTTTAATTATCAAGTAAGATATATGACATTTATCTAAAATAATTGGATATTTACTCTACTTTTGCTAGCTATTATAGTTACAGCATCTCCTACTTTAGCATATACTACAGCAGCATATACTTCTGGAGCATATGCTTTTTCTGAGGCTGTAGCTGAATACTTATGCCATTTTTAGAATTAATCCATCTTTGGATTCGAATATTTTCTAAATATAACAAATTTTCTTCCCAGTATTTCAAATCTTCTGCTGCTAATTCCTGATCCCATTCACTTTTGCCTATTCAAAGTTTTTGAATGAAAAGATTTCTTAAAATAGTCACGGGAGCCAAAGGATCATATATTTTTAATAAATTTCAATAGTACTTTCCTTTTGGTTGTCAATTTGGATGACCCGCAACTTACTTTAAACTTAAACAAATCCTTTTGTGGTTCCCATTGAAGTCTAAGAGTTTTAACACTCTGATAACAGCCTGGTGTGGTAAAAGATACTTACCATCATTAGTTACTTTGACCATGTGTCCTAACTCGATATATTATTTCATAAATTTAGAATAATCAACCTTAAGTTTTTTATTATTTTTTAATTTCTTCTCCAAATTTATAAAACGAACCATTTCTTGATTCTTTGAATCTCCTAAGGTGACACCTTGTTTAAATGGGACAGACACAGCATCTCGCCCATCTGCGTCTTTTGTTGTTGTTTTAATGAAATTATCTTCGCATAATTCCAAGTCGATGTCATTTTTTTCGTTTTCCTCAACTTCCCAATAGCGATCTAAATCTTTTAAATCTATCGCTGTAGCTACAATAGTTTCCTTTGCTTTGGATTTTTTACATCCAGAAACTATCCACCCGAAATCAGTTTTTTGACCAAGGAGACCGTCTATTTTTATAACTCTATTCTGTAGAATGTGAGTATATACGTCTGCTCCAATGATCAGATCAATACGACCAGGTTTATTAAAATCGGGGTCGGCTAATTTAAAACTCTTCCATTTTTTTGATTAACATTAATTGTGCTGACTGGAAGCGCATTCATGATTTTTTAGAGAATTTTTTATTAAAATTATTGATTTGTGCTTGGAGATGCACGTTCCTGTGGAAGATACTCCAGTTATTTCCATATGTGAACGAAATTTTTTCAATTTTAGAATCTGTGCAAACTTTTCTGAAATGATTGTGCTTAGAGAACCGCTATCAATCAAAGTTCTTAATTTTTGAAAACCTCCATTTCCTGACTTCACTTGAATCAAAGCCGTTGCTAACAAGACTTGCTCAGTTGTTCTACACGTATTCACTTTTTCTGGATTATTACCTGTAAGGTGAAGTAACGTGTGGTGAGGTTTTCGACAAATCAAAAGAACTGCTGGCTTGTACATTTTTTATTAAACGGATGCTTCAGACATCTTACGCAAATCCGATTGTTTCTTACCCAGTCAGACCGTTCTGCTGGTTTCATTATTTTAAATTTATGCCATTGAATTAAATAACGCCCCGGTAGTTTACTATATACACAATTGTCACTATAATTTTTGTGAATGTTCGTGCTAATAATTTTCTTTACAGGGTTAACTTTCTGTGAAAAAGAAGAAATTGAATTTAACTTTTGCTCTAAAAAGTCCATGTCATCAGAGAGTGCCTGTATCTCTTTTGTTTTTTTGACATGGCTTTCAAATAAGTTGAGTGACTCTTTATCAAATTTTCGATGAATTATGTGAGCAAAAATTGCATCCACATCTTCCGATAATTGTGCCTTTAATTTTGTGATATATATAGACTCATTAATTGTGTCAATAAATGTTTTTATTTGTTTATTGGACTCCAAATTTAAACTTGGCATTGCCATAAGCCTATTCATATGTTCAGAGAAAATGTGTCTTATATTCTCATACCGCCTGGTTAAAAATTCCCAGGTGGCTTCATAATTTTCCCCAGAGCCAAGCAATAAATGAGTTACCACATTCCTGGCTTCTCCTTTTAATGCTGATTTGAGGTAATTAAACTTGAGAAAAGGACTGAGATCCTCTCTCGTATGAATGAGTTCTGTGAAGAGCTCATTAAAAAGATCCCATACTTTGGAATCACCAAAGAAAGTGGGTATTTGAATTTTAGGCAGGGTTGGTAACTCTTCTTCCCGAACAACCGTCGACATTTCAGCTTTCTCAGCTGTTCCACTGAGTCCATTATTTATGGCTGTTAAAATATTTTGCTTGTCAAACTCAAGTTCACTAATTTCATCCTCAAATATCGAACTTTCATAAATATGGTTAGATATTTTATTCCAAAGATATTCTATTTTGTTTTTTCTTATTTGAAGGAAATCTAGACTATTATCTATTACTTTTGACGTCTCTTCTAGATATATTCTAAATTGCCAAACATTTCTACAGAATGCCTGCTCTACTTTAGAACAATGCCGATCTTTAGTAAATTGCTATGATTAACAACGAATAATTTTTCAGTTCTTCTACTTCAAGTTGGTTTTATATCAAACTTTCTTATTTCCAAAATAATTTCGGACTGCTTTTTAAGACACTATCGTTTTTTCTGTTAACATAATGATCTTGTTTTTGTATAATATTAAAGTAAAATTAAAAAAAAAATTATCTTATCTTTTGGCGATGGCGATGGCGATGCGTTCCTGAGTTGTGTCGTTGGCGATGCGTCGTTGGCAGGTTCCTGGTTTTTTAGTCCTTTTATCTAGTTGACGTCGATGTTAACGATGATTTTGTGTTTTAGGCACTTAGGCACTCTTTTTTGTGCACTTTTTAACTTATTATGCTCTTATGGCATTTATTAAATGCTTTTATTGCATTTACAAACTATTGATACCGTTCGTATAATCACTTTTTACACTTGCTGATTTATGGCCCCAAGCACGCCAAACCATAATTAATAATGGTTACAAAGCAGCCTTTAGCTATTTAGGACTATAAGGTGCTTGTTTTATTTTTAAAACATAAAAGATTCTTGTGTATCTTTTTGCCTTTTTAATTGTATACTCTGGAAACAAGTGTTAATTATTTTTGCTACCTTCAGCTGCAAAATTAACTTAGCAACGCTTAAAGGAGCTAGCCTTTCTTTGAGTCCCTTACCATAGAGGGGGAAACTGCAAAGTAGAAGTTTTTATTTTTTCGAAAGCTCCATTGACCAAAATGTAAAGAAGCTGCAAAATAACCAAACGTCTACATTTGTTGAGTTGATATTTTAAACTGAATTTTATTTCTCTAAATCCTGCTTAGGTAGCTAATATGAAATTTATATGTTCTAATCTTATCTCTAACTAGACCAACGCAGTGGCCATTTGTTCCCCAAACAAGGGAACGGATTGTAAGTGCGGGAATTTTCCACTGCACGCATTCCTTCTCTACACGAAAATGCGACACGACCGCTTGCATCGTTGTTTAAGCGGGAGTTCGTGGTATTTTTATTATATCTCTAACGCTCAAGCGTTGTTAATTTTTAAATATAGGCATACCCATGTTTGACAATACATGTGCTCCAGCGGTCCAATCGTTTTACGTACAATATATATACATATAACATCATATGTATATCCGTGTTCATATGTGAACATTCTGCCAAAGGGCCAGCAAAGCTAGACGTATATCTTAAAATTTACAGTTGAAAGGTTAGACTAAATTTATTATATTTTTTACTTTTCGCCTTTAATATCTTAAGGTAACATTTTTCTTTCAAGAACAACGATATAGTGGACTGTATAATATAACTTTTAACTTTTTATAATATAACTTTATATTTTTTCTTTTTATATCTTAATTGTTAACTTTTATAGTGCTGGCAATGGACCTGGTTGCCTAACAGCAAACTCCCGTAGGAAATATATTATTAAGATTACCATGATTATTAAAGCAATAATTAAACCAGCATGTCCGGAAATATGATGAAAATCTAAGTCTTTCAATTTGTAATGATGTTCTTTCATATATTTAATTTCATTATTCAATCGTTCTGCAGTATGATTTAATATTGATATTCAGCGGATACTAAATAATCTTCGGAACATCACTAACTTCTCCTATATAAGGTGTTGATAGCGCTTCTTCGCTTTCAGACTGAATATTATGGCGGGCAACTAAAATTTTATCTTCGGTTCTTGCCGTAAAATATGGTACAATGAACCCATAAATTCTAACGGAGCACGTTTGCTTCCGGATCTAGACTGCATCATAAACAATTTATTGTTTACTTCAAGTTCCACTAACTGACCTTGCATATTATCTAAAACCAAACTACATTGCTCTTCAAAGCTTTGTAGCCTTTCGCAAACTATTCTCATATCCCTTATAAGCGCCTTTCCTTTTGTAATCATTTTAAAATATGGATCCATTTTATAATAGATCACCAAATTCCAAGAAGTACTCACAATCTCCACATCTCCTATTGGAACTAAATATATGGCTGAAGTCTTATTTATCCTGTCTATGGAATATCTTGGTGTTATATATTTAGGTAACGCGCTAGAAAATTGACAACTCAATCCAGACAACAACATTGCCATGGTAATTCCGATCTTGAACATTCCCGGTGTTGCCCTAGTTCGTCTTTTCGGCTCAGGGTCAGCTTCATTCTTTTCAACAGATTTTAGTCTTTGCAAGGGACACATTTTAGCAATGGGTTTTGTGATAAGTCCGTCCTGCATCCTTACTTTAGCCACACGGACCTTATAATCATTCCCTTTATGGACTTTTTCCAAAAGGCCATCTTGCTGGATGACAATTCTCATCTTTTAATAAAACTATTTGCCCTTCTTCTATATTAGGAATTTCTCTTTTCCATTTATTCCTTTGCTGGAGCTGTATGCAAATATTCATTTTTCCATTTTATCCAGAAATCTTTCTTCATTTTTTGGATAATTCTCCACCTATCCAAATTTCCGATTCTTTGATCCTCCATCGGTTCCAAGGGCGGTCTTCCAATCAGAAAATGACCTGGCGTTAAAGCTTTTTGTTGTTCCAAATCATTAACTATAGTGTATAATGGTCTTGAATTTAAACATGCTTCTATTTGACATAAAAGGGTTGACATTTCTTCATATGTCATAATATTGTCGCCGATTATACCCCAGCTTCCCAAATACCTTCGAAGTGAGGTCCTGCCGGCGGAATAAAATGCCAATCAATCCTATCCTTCTCCAGCTGCGCTGCAATCGCTAAATTTTGTTGGATGGTAAAAAATAATTCTTGATCTAATTTCTTAGCAGCTCCTACAAAATTTGTTTCCTTATATGAATATATATTGGCAAATTTCCCTCGTCTAGCAATGAATCTTTTGAGGGCAGTTAAAAATGCGTCAGAAGTTAGATCGCTTACCATTTCTAAATGTATGACTTTGGTGGCCATACAAGCAAATACGGCAACGTGTCCTTTAAATGTTTTTTTTCCGCGAATTTTCGAAAACTTAACAAAATAAGGACCTGCGTAATCTAATCCCGTACTTAAGAATGGAAATTCCATAGTAACTCGATATTTTGGTAAATTTCCCATTATTTGCTTAGCTGTATTTTGTCTATATCTTGCACACTTGACGCATTCTCTTAAATACTTCTTCAACGAATTTCTTAACCCAAACATCCAGTACTTTCTTTGAATACAATTACGCATAAGGTTTATTCCTCCATGTAAGGTTTTCTTATGAGCATCTTTAATTATCAAGTAAGATATATGACATTTATCTAAAATAATTGGATATTTAAGTTCGAATTCTGCATCGGAGTTTTGCAGTCTTCCTCCTACTCTGAGTAGTCCATCCTTATCCAGAAACGGATTCAGTGACAATATTCTGTTAGTCGTACTGATTTCTTTGTTGTTTTGCAAAAAACACTTTATCTCCCGACTGAATTGAAGTTTTTTTGCTTTTTTATGACTATGACTCTTATGACTTTCAGCTAACTTTAATTCTTTTACCTGTAGGAAGGAAGGATACGATTCATTTTGTGTTTTTATTTTAATAAATCTGATTGTGTAGGCTATAATACGTATTAATTTTTGAAAGCAGGAATACCTCTCCAACAAATTACAAATAGGATCATCGGTTTTATTATTTATTATTGTATTTATAATTGTCGTTTGCTCTTTCAATTGCTGCCGAGGCCAATGCTCTTTTGCATCAGTTAGCCATTTTGGCTAGCTGTTGATTCAATTGTTTTGAATCAATTCCCCAAGATGCTAAATCAGCTGGATTTTCTTCAGACCTTACATGATTCCATTCAGTGTTGGCTAGTTTTCGAATGTCATCTGTTCTTCGTCTGAGATATTTTACCTTACATTTGCCACTCTTGATCCATGCTAAAGTGATAGTGGAATCACTCCAAGCATAAATTTCTACCTTACTGGTTAATGGCTCTTTTATTCTTTGGATCAGTAGGGTTAACAAATGAGCGGCACACAGTTCTAGTTTAGGGATAGTTCTTCTATTCTTTACAGGATTGACTCTACTTTTGCTAGCTATTATAGTTACAGCATCTCCTACTTTAGCATATACTACAGCAGCATATACTTCTGCAGCATATGCTTTTTCTGAGGCTGTAGATGAATACTTATGCCATTTCTAGAATTAATCCATCTTTGGATTCGAATATTTTCTAAATATAACAACTTTTCTTTATATGCTTCCCAGTGTTTCAAATCTTCAGCTGCTAATTCCTGATCCCATTCACTTTTGCCTATTCAAAGTTTTTGAATGAAAAGCTTTCTTAAAATAGTCACGGGAGCCAAAGGATCATATATTTTAAATAATATCGATAGTACTTTCCTTTTGGTTGTCAATTTGGATGACCCGCAACTTACTTTAAACTTAAACAAATCCTTTTGTGGTTCCCATTGAAGTCCAAGAGTTTTAACACTCTCATTTTTAATAATACTAAGAACCGTGTTATCCCCAGTATCGTCTACTGTTGATATTATTTCTGAATTATTATATATCCATTTTCTTAAATTGTATCCTACTTTTTGTAATTCTTTTGAAATTAGTTGGTCAACATTTTTGGCGTCTTCTACAGAATCGGTTCCAGTCATTAGGTCGTCCATGTAAAAATCGTTCCTTATTATTTTAGTTATATTTTTATTTTGACATTTATCTGCTATGTCCACCAGAACCCTAGTAAGTATGCTGCAGATGCCGTACCATAAGTGACTGTTGTTAGTTTATAATTTTTAATTTTTTCTTTTGGGGAATTTCTCCATAAAATATATTGATATTTTTGGTCATTTTCATTTATTTTAATCTGACGGTACATTTTTTTAATGTCCGCAGAAACAACAAATTCCCTTATCCTCCACTTAACAATAATGTCAAAAATATCTTTTTTTTTCAAACTTTTATTATTTGAAGCTTTTGCTGGAGCATCAAAAACTACTCTCAGCTTGGTCGTCAGGATTGAATCTCTGATAACAGCCTGGTGTGGTAAAAAATACTTACCATCATTAGTTACTTTGACCATGTGTCCTAACTCGATATATTCTTTCATAAATTTAAAATAATCAGCCTTAAGATTTGTGTTATTCTTTAATTTCTTCTCCATAACTTTATTGTTATCTCTACGTAAAGCATTTGCTAAATAACAAGACGCTAATCTAAAGTTACGTATTGACAAATGTGAATTTATGAAAAAAGAAACAGAGTTCTTATGTCATATTGTAACCACTGAAGGCATAAAGCCCAACCCAAATAAAATAGAAGCCATACAAAAATTCACATTACCTAAAACTAATAAAGAAATAAAATCTTTTTTAAGACTTTGCGGCTTCTACTGTAAATGTATCCCTAACTTTGCAAAAATTGCTAAACCCAGTACTAAAAATTAGTAAAAGGTTCCGTTATAAATTCTAAAGATACCGATTATATATCAGCCTCCGAAAAATTATAATTTTTAATTGTGTCCGAACCAATATTAATTAACCCAAATTTCGAAAAACCATTCTCATTAACCACAGCCGGTCTAGTTGCTTTATTATCCCAGGATAATAAACCTGTTTGTTACGCTAGCCGTACTCTCAATGAACATGAACTTAATTATTCAGCAATAGAAAAAGAATTTTTAGCTCATGTCTGGGCCACTAAATACTTCAGGTCCTATCTTTTTGGTCGTAAATTTCAGATTCTTAGTGATCATCAACCTGGCTTGATAATATCAAGGAACCAAACATGAAACTCCAATTATGGAAAATCAGACTAAATGAGTTTTATTACCATATACAATATGTATCATGAAAAGAAAACCATTTCGCCGATGCACTTTCACGTATAAAAATAGAAAACTTATACGGTTAATCTCTCACTTCAGCTGATACCGTACATAGTAGCCATTAAGATAACCAAAATTACATTTACCTTACGGAAAGACCAATAAACTACTATAATAGAAAAATAGAATTTGTCAAAGACAATAACAATACAGAAATAGGAAAATATTTTCATGAAAGCAAACTATCGTAAGCGTAATTTATTTCCTTACATTTCAAAACGCCTACATAGAAATTGTCAGTCCGAACAACATAACTAAAGTTATGAGTTATATAAAGTTATGCAAAAGAATTAATAAAAGAATATTTGTGTACAAAAAATAGCGTAATTTATTTTCATAATGAAATAGATTTCCTTACATTTCAAAACGCCTTCTTAGAAATTGTCAGTCCGAACAACATAACTAAAGTTATGAAAGCAACCAGTAAATTAATAAATATTAAGATATATTCAGAATTTAAAGAGGTAATAATAAAAAAAACACACAGAGAACTCTTACATCAAGGTATAGAAAAACAAACTAAAATTTTTAAAGAAATATATTACTACCCAGACTATCAAAAGTTAATACAGAGCTTTATCAATGAATGTGAAATGTGTGAAATAAGAAAATATTTTCATAAAACAAAACTAAAAATCCATTATAAAGAAATGACAAGCGCATATGCAGAAGAATTAATAAAAGAATATTTGTGTACAAAAAATAGCGTAATTTATTTTCATAATGAAATAGATTTCCTTACATTTCAAAACGCCTTCTTAGAAATTGTCAGTCCGAACAACATAACTAAAGTTATGAGAGCAACCAGTAAATTAATAAATATTAAGATATATTCAGAATTTAAAGAAGTAATAATAAAAACACACAGAGAACTCTTACATCAAGGTATAGAAAAACAAACTAAAATTTTTAAAGAAATATATTACTACCCAGACTATCAAAAGTTAATACAGAGCTTTATCAATGAATGTGAAATGTGTAACATGTGCAAAACAGGAAATAAAGACATTATATTAAATTACGAGTTAACACCAGAAATTTGCAATCCTAGAGAAAAATATGTTATCAATTTTTAGTTAATCGATAATAAAACATTCCTGTCATGTATTGACGTTAATTCCAAATATGCCGCCTTAATTGAAGTCAGCTCTAGGGATTGGCTCCAAGCAAAAAGAGCTTTACTTAAAATTTTTAATGAAATGGGAAAACCGTCCAAAATAAAAGCCGATAAAGATTCAGCATTTATGTGTGCTGCATTACATTTGTGGCTAAGGTCCGAAAATGTGAACATTAACGTCACAATAAGTAAAAATGGAATTTCTGACATTGAGAGATTTCTTAAAACTGTCAACGAAAAGTAAAGAAATAAAAATACTGAGTCCGACCCAAAGAATAAAATAACAAAATTTGAATCCCTACTCTATGTTTATAACCATAAAATTAAGCATAATATAACAGGTAAAACACCAGCAGATATTTTGATATATGCAGGAACACCTGCATATGACACGCAGCAAGAGAAAACTAATAAAATTAATAAGCACCATTAGTAAAATGTAAGTAAGACAACAAATAAAAAGACAGTTGAAATAACCCAGATAGATGAAAAACATTACGAAGAGAAAAAAAAGGCAGGAAAATAACCCATCAAAATATAAAAAGAAAAAGAAAATTAATGAAACTAAATATAAAGATAATTCCAGCATAATTACACATTTTTGATGATCCTTTACTATTTTCTATTATGTTGTATCCAACATGTCCAAGGACAAAGTCTTGAAGTTAACCCAATTCAAGCCAAAAATAGCTACCTTATATTAAATAAAAAATTTTATTACAAAAATAAAATAAAATAGAAAAAATAACTTAATAAGACAATCAGAAAAATATGAAACTTTATCCCAAGTTCAATATTTAGTAAATTAAAAAGAGAAATGAATGGCATAAGAACAACAAAGCGCAGCAAACGCGGCTTAGCTAATTTTATGGGCACAATTTATTAATACCTTTTTGGAACCTTAGATCAAGCAAATAAAGAAGAGTTAAAATATAAAATTCATAATTTGTTCGAAAACAGCGTCCAAGCTAATGAACTCAAAAGTTATAAACACATTAAATGAAGGCATGAAATTAATACATTTATTAAATGCGATAAATGAAGGCGATCAAAGATTAAACATTATATTATTTAATTTACAACAGTTTACTGAGTATGTAGTAGATATTCTACTTGGAATGCAGTTAACAAGATCTGGCATTTTTAATCCTAAATTACTAAAATATGATTATCTAACACATATAAATTCAGAAAAACTTGTACATATTAAAACTTCAACTTGGCTGAAATCGGATACAAACGAAATTCTAATAATTTCCCATATTCCAAAAGAAATAATTAAAACCCCAATCTTTACAATAATTCCATATCCAGATAGTAATCAAAACATTTTAATAGAAAATGTACAAAATAAATGTTATGTTAAAAATAATCAAACTTATTTGGCATCTTTAAAAACTTAAATAATAAACAAATGTTTAATGGGCATAGTTAATCAAATCAATACAGAATGCAGATATGTAAAAACTCATAAGAAATTTAAAATCAGTTATGTCGAACCTAATATAATATTAACTTGGAACTTAGCAAATACCATACTTAACCAAAATTGAATAAATAATATATAATATAATATAATAATAGAGAGAAAAACATAATAAAAGCTTTTAACTGTTCCATACAAATCGAAGACATCTCAATATCAAATACTACACTACTTTATCAGGCCTTGTCCGTCTGTCCGTCCGAATGAGCGTCGAGATATCAGGAACTATAAAAGCTAGAAAGTTGAGATTAGGCATGCAGATTCCAGACACATAGACGCAGCGCAAGTTTATTAAATGATGTTGCCATGCCCACTCTAATCCGCCAGAAACTGCTACGCCCACACGTTTGAAAGATGTTTTGATATTTTTAAAATTTTTTTTTTAGCTTTGTTAATTTCCATCGATTTTCCACGCCCACTCAACGTCCCAAGACTTTCACGCCCAAACTTTTGAAAAACGTTTCGATATTTTTTTTCTTTTCTAAGTTTCTACAGATTTGCCAAAAAACTGTTTGACACTGCCCAACTGCCGTGTTCATGTGTGAACGCAAGGCAATGCTTGTTAATGAGGTCTTTTAGGACGTAATTCATGAACCGTTTGAAGGTTGCAGGAGCTTTTTTTAAGCCAGATGGCATACGAGTGTACTCATAGTGACCATGTTTGGTCGAAAACGCCGTTTTTGGTATAGGCTTAGGGTTCATTTCGAATTGGTGAAAGCCTTTTGCTAAGCCAATCGTAGTAAAAGACTGGCAGTTTCCTAATTTGCCTAGTATTTCGTTCATATTAGGAATCGGATATTTATCGTTTATTGTTATTTCATTTAGATTTTGATAGTCCACGACCAACCTGAATTTCGGTTTGCCAGAGGTATCTATCTTTTTGGGAACAATCCATAATGGACTGCAGTAAAGGGAGTCGCTTTCGCGTATCACACCTTGTTTTAACATTTCCTCAATTTGCTTATTAACTTCTGCTTCGTAGGCGAACGGATACGAGTATGGTCTTTTGTAAACTGGGTTTTCGTGAACGGTTTTTATATCATGACGTATTATACTTGTGAGTGTAAGATTTTCATTTTGGCAATATTGAATGTCACTGAACTCTTTTAATAAATTTGTAAGCTTGTATTTTTCCTCACTATTTAATTGTTCTAGTCTGTATGTGTGTTCTGAGTCTATGTTGTTGTCCATGGCATAATTTATTTCTGATGTAAAGTTGTTTTCTTGTAAGAGTGCATTAACATTTTTTGACGAGTTTCCACCTGGGATCCCAGGCTGGTATTGGAAAATTTTCAGCTTGCTGATATTGCTGATCTGTAAACATTTCTGTCTGAGTATTCTATAATTGATCTTCGTGGAACTTTTCGTCGTTATTATTGTAGTGCTTAGTTTGGTGATCGTAATCTAATTCGTACTTGTGATGACTTTGATCTGTCTGCATACGCTTAAAACGCTTTTGCGGCACTCTTGATTGTTGGGGGGCTGATAGTAGTTTCGGGCGTCGTTTTGACGGTCATAAAGTAAGTTTGTTCTGAATTCGTTGAGTGTTTTTGATTTGATTATTGTTTGTGTTATTATGGGTGTTAAGTGAATTTGAGTGAATTTGGCTGACTATCGGTTTTTTTTTAATTGGGTCTTCGTATAGACCTTCATGTTGGGCGATTTGTCTTAATTTTTGAACGGTTGAAATGTCATGCCTCGCTAAGGTCATAAACAACCTATCGGGGAGTGAGCGTTGAATTGTATTTTTTATAGTAGTTGCCATTGCTTGCGTATAAACCGCTATATTATTTCGGTCATCTTCTAATGCTAACTTATTCCTAATTACAATTGACTTATCTTCTAATTTTTCACAGAATAGACGTAAGTTACCTTTAATAGGTTTGCGATATAACCTTCCTAGTAGTTCCTCCAGGGGCGTCTGAGTCTTGGATTCCGTGATTAGGGCGTCTTTTTAAGTTGTCCATTCGTTGTGCATTCCAAATTGGGAAACAAATATGATTGCCTTCTGTCGAATGTCGTTCGAAGGGTATAAGTTCAACAGGTATTTGATACGTCTGATGAACGAGCTGAGACTGCATTCCAGAGAATTGCGGTACTTGGCGTATTTGCCGAAGTAATTGAGACAGATTTTCCGCTGCTAACGACATTTTAGTTTTATTTATAAGTTAAGTTGTTCTTGTTCACAGACTGCTACAGTATGTCGAGACTTATGCCTTAAGTGAACTGCACTGTGCAATTAATTGTATTACACCTTAGTGGCGGTCTCACTTCGCGAAGCGGTCTACAAAATTAGGTTTTTAAATTAACTCTGACCGCACAGGTTCTTGTGCGGATACTGATTTTAGTCACTTTAAACGAACCGAAATCCCTTTGTTGCGGTCAATTCGCAGGTACAATCAGAAAAGGTTCGTACAAGTTTCCTCTTTTCACTAGATTGTCAAAGGATAACGAGTTTACTAGGACTTCTTCAGTATCCCACCGACTGCGCCAATAAACTTTTTTAGTGATTGATTTAATAAAAAGAATATAAATATATCTTTCTTTTTATAATCTTTATTTGATACGTTTTCACCAGAGGTCAGTTATGAACTAATTTTACAAAAGCCTTTTACAGAGGATTAACATAAGCCGGTTAAGTTCTACTTAGCTTTACATTTCAATCTTATTGAATCACTAATGTTACCGTTAAGCGGTTGGTGTATTGGTAGAATGTTATTTATTAAGCTTTTGAAGAGTGAAGCTTTCCAAAAGATCGGTTTCTTATGTGAAGAGTGAATATGTAGGTATATAATATAACTATATACCGTATATACATATATATGTAAGAGATTAATGCCAACTGTATATAAAGAAAACCAAAATCGAAACGTTGAATTTGGTTTTAGCAGTAATCTCGCGCGGTTGAGAACACAAAATTTGCAGCAGTATGTGAGGAGTCTTAAAACTCCCCACAAATCGAGGTGCAGGAGAGCTGCCTGGCAACAGGAGTCAAGGGCAACCAGGTCAAGCGGGAAATAGTGGACCTTGGACCCGAGCAAAGCAGAGAGACCGCGAACTAACGGTACCGCGCTGGACCTTGGACTCCGGCCGGCCAAGGGCACAGGAGTCGAACGGTAACGGTGCGGACTTTGGTCAAGCACAAAGAGGACGCACCGTGAACTAACGGGACCTTGTACCGAGCGGATTTCCGCGGCCTACAAAGGGCACTGCACAAGCACAGCTCCGGACAGTCAGTGTAACCACGCGAAGAGCCGTACGTACACGGAGACAGTCAAACGGAGATTCAGACATGTGAACAGTCAGGAAGAACGCGAGTGACGCAGCTTGGACGGATACTGGCAGATTCTGTTGGAAGTGGGAAGCCGACAGTATACGGCATTTACGGTGCCGGGAAAGGGCCTGTTTCAGTGGAAGGTAATGCCATTCGGACTGCACTCCGCGTCGGCAACGTTCCAGTGGGCGTTGGACCAGGTGATAGGACCCGAAATGATGCCGCACGCTTTTGCATATCAGGACGATATCATAGTGATCGGACGGACACTGCAAGAGCATGTGCGCAACTTGAATGAGGTTTTCCGGAGGCTGCGGGCGGCGAACCTGAAGGTGAATACGGATAAGTGCAAATTCTTCAGGAAGGAACTGCAATACTAGCGCAGCTTAAGCCGCCAGGAAACGTGAAGGAGCTGAGGCAGTACCTGGGAGTGGCGTCGTGGTGCAGACGTTTTGTACCCGACTTTGCGACGCTAGTACAGCCACTGAATGCCCTCCTCAAGAAGCAGGCAAGGTGGGAGTGGACGGACGCTCACCAAAAAGCGTTTTAAGCCGTCAAAACCAGGCTGGACGCCCACCCGATCCTTGCATGCCCGGATTTCTCCAGGACGTTCGTGCTGCAGACAGACGCCAGCGACTATGGGCTTGGCGCGATCCTCACACAACTTTCCGATCAAGGCGAACGGGTGATATCCTACTCCAGTAGGACGCAAAACGGAGCGGAAAGAAATTATTCCGCAACGGAGAGGGAATGTTTAGCTATAGTGTGGGCCGTCAGGAAGTTAAGACCGTACCTGGAGGGTTACCACTTCAAGGTGATAACGGACCACATGGCCTTGAAATGGCTAAATAGCATCGAGAGCCCGTCCCGAAGAATAGCAAGGTGGGCACTGGAGCTTTAACAATACGACTTTGAAATTTCGTATAGGAAGGGCCAGCTGAAAGTCGTTCCGGATGCCCTATCGAGGCAACCTCTTCAGGAAACGTGCCGCAGGATGAGGACGGAGGACACCCAGACGAGCAGCAGGGATGCAGGTGGACGGAAGGGATGTGAAGGAAAGTGAAGCAGGAGCCAAAAAAATTCCCAGACTATCTGGAGGAGGCTGGCCAGCATCGAGCAGGGAATGAGGATGTGGCGTCATGGAAGCTGTGTGTGCCCTGCCAGGAAAGGCAGCGCGTAATGGCCGAGAACCACAACATGACAACGGCAGGTCACCTAGGTAGTCGGAAGACGATTGCGAGAGTGGCAGCCCGGTATCACTGGCCAGTAATGCACCGGGACATTAGGAAATACGTACGGAGCTGCGAGAGCTGCATGAAGTACAAGTCTAACCAACTGCAGGCAGCAGGAAAAATGCTGACCCAGGTGCCAGAAGAGCCATGGGCAACCGTGTGTGCGGATTTCGTATATATATTTATACTCGTCAGCATTCATCATCCAAGGAAGGGAGCCAAGGCTGCCGAACGCGTTGTTTGACGAGCAGACAAGTGGGACAGGCAGGTGTACACAGACGCCTGCAGAGAACGCAGAAAAGCTGAAGGAGATCTTCGAGTTGGTGCGGAGGAGCATGGAGAAGGCGGCGCAGGGCCAGGCGCGGCACTATAATCTCCGGAGACGGCCATGGAAACCCAAGGTGGGGGACACAGTGTGGGTCAAGGAACACCACCTTTCGAAGACAGGCGAAGGCTTTGCAGCGAAGCTGGCGCCAAGGTTCGACGGGCCGTTTAGGATAAAGAAGTTCACTTCACCAGTCATCTGCATCCTGGAGCACGCGGCGACCAAGAAGGTAAAAACGGCTCACATTAGCGACTTGTAGCCGGGAAGCGAGGGCCAGGCGAGTGCGAATACTCAGAGCGGAATCTCCTTGGTGATGAAGGGGGAAGACGATGCGGGGTATAGAGTCCGTCTTTCGAAATTAGGATTGAGACATGGCAGCACGCAACGACACGAGCGACCGGGAGATGCGAGAAACCGGCATCGGGGAACAGCCCGGAGCGATGTGGAGTATGGATTCCGATTCCTACCTCCAGCTCCTGGCGTCACCCCTGGTGTCACGATCCCTATCCCCGGCGGAGGACCCGGATGAGATTCCGGATGTCCGTCTGTCTGATGGATGAAGAGATGGAGACCGTCACCCTCTCCTCCGAGAGTGAGGAGGACGACGGGGGTGAAACGGTCACCCCGGTGGTATCATTGGATGATGACGAAGTAGTACACGTGGCTCGGGCCAGAATGGCGTACCGCAGCGTGCGGCGTGCAACGCAGGGACGCTGGCGTATATGCCTCGTGGCCGGCAGAGGAGACACCGGAGTCCCGGGTGCGGGAGCAGACGGTCGCGAACGGATGGAGGCCGGTGCCGCAGGTGACGCGCCATCCATGTTTGCGCGCCCAGAGGATCGACGATAGCCAGAAGGAGGAGAGGCCGGAGAAAGGTCCATGGGTGTGGCCCGCACCACAGGAAGCGCCGCCGCCGCAGAAGATGCAACGACAGGCACGCCCACCATCGCTGCGACCCTGCCCCCGCAGGCAGGCGTCGCATACGGACCAGGCATGGAGGGAGCTGCCGAGGGAGGAGTGGCCGAGCAGGTCGACAGACAGGCGGGCCGAGGAAGGCGAGACCGCTGGGCCAAGCTCTTTGTCCATGACGGCCAGCGCTACCGCCTCAAGGTGCGGCGAGGAGGGGGAGCAAGGGTTCTAAGAGCCGAATAAGAATAAAAAAAGGGGGGGGGGGGGGTAACGCACTGCACTACACTGAACAAAAAGTGCGGGTGTCATCCGCAGCAGCCATGGATGAGCGCGCGAGGGGTGGTGACGCGGGGCCAGGCACGCGGGCCGGTAAAACGACGCGAGGATGCCGCGGGTGCGAAAACGAGGAGAGGCCAAGAGCCGCAAGTTGGCCTCCGGGGCGCTTGGGTCCAGGGCCAGCCACCCCAGAGCATGCAGGGGCATCCATGAAAGGTAGAGCTTAAAGTACAAGGAGGAGATTAGTAAATATGGCAGAAAATTTACGCAAAAAACCGTAAACTTACCTCCATTGCGCTGCAACACCACGTGGTAATGAATTCGGGATGGGGGCGCTGCGATAAGCGGCGGTCAATCGATAGTGAGATCGATAGGGAACAAAAACAACTGGATACACAAGGAATTTAAACACGTGGTCACGCTATTGAAGAACAATCGGCACAACATGGAAGCCCCAAAACATCGATATACACAGGAAGTGGCAACGCCGGCCACCAACATCGATAACCCGATCATGGTGAGTTTCGGTGGAGTTGCCAGACACGGAAAGATGCGATATTCAAAAGGAGGCGGGAAGTTTGAATAACAGAGCTGATGACGAGGAGCAGACGGCGCCAGATGAAGGAAGCTGGAGAAGGTCGCGCTCATGCGCTGGCCGCTCATACTGCCGGCCGGAACTTCTAGCCCTTCTGACTTTAAAAAAGATCTTGTGTAATAGTTAAGATAAACGTATATCAATCATTGTTCTCCTCTCCTTCATTTGTTTGCGTATTTATCTAAGCAACCGTTTGTATACATTCTTATCTTTACGGTCATCTTTGTACAGAGCGCTCGGATAGGCAAACGCTCTCATTATTGATCTCAGTCGTTTACATAAGTTGTTACTCGTTTAGCAAATAATTAACCATAAATACTTGTAACGAACTGATTTCATTATGTTCTGCTCGCTACGAATTGCAACGGCTAGCTCAGAGAGTTTGTGTGTTCGTCCCACCAAATTTATGTTATGTGTGATTGCCCGACCAAAGAGAAGACAGAGTTTTAAGATGTAATAGCTTAATTTGCGGAATTCTTTACAACTGGATTACTGCAGTCCTCGCTTGCTCGAATGGGGCTTATGATGTTATGGTGGGGAGGTGTATCGCCCGTTGGGTCAAGCTGACGCTCCTGCCAGGCCCACCTTGACCGACCACTGACTCCACCGAACCTTCTGACCGTGCCAGGTTCCTGTGCGCTGCCTGGTGTCCTTCGTTGTCCTGCGGCATCCTCGACGGTGGTTTCCTGGTTGGGCTTGGGGCTTAGGCTGTTATGGCGGAGAGGTGTATCGCCCGTTGGGTCAAGCTGACGCTCCTCCCAGGCCCACCTTGACCGACCACTGACCTTTCTGACCGTGCCAGGTTCCACTTGCAGGGATCGTCCTCCTGCGTCTCTCGCGTTCTCCCTGACTGTTCACTTGTCTGAATCTCCGTTTGACTTTCTCCGTGTACATATGGTTCTTCGCGTGGTCAAACTGAGTGACCGTGATTGTCCTCGTGCACCTGCGGCACTTCGCGTGATTAAATTGACTGTCCGGAGCTGCGCTTGTGCAGTCCCCTTTATAGGCCGGGGAAATCCTGTTATTTCCCCTTTTTTTTGCACACGGCCCGCTCGGTACAAGGTCCAACCCTGGTCCCGTTAGTTCACGGTGCGTCCTCTTTGTGCTTGACCAAAATCCACACCGTTACCGTTCGACCCCTGTGCCCTTTGCCGACCGGAGTCCAAGTTCTAGCGCGGTACCGTTAGTTCACGGTCTCTCTGCTTTGCTCGGGTCCAAGGTCCATTTTTTCCCGTTTTACCTGGTTGCCCTTGACTCCTGCATTCCATCCTTCTTCGCTGTTGCCAGGCAGCTCTCCTGCACCTCAATTTGTGGGGAGTTTTATGACCATCTATGACCACGTTCAGGTCTCACAAAAAAACAAGAGAGTTCCTCTACTATGAGATAGCCATTACTCAGCTAGCCGGAGTGCAAACGAGAAAGTTCCACTTTCTTGTTGGCATATACAAATTGGCAAAAATAATAAAAAAATCAAACAAATTTTCCAAATTTTTTTAAAAAACACTTGAACAAAATTGAGACCAATTATATGTCAATATAGATTCTGGTACCCCATATGTGAACAAAATATGTTTTTTTAAGAAATTCGCAAATATTTTTCGTCGTAACTTTCCTTTGACGGACACAGAAAATGGAATTTCGTGAACTGATCAAAGATAATAAGTAAGCCAATATTTCCAGCCTTTGAACGGGGTTATGGAAAATAGAAATCCATATAAAATCGTTGGAACGGTCTATCTGTTTCTCTAGGCTTTCCCATTGCCGGTCTAAGTACCACCTTTGGGATATTTAAAAATTTTGCCTTCTTCACATATTTATGTAGATTTATATTTTATATTTACATATACTAATGACTGTAGACTGTTACCTAATCCAGAAGCGACCTAAAATTTATATGAACTCGCATCCGATTCGGTATAGTAAGTTACACCTCCAGACGTAGACATCTGTAATTCTTAGGTCGTGAAGTTTCTTTTGATGGTAGCGAAAGTGTTCGATCAGGTTAAGATATTCCAACGAACGAAATTGATTATAAATCAATTATCGGACCTAAACTGAACAAATCATCTACAGTCCCATCCTGTCTTCAAAGAGTGTCCGCAATGACGTTTTGCGAGCCCTTCCGTTGCTCTATACGAAAATCAAGAGCTTGTAGTCGTATAGCTCAACGGACAATTCGACCAGGCAAGTCTTTTAGAATCATAAGTCATTGTAATGCTGCATGATCCGCTGACACCGAGAAATCGTGGCCTTCTATTTAGGCTCGAAATTTCTTCTGTGACGGTATAGTTCCGCTAAGCCTTGGAGAGATTAACGGACATGTAAACAACAGGCATCTCCAACCCCTCATTATTTCATTGGGCTAGAACACAACCTAACCATCTCTGTCGGGTCTCGCAACCGCCAGCAGTTCCCAAAATTTGTTAAATGAAAACATGCCAACTTTGGAGACACAATTAAACGGCACCTCAGCTGTGCGATAATATACGGAAATTGATGTTATTCAAATGCCTAAGAGTGTGGACCAGTCCGTCCTAGTTGCTGGGCGGGTCCTTCGTCGTGTTAGACGTTTGTATATTTGATGATCGATTTGCAGTTGCCTTTTTTCAACTCTATGGAGTAGGCTGTGGTGGTAATAATACAGCTTGTATTATACAGCAGTATGATATAGCTTCGAACTCTGTGCAATCTTGGACTTCATGTCGACCGCCTTGGCAGGCTGCGCACTTTGGCTTGTAAGTCTCTGGCTCACATCTCTCCGTATGGTGATGTAGGCTGACGCTATTCGTATTGTAGAAAATCATTGTGACCCGGCTTGCTGCCTCAGCGATTTCATATAAGCACTCACTGAACATCTGCACGTGGGATGCTTTGCCTTCGTTGGAATATATCGCCCATGGTAGCTATAGTTGGGTGGGCAGCTTGTCCACCAGTTCTTGCACGAGCATCGGGTTGTTTATATGATCCTTGAGCTAGCGAGCTTTTATCGTCGAGTAAATAATCCGCACGCCCAGAGCGTATTCGATGAGTGACTCCAGCTAATCCCTTGGTGGCGGAAGTTGTTTGACCTTGCTCATCACTGAGTGTAGGATGTGTTCCGGGCGTCCAAAGCACATTTGCAGCGTTTTGATGTTTCCGACACCATGGCGTTAAGCATTAACTTGCTCTGGACCAGTCCTTAGCTTTTATTCTTTTTGGCTTGCCTGCAGTCGCATTAGGTTTTCGGTATGAGTATAGCCGGCGATCTCAGTACTCGTCTGGAAACTGCAAAAAACTATGGCCAGCTTGCCGTCGAAGGTGTGCAATTCTTTGGGAATCGCTTGGTGGGCAGCTATTTGTGTTGCGTTTTGGGGTACTCTGCGCTGTTGGGACTTGATTACTTACGAAGAATGTTGTACACAGGCCTGGCATCTGCTACGCCCATATGGGCGCCGCGTTTATAAGGGGGTGTGCGCGAGTTGCCATAGCTACCAAAGACCCTACTCAAAGACCCTACAATGTAGACATCCAGCGACACATCCAGCGACCACTCCAGGGTTTTGCCTGGTCAGCACATCTCCGATGGCCTGACCACTAGTTCGACGCCCCGACGATAGCAACAGAGTCGGCATGTAACGGATGTGAACAATATCTAACTCAGCATTTTAAGAAACAACAGCGGTATCCTTCAGAATAAGTTAACTATGTAAGATCAGTTGAAGTTTAGCAGTCTTCGGACTAACAACCATTGGCTTAACATTACTGAAAATATATACGTTAATTAAATATAAATTTTATTAATCTGGGAACGGATTACTGTTACAACCGTAAACTCGCGTGCCGTTGCTCGTGTTTGTGCGATTTAGGCTATGTTTGTGGAAGGTTCTCGAGCGGCCGCGTGGTTTAAGTCTTGTCGGGCTTATGTATCTATTTGGTGCCAATCTCTCGTAGTGTACTTGCTGTGCCATGCCGTTAAATGGTAGTCATTGCTGATTTTACGTTGGAGTTATTAGCCATAGTAGTGATTGTTGTGAAGGTAGGCCCCGCTCCACGGGCCGTGCTTAATGTTAAGGTTATATACTCCACTTCGACGAGTGGGTGTCCGAGAGCCGCTAGCCGCTAGCCGGTGATAAAGACGCTTGCAGTTTATCCGCTTGAACTGGGTTTTCATGACCTAAAAGTAAGTCTGCCGTAGCTTTCACAGCTGCTGTCTCCTGCAAGTTGCTACTGCAATATGGAGGAGGATCCAGACGCCACGTCATGACGCTAAACGACAGGGTCTACTAGGCTGAGACGACAAGGCTGAGATCAGGAAGATACAGGACAACGGTAGGAGGCTGGAGAAGGGCGCGAGGATGTTCGAGATGCCAAGACGCTACACGACGGGGTCTACTGGGCTGAGACTGCTAGGCTGAGAGCCTATGCCTATGCGAGGAGACACCGATGTGGAGAACCGCCGGAAGCTCCATCATTTTAAAAACTTCCGAAGGAAGGGGGAGATGTAAGGAGTCTTAAAACTGCCCATAAATCGAGGTGCAGGAGAGCTGCTTACTCTGGGCTTAATATTATCTAGCAGCTAGGCCAGTTGTCGGTGAGCTATCCCGTCTTGAAATTGTCCGTATATTTAGCGAGTCCTAGTCGTCGCGTGTTTTTCTTTCATATGTGATGCATATGATCTCGTCCGATCTCGAGACTTTTTCCGATACTGACGTGATTAAGATACGCTGTGCGAAATATCGCTTATCAGCCAGGCCAGAACTATTGGTGTTCGTGCAGAGTTCCATAGTGGTAACGCGCAGGTGCTTGGTTGCACAATCGAGACGTTGAAAAAGAGCGCGAGATAAAAAAAAAATAGTTGCAATTAAATTAATTTTGCAATTTTTGTTGTTGTGAGCGGCCCAGCTGTTAAATCAGATGTTAGTGCTGCCAACCTATCGCAGTGGACGATCTAGATCGAGCTGCGTTGCCAAGCAAACTGCGCTGCCAGATCTGCGTTGGGGATCGATTAGGGCGCGAAACCATTCAAATTGAAATCTGCTTTCGAGAGGACCCATTCTCAGTAAGCGAAGCGGGTTAAATTTAATGCTATATTCAAATTTTGGCGTGGACCGACTGCACTTGATACTAGAGTGATCCAGCTATAGGGTGCTAGAGTGTGCTGGTAAAGAGACGGAGGCTCGGCAGACGAAGGACCGCATAGCGGCGGTGCAAAAAAACTTCACAGTGAAGCCACATCCAGTGATGCCATACAGCGAGAGCGATGAAATCACGGTACTAAAACAGGGTTCGATAGCCGTAGGATGGTCACGGTGCCGCAGGAACATGCCATCTAAGGACGATATATAGAATCTTTCGAAGATTTCATTTTCCTACCTAAAAAAAAATAAAAAAAATACCGTTATATTTCGTTATATTTCCCTTGCACAGTTATTTTAATGAACTCAGCAGTCTATAATACTATAGACAGTTGATACATAGGTGCTTTTGGACTTATCATCGAACTACAACTACAACTACAAGGGAGGTATATGCAAAAAACTTATCTTCAACTCGAACAGGTAGTCTCAGAAAACATTTCAGGATTTGACTATATCTACCAGCGCCCGCACAGATGCGACTCCATCCAGCACCGTTTCTAGATCGTTTTACATCAGCGTAGCGTTCTTGTCGCCATCTCTGTTGAGCTCGAGCAAGAGGTAGTTATACCGTTCCTACTCTGTCGCCTGGGATCCGTTTTTCAGTGTGCCGCGTGAGTGGAAGGGTAAGCAAAATGACATTTGACATCTATTTTCGGCAAGCCCAGATTACTATTGGAGCGCCAGCGCAATGGGCCTGTAGTCAGCCATTTCTACATACACGTCTTCCTATTTATGTGTGTTACAATGTGAGACTGTTTATGCTAGAATCCTTTTGAACGCGGGCATGGTTTTGCTATATGTGGTTGGGATATTAAATTGTAATGTTATTACTCAACAACTAAAAGAAAGTTACCAATACACCATATACACTAACATCATGGCTTACATTTGAAGCTGACCATTTTGCGAAAAGCATTAAGTACTTGCTGAAGTATATCATCATAGTAAAATTTAATATTATAACGACGTATTTCTCCAGCTTTCTTTAGACATGACTTAATAATTTTCGCATATGAAATTTTGACTCTCAATCCCTAGGTACATTCCGATAATTAGGCGGTTGATTTGCCACATGGCGAATTACACTTCAAAAATACCATCACCATCGAGATTTTATGTTGATTATAAAAAGTTGTTTAATTGCCTGAAGATAGTTGTGCAAGCGAAATATACTGTAGAGAATTGGAAATTAAAATTGCATTTAAGGGTCGCCATAACCGACACCATTTCAAGAAGAACACGACTTCAATAAATTATAAAAAAAACGAATCAAAGAAATAAAATTCCTTTAAAAATAAAAATCAGTATAAAATGCGCTAATCTATTTACATTTGACAGCAACATGCGATCAAAGTGGTCAATACATTATTTCCATATGAAAATTCTGTCGTCGTCATCCCAATTGTGCTCGCTGTGGTGAAAATCACTTAACCAGCTGTTCGTGCGTCCCAATGATCAACAGCCTATCTGTATACAGTACCAGGAGTATTTTCGACAATCAATGGGCAATATAAAGAAGCAACAACCTAAGCAAGTTAGGTTAGATAAATGTGCAACAAACCAGCAACAACCTCAGCAAAAACAGTAGCATAAAAAAAAAGAGCATTCAATAGCTAGCACTCCCAAAGCTTGTCCTTCGCAGCTATTCCAAGAAATGGCAATACAACAGCCCAGCATCGTCTACATAACGTACAAGCCCAATTAAAGGAATATAACATTAAACAGCAACACCCGACGTTCAGTCAATATTGGCACTGCAGTAGGAACAATTTATGAATTGGCAGCATGGCCAATATGCTGCAGCAACGGACTGGGGATACGTCGGCTCTCCAACTCCATAGTAACGCTTTACCATCGCAATGAACCCTCTGAAGATTCTTATCTGGAATGTAAATGGTATTTCAGGTAAAGCCAGAGAAGTTGAGCACTTCGCACACAACAACTGCGTTGACATTCTTCTCTTAAACGAGATCAGACTCAACAGAGGGAACACAGTTAAGATACATGGATACAGCTTTTATCCCGCATACAAACCTTTAAGTCATAATCACAGAATGGGGGGAGCAGCAGTACTGGTGAGGAGCTCTCTTCGTCATTTTCCGCAAAAAGTTATTGAAACGAGAACTATTCAGATGTCTTCAGTTAAGGTCTCCAACCGGGCTGGGAGGTATGGAATTTAGCGCGATATACTGTCCACCAACAAATAGAATTGATGAAAGGCACTTCAGTGACATACTTGTCTCTTTTGGCCAAAAGTGGGTGGGGACTGGAACGCCCGACATTGGCTATGGGTTGATACGTACAATTCACCCAGGGGTCGAAAACTAGCAGAAGCCATTTTAGCCAAAGGTGCTTATATCCTTGCAACAGGTTCACCAACAAGATTCCCACATGTGCCCAGTCACAGACATACCTGCATTGATTTTGCTGTGTACCATGGGATAAACTTAGACAGAACAAGTATTTGCGTTAACTGCGATCTAGACTCCGATCATGTGCCCTTGTTGCTACTCTACAAACGGAAGGTGCCTATGCTAGGCCGTGCTCTCGTTTAATAAACAACCGAACTCTTTTCAATTAAATACGGTTCTGAGCTCTAAGGATGTCAAATCTAAGGATTCTCGATGTCGAACGCAGTAGACATTCTAACGCAAAATATCTATAGAGCCGCTTCTGCTTCTACGCCGTCTGAGCCTGAGACATGCCCCAGAAGTTATGGCATTGTACTAACAAGAAAGGCCAGAGAACTAATCAGAACTAAAAGACGTCTTCGAAGAAGAGCAATTCGAACTCAGGATCCATGGGACAGAATCTTGTGGAACCGAGCAGCAAAGCAACTCAAAAGCATTTTAAGGGAACTCAGAAGTGATTTCTTTGAGCAAAAATTATCTTTAATTGACTACACTGTTGATGCAAACTATTCGCTGTAGAAGTGCACAAAAGCGCTTAAACGACAACCACTTCGATGGGTACCCGTACGTTGTCCAAGTGAGGAAATTGCAAAAACAGGCTAATGCATTCGGCTTCCACCTAGATGATCACTTCACTCCTTATGACTTCGCCACGACAGAGCAGATAAGAGAGACTCACCAGTACCTACAAATTCCATTGCAGATGTCTTGGCCTATTAAGCCAATAAGGGTAGAAGAATTATCTGAAATAATTACTGCCGAAACACAAAACTCCAGGAATTGACAGGATTTGCCATTCCACGCTAAAGGTTTCACCTATAAAAGCGATAACCTATATAGCACTTATCTTTGTTACTATTTTCAGGTGTCAAGTGTTCCCGAGACAGTGGAAACTGTCTGTTATTTTGATGATCCACAAGCCTGGGAAACCAGAAGTTGATCCTGAGTTGTATCGGCCTATAAGCCTCTTACCCTATCCTTCTAAATTATGGGAGAAACTTTTTGACAATATCTTGCCGGATCATCAATTTGGATTTCGAAAGGGACACGGCACAATAGAACAGGTCCACAGACTGGTAAAACATATTTTACAGGCTTTTGACGACTGCGAGTACTCCAACGCTGTCTTTATAGATATGCTACAAGCCTTTGACAAAGTATGGCATGTTGGATTATTATGCAAGATAAAGGCCCTCCTACCTGCGCCTTACTACGGTATTTTGAAGTCATATCTGGAAGGACGAGAATTTAAAATCACCGTTAGAAATAACTACTCTTCTATATATCCAATGATAGCTGTAGTCCCACAGCGCAGCGTGCTCGGACCGCTACTGTACTCCTTGTACACTGCTGATATCCCTTGCCCGAATCTCGAATACATGGAAGAATCCAACAGGGCTCTTATGGCAACCTATGCAGATACATCGCAGTTGTGTATAACTCTAGGGACAGCAGAGAGGCAGCCAACCGACTACAAGAAACCTCTGGAACCTAAAAATAAACCCACTGAAAACAACAAATCCCCTCCAATCCGGCTAGAAGGAGTTACCCTGAATCAGCCGCTGCAACAACATATCTAGGTATTACCCTGGATAACCGCCTCACCTTTAGACCACATCTCAAAAACGCAGTAAAAAAATGTGGTCACAGATCACAACAGCTGAGATGGCTGATGAATAGAAGGAACACCCTCTCGCTGATGTGCAAAAGAGCTGTGTATGTGCACTGTATCGTACCGATGTGTTTATACGGGATCCAGATTTTAGAAATTGCAGCCAAATCTAATTATAAACGTATCCAGGTGATGCAAAATCGCACACTACGACAAACTGTCCCTGGTATGTACGTAACTCCACCCTCCATTAAGACCTCAATCTTGACAGTCTTCTTGCAAGACGTCTTATTCCCGCTCGACCTCTGAGACGACTCAAACGGCAAGGTTTTGCCAAGACAATTGGACAACAGTAAAAACTCTTCACTTATTTTGATATAGGGTTTGGTAATTCTTAAGAATATTTCCCCACCCTGTGATGTTAAGATATAATATTGTGATGTACAGATTCACTTAATAAATATATATATAAAAAAAAAAATATATTGTTGAGCTAATAGCTTTTTTATTAGCTATTTTTACGGAATAAAAGGACGATTTATATGTAGCAATATTAAACAAATAAATTTTATTCTGGTGGTTAGAGCAAAAAAAGTATGTGTTTCTTAGCGTCTTAAGTGCAGAACGCTTGACCAGAAGTGCAGAAGCGTGAGTACAAGGGAGAGATCACAGAGAAAACTTAGATGCTCACGAAGCTCCTCTGCATAAATAATTCTGTCCCCCATGTGGCCAATGAGAGACCCGACATACTCCCCCTTTTGGAAGCATCCTAAAGGGGAAGTGCTCGCTTCGTCAATCCAGTTGCTGTCCTCCATCTCTTCCAACTTCCAACTAAGCCAGGCTTGGGAGTGTAAGGTTAAATTCTCTTCCTTCCATCGGGACCAGAAGATCTGATGCAAGTAGGCGATGCGATGCCAGCTACTCATACTATTGAAGATTAAGGCTCAGAAAACGATGATGGCGGGCCACCGTTAAAAAATGCGCTGGAGTTAAAGCATCGGCAGTGCTTTCTGAAAATTATAGTTAAGGTCGAGAATTAACTTCAGCAGATATTTGGAAAATAAGGATTCTCAGCTCACCGAAGGTCAGGATGAAAGAGCCCACAGCACGGTAAAAGTAATGCTGCAGTCTCCCAAAGACCATTAAAATGAGGTGATCGAAGAGGAATTAAACGTAAATCCATTCCCTCCACCAGGTAAAAATCAAACAATGTTTTAGTGTGGACGCCGCTGAGGAATAGGCGTCTTAATTTAGGCAACTTTAAGCAAACAAAGTTCGTTGCATTGTCAGACCAAATTTGTCGTGGACTCCTTCTTGTGTATATGAACCGTTTCAAGCACTACTCCTTTGATCTGCAAAGATGTAATGTCATTCCACAATTGAGCCCGCTTAACCAGACGCAGCAAAAGACTTCCCACTTCCAATGCTGGGAGCAGTAAGTTCAGGATGTCGAATGCGGTTGCAAAACTTTTGGATGTATCCAAACGTACGTTGCAGAGCAGCAATTTTGGACCGTGCAACAATATCAGTGTACGGAGATTTCACCAGCAAGACTCTTCGACGATGTTCCAGTATTGGCTTCTATGCTTATACTGATGGTGACCAATCAGTTATGGGGCTACATAAAAAGGGAGGTCCATGGGCCCAGCTGGAACCCTAGGTACAGACCTAGCATTCCGATAATTAGGCGCTACATGGCGAATCACACTTAAAAATACCATCACCATCGAGATTTTATGTTGATTATATAAAGTTGTTTAATTGCCTGAAGATAGTTGTGCAAGTGAAATATACTGTACAGAATCGGAAATTAAAGTTGCATTTAAGGGTCGCCATAACCGACACCATTTCAAGAACGACACGACTTCAATAAATTATAAAAAAACGAATCAAAGAAATAAAATTCCTTTAAAAATAAAAATCAGTATAAAATGCGCTAATCTATTTACATTTGACAGCAACATGCGATCAAAGTGGTCAATACATTATTTCCATATGAAAATTCTGTCGTCGTCATCCCAATTGTGCTCGCTGTGGTGAAAATCACTTAACCAGCTATTCGTGCGTCCCAATGATCAACAGCCTATCTGTATACAGTACCAGGAGTATTTTCGACAATCAATGGGCAATATAAAGAAGCAACAACCTAAGCAAGTTAGGTTAGATAAATGTGCAACAAACCAGCAACAACCTCAGCAAAAACAATATCATAAAAAAAAAGAGCATTCAATAGCTAGCACTCCCAAAGCCCATACTGGGAGCTTGTCCTTCGCAGCTATTCCAAGAAATGGCAATACAACAGCCCAGCATCGTCTACATAACGTACAAGCCCAATTAAAGGAATATAACATTAAACAGCAACACCCGACGTTCAGTCAATATTGGCACTGCAGTAGGAACAATTTATGAATTGGCAGCATGGCCAATATGCTGCAGCAACGGACTGGGAATACGTCGGCTCTCCAACTCCATAGTAACGCTTTACCATCGCAATGAACCCTCTGAAGATTCTTATCTGGAATGTAAATGGTATTTCAGGTAAAGCCAGAGAAGTTGAGCACTTCGCACACAACAACTGCGTTGACATTCTTCTCTTAAACGAGATCAGACTCAACAGAGGGAACACAGTTAAGATACATGGATACAGCCATAATCACAGAATGGGGGGAGCATCAGTACTGGTGAGGAGCTCTCTTCGTCATTTTCCGCAAAAAGTTATTGAAACGAGAACTATTAGATGTCTTCAGTTAAGGTCTCCCACCGGGCTGGGAGGTATGGAATTTAGCGCGATATACTGTCCACCAACAAATAAAATTGATGAAAGGCACTTCAGTGACATACTTGTCTCTTGTGGCCAAAAGTGGGTGGGGACTGGAACGCTCGACATTGGCTATGGGTTGATACGTACAATTCACCCAGGGGTCGAAAACTAGCAGAAGCCATTTTAGCTAAAGGTGCTTATATCCTTGCAACAGGTTCACCAACAAGATTCCCACATGTGCCCAGTCACAGACATACCTGCATTGATATTGCTGTGTACCATGGGATAAACTTATACAGAACAAGTATTTGCGTTAACTGCGATCTAGACTCCGATCATGTGCCCTTGTTGCTACTGTACAAACGGAAGGTGCCTATGCTAGGCCGTGCTCTCGTTTAATAAACAACCGAACTCTTTTCAATTAAATACGGTTCTGAGCTCTAAGGATGTCAAATCTAAGGATTCTCGATGTCGAACGCAGTAGACATTCTAACGCAAAATATCCATAGAGCCGCTTCTGCTTCTACGCCGTCTGAGCCTGAGACATGCCCCAGAAGTTATGGCATTGTACTAACAAGAAAGGCCAGAGAACTAATCAGAACTAAAAGACGTCTTCGAAGAAGAGCAATTCGAACTCAGGATCCATGGGACAGAATCTTGTGGAACCGAGCAGCAAAGCAACTCAAAAGCATTTTAAGGGAACTCAGAAGTGATTTCTTTGAGCAAAAATTATCTTTAATTGACTACACTGTTGATGCAAACTATTCGCTGTAGAAGTGCACAAAAGCGCTTAAACGACAACCACTTCGATGGGTACCCGTACGTTGTCCAAGTGAGGAAATTGCAAAAACAGGCTAATGCATTCGGCTTCCACCTAGATGATCACTTCACTCCTTATGACTTCGCCACGACAGAGCAGATAAGAGAGACTCACCAGTACCTACAAATTCCATTGCAGATGTCTTGGCCTATTAAGCCAATAAGGGTAGAAGAATTATCTGAAATAATTACTGCCGAAACACAAAACTCCAGGAATTGACAGGATTTGCCATTCCACGCTAAAGGTTTTACCTATAAAAGCGATAACCTATATAGCACTTATCTTTGTTGCTATTTTCAGGTGTCAAGTGTTCCCGAGACAGTGGAAACTGTCTGTTATTTTGATGATCCACAAGCCTGGGAAACCAGAAGTTGATCCTGAGTTGTATCGGCCTATAAGCCTCTTACCCTATCCTTCTAAATTATGGGAGAAACTTTTTGACAATATCTTGCCGGATCATCAATTTGGATTTCGAAAGGGACACGGCACAATAGAACAGGTCCACAGACTGGTAAAACATATTTTACAGGCTTTTGACGACTGCGAGTACTCCAACGCTGTCTTTATAGATATGCTACAAGCCTTTGACAAAGTATGGCATGTTGGATTATTATGCAAGATAAAGGCCCTCCTACCTGCGCCTTACTTCGGTATTTTGAAGTCATATCTGGAAGGACGAGAATTTAAAATCACCGTTAGAAATAACTACTCTTCTATATATCCAATGATAGCTGTAGTCCCACAGCGCAGCGTGCTCGGACCGCTACTGTACTCCTTGTACACTGCTGATATCCCTTGCCCGAATCTCGAATACATGGAAGAATCCAACAAGGCTCTTATGGCAACCTATGCAGATACATCGCAGTTGTGTATAACTCTAGGGACAGCAGAGAGGCAGCCAACCGACTACAAGAAACCTCTGGAACCTAAAAATAAACCCACTGAAAACAACAAATCCAACAACAATCCCCTCCAATCCGGCTAGAAGGAGTTACCCTGAATCAGCCGCTGCAACAACATATCTAGGTATTACCCTGGATAACCGCCTCACCTTTAGACCACATCTCAAAAACGCAGTAAAAAAATGTGGTCACAGATCACAACAGCTGAGATGGCTGATGAATAGAAGGAGCACCCTCTCGCTGATGTGCAAAAGAGCTGTGTATGTGCACTGTATCGTACCGATGTGTTTATACGGGATCCAGATTTTAGAAATTGCAGCCAAATCTACGACAAACTGTCCCTGGTATGTACGTAACTCCACCCTCCATTAAGACCTCAATCTTGACAGTCTTCTTGCAAGACGTCTTATTCCCGCTCGACCTCTGAGACGACTCAAACGGCAAGGTTTTGCCAAGACAATTGGACAACAGTAAAAACTCTTCACTTATTTTGATATAGGGTTTGGTAATTCTTAAGAATATTTCCCCACCCTGTGATGTTAAGATATAATATTGTGATGTACAGATTCACTTAATAAATATATATATAAATCAAAAAATATATTGTTGAGCTAATAGCTTTTTTATTAGCTATTTTTACGGAATAAAAGGACGATTTATATGTAGCAATATTAAACAAATAAATTTTATTCTGGTGGTTAGAGCAAAAAAAGTATGTGTTTCTTAGCGTCTTAAGTGCAGAACGCTTGACCAGAAGTGCAGAAGCGTGAGTACAAGGGAGAGATCACAGAGAAAACTTAGATGCTCACGAAGCTCCTCTGCATAAATAATTCTGTCCCCCATGTGGCCAATGAGAGACCCGACATACTCCCCCTTTTGGAAGCATCCTAAAGGGGAAGTGCTCGCTTCGTCAATCCAGTTGCTGTCCTCCATCTCTTCCAACTTCCAACTAAGCCAGGCTTGGGAGTGTAAGGTTAAATTCTCTTCCTTCCATCGGGACCAGAAGATCTGATGCAAGTAGGCGATGCGATGCCAGCTACTCATACTATTGAAGATTAAGGCTCAGAAAACGATGATGGCGGGCCACCGTTAAAAAATGCGCTATAGTTAAAGCATCGGCAGTGCTTTCTGAAAATTATAGTTAAGGTCGAGAATTAACTTCTGCAGATATTTGGAAAATAAGGATTCTCAGCTCACCGAAGGTCAGGATGAAAGAGCCCACAGCACGGTAAAAGTAATGCTGCAGTCTCCCAAAGACCATTAAAATGAGGTGATCGAAGAGGAATTAAACGTAAATCCATTCCCTCCACCAGGTAAAAATCAAACAATGTTTTAGTGTGGACGCCGCTGAGGAATAGGCGTCTTAATTTAGGCAACTTTAAGCAAACAAAGTTCGTTGCATTGTCAGACCAAATTTGTCGTGGACTCCTTCTTGTGTATATGAACCGTTTCAAGCACTACTCCTTTGATCTGCAAAGATGTAATGTCATTCCACAATTGAGCCCGCTTAACCAGACGCAGCAAAAGACTTCCCACTTCCAATGCTGGGAGCAGTAAGTTCAGGATGTCGAATGCGGTTGCAAAACTTTTGGATGTATCCAAACGTACGTTGCAGAGCAGCAATTTTGGACCGTGCAACAATATCAGTGTACGGAGATTTCACCAGCAAGACTCTTCGACGATGTTCCAGTATTGGCTTCTATGCTTATACTGATGGTGACCAATCAGTTATGGGGCTACATAAAAAGGGAGGTCCATGGGCCCAGCTGGAACCCTAGGTACAGACCTAGCATTCCGATAATTAGGCGCCACATGGCGAATCACACTTAAAAATACCATCACCATCGAGATTTTATGTTGATTATATAAAGTTGTTTAATTGCCTGAAGATAGTTGTGCAAGTGAAATATACTGTACAGAATCGGAAATTAAAGTTGCATTTAAGGGTCGCCATAACCGACACCATTTCAAGAACGACACGACTTCAATAAATTATAAAAAAACGAATCAAAGAAATAAAATTCCTTTAAAAATAAAAATCAGTATAAAATGCGCTAATCTATTTACATTTGACAGCAACATGCGATCAAAGTGGTCAATACATTATTTACATATGAAAATTCTGTCGTCGTCATCCCAATTGTGCTCGCTGTGGTGAAAATCACTTAACCAGCTATTCGTGCGTCCCAATGATCAACAGCCTATCTGTATACAGTACCAGGAGTATTTTCGACAATCAATGGGCAATATAAAGAAGCAACAACCTAAGCAAGTTAGGTTAGATAAATGTGCAACAAACCAGCAACAACCTCAGCAAAAACAATAGCATAAAAAAAAAGAGCATTCAATAGCTAGCACTCCCAAAGCCCATACTGGGAGCTTGTCCTTCGCAGCTATTCCAAGAAATGGCAATACAACAGCCCAGCATCGTCTACATAACGTACAAGCCCAATTAAAGGAATATAACATTAAACAGCAACACCCGACGTTCAGTCAATATTGGCACTGCAGTAGGAACAATTTATGAATTGGCAGCATGGCCAATATGCTGCAGCAACGGACTGGGAATACGTCGGCTCTCCAACTCCATAGTAACGCTTTACCATCGCAATGAACCCTCTGAAGATTCTTATCTGGAATGTAAATGGTATTTCAGGTAAAGCCAGAGAAGTTGAGCACTTCGCACACAACAACTGCGTTGACATTCTTCTCTTAAACGAGATCAGACTCAACAGAGGGAACACAGTTAAGATACATGGATACAGCCATAATCACAGAATGGGGGGAGCATCAGTACTGGTGAGGAGCTCTCTTCGTCATTTTCCGCAAAAAGTTATTGAAACGAGAACTATTAGATGTCTTCAGTTAAGGTCTCCCACCGGGCTGGGAGGTATGGAATTTAGCGCGATATACTGTCCACCAACAAATAAAATTGATGAAAGGCACTTCAGTGACATACTTGTCTCTTGTGGCCAAAAGTGGGTGGGGACTGGAACGCTCGACATTGGCTATGGGTTGATACGTACAATTCACCCAGGGGTCGAAAACTAGCAGAAGCCATTTTAGCTAAAGGTGCTTATATCCTTGCAACAGGTTCACCAACAAGATTCCCACATGTGCCCAGTCACAGACATACCTGCATTGATATTGCTGTGTACCATGGGATAAACTTAGACAGAACAAGTATTTGCGTTAACTGCGATCTAGACTCCGATCATGTGCCCTTGTTGCTACTCTACAAACGGAAGGTGCCTATGCTAGGCCGTGCTCTCGTTTAATAAACAACCGAACTCTTTTCAATTAAATACGGTTCTGAGCTCTAAGGATGTGAAATCTAAGGATTCTCGATGTCGAACACAGTAGACATTCTAACGCAAAATATCCATAGAGCCGCTTCTGCTTCTACGCCGTCTGAGCCTGAGACATGCCCCAGAAGTTATGGCATTGTACTAACAAGAAAGGCCAGAGAACTAATCAGAACTAAAAGACGTCTTCGAAGAAGAGCAATTCGAACTCAGGATCCATGGGACAGAATCTTGTGGAACCGAGCAGCAAAGCAACTCAAAAGCATTTTAAGGGAACTCAGAAGTGATTTCTTTGAGCAAAAATTATCTTTAATTGACTACACTGTTGATGCAAACTATTCGCTGTAGAAGTGCACAAAAGCGCTTAAACGACAACCACTTCGATGGGTACCCGTACGTTGTCCAAGTGAGGAAATTGCAAAAACAGGCTAATGCATTCGGCTTCCACCTAGATGATCACTTCACTCCTTATGACTTCGCCACGACAGAGCAGATAAGAGAGACTCACCAGTACCTACAAATTCCATTGCAGATGTCTTGGCCTATTAAGCCAATAAGGGTAGAAGAATTATCTGAAATAATTACTGCCGAAACACAAAACTCCAGGAATTGACAGGATTTGCCATTCCACGCTAAAGGTTTTACCTATAAAAGCGATAACCTATATAGCACTTATCTTTGTTGCTATTTTCAGGTGTCAAGTGTTCCCGAGACAGTGGAAACTGTCTGTTATTTTGATGATCCACAAGCCTGGGAAACCAGAAGTTGATCCTGAGTTGTATCGGCCTATAAGCCTCTTACCCTATCCTTCTAAATTATGGGAGAAACTTTTTGACAATATCTTGCCGGATCATCAATTTGGATTTCGAAAGGGACACGGCACAATAGAACAGGTCCACAGACTGGTAAAACATATTTTACAGGCTTTTGACGACTGCGAGTACTCCAACGCTGTCTTTATAGATATTCTACAAGCCTTTGACAAAGTATGGCATGTTGGATTATTATGCAAGATAAAAGCCCTCCTACCTGCGCCTTACTTCGGTATTTTGAAGTCATATCTGGAAGGACGAGAATTTAAAATCACCGTTAGAAGTAACTACTCTTCTATATATCCAATGATAGCTGTAGTCCCACAGCGCAGCGTGCTCGGACCGCTACTGTACTCCTTGTACACTGCTGATATCCCTTGCCCGAATCTCGAATACATGGAAGAATCCAACAAGGCTCTTATGGCAACCTATGCAGATACATCGCAGTTGTGTATAACTCTAGGGACAGCAGAGAGACAGCCAACCGACTACAAGAAACCTCTGGAACCTAAAAATAAACCCACTGAAAACAACAAATCCATGTTTCACATTAAAAACGCTCATCCCGAACACCCCTCCAATCCGGCTAGAAGGAGTTACCCTGAATCAGCCGCTGCAAGCAACATATCTAGGTATTACCCTGGATAACCGCCTCACCTTTAGACCACATCTCAAAAGCGCAGTAAAAAAATGTGGTCACAGATCACAACAGCTGAGATGGCTCATGAATAGAAGGAGCACCCTCTCGCTGATGTGCAAAAGAGCTGTGTATGTGCACTGTATCGTACCGATGTGTTTATACGGGATCCAGATTTTAGAAATTGCAGCCAAATCTAATTATAAACGTATCCAGGTGATGCAAAATCGCACACTACGACAAACTGTCCCTGGTATGTACGTAACTCCACCCTCCATTAAGACCTCAATCTAAGACGTCTTGCAAGAAGACTGTTCCCGCTCGACCTCTGAGACGACTCAAACGGCAAGGTTTTGCCAAGACAATTGGACAACAGTAAAAACTCTTCACTTATTTTGATATAGGGTTTGGTAATTCTTAAGAATATTTCCCCACCCTGTGATGTTAAGATATAATATTGTGATGTACAGATTCACTTAATAAATATATATATAAAACAAAAAATATATTGTTGAGCTAATAGCTTTTTTATTAGCTATTTTTACGGAATAAAAGGACGATTTATATGTAGCAATATTAAACAAATAAATTTTATTCTGGTGGTTAGAGCAAAAAAAGTATGTGTTTCTTAGCGTCTTAAGTGCAGAACGCTTGACCAGAAGTGCAGAAGCGTGAGTACAAGGGAGAGATCACAGAGAAAACTTAGATGCTCACGAAGCTCCTCTGCATAAATAATTCTGTCCCCCATGTGGCCAATGAGAGACCCGACATACTCCCCCTTTTGGAAGCATCCTAAAGGGGAAGTGCTCGCTTCGTCAATCCAGTTGCTGTCCTCCATCTCTTCCAACTTCCAACTAAGCCAGGCTTGGGAGTGTAAGGTTAAATTCTCTTCCTTCCATCGGGACCAGAAGATCTGATGCAAGTAGGCGATGCGATGCCAGCTACTCATACTATTGAAGATTAAGGCTCAGAAAACGATGATGGCGGGCCACCGTTAAAAAATGCGCTATAGTTAAAGCATCGGCAGTGCTTTCTGAAAATTATAGTTAAGGTCGAGAATTAACTTCTGCAGATATTTGGAAAATAAGGATTCTCAGCTCACCGAAGGTCAGGATGAAAGAGCCCACAGCACGGTAAAAGTAATGCTGCAGTCTCCCAAAGACCATTAAAATGAGGTGATCGAAGAGGAATTAAACGTAAATCCATTCCCTCCACCAGGTAAAAATCAAACAATGTTTTAGTGTGGACGCCGCTGAGGAATAGGCGTCTTAATTTAGGCAACTTTAAGCAAACAAAGTTCGTTGCATTGTCAGACCAAATTTGTCGTGGACTCCTTCTTGTGTATATGAACCGTTTCAAGCACTATTCCTTTGATCTGCAAAGATGTAATGTCATTCCACAAATAAGCCCGCTTAACCAGACGCAGCAAAAGACTTCCCACTTCCAATGCTGGGAGCAGTAAGTTCAGGATGTCGAATGCGGTTGCAAAACTTTTGGATGTATCCAAACGTACGTTGCAGAGCAGCAATTTTGGACCGTGCAACAATATCAGTGTACGGAGATTTCACCAGCAAGACTCTTCGACGATGTTCCAGTATTGGCTTCTATGCTTATACTGATGATGACCAATCAGTTATGGGGCTACATAAAAAGGGAGGTCCATGGGCCCAGCTGGAACCCTAGGTACAGACCTAGCATTCCGATAATTAGGCGGTTGATTTGCCACATGGCGAATCACACTTAAAAATACCATCACCATCGAGATTTTATGTTGATTATATAAAGTTGTTTAATTGCCTGAAGATAGTTGTGCAAGTGAAATATACTGTACAGAATCGGAAATTAAAGTTGCATTTAAGGGTCGCCATAACCGACACCATTTCAAGAACGACACGACTTCAATAAATTATAAAAAAACGAATCAAAGAAATAAAATTCCTTTAAAAATAAAAATCAGTATAAAATGCGCTTACATTTAACAGCATTTAACAGCTTTACATTTGACAGCACCATGCGATCAAAGTGGTCAATACATTATTTCCATATGAAAATTCTGTCGTCGTCATCCCAATTGTGCTCGCTGTGGTGAAAATCACTTAACCAGCTATTCGTGCGTCCCAATGATCAACAGCCTGTCTGTATACAGTACCAGGAGTATTTTCGACAATCAATGGGCAATATAAAGAAGCAACAACCTAAGCAAGTTAGGTTAGATAAATGTGAAACAAACCAGCAACAACCTCAGCAAAAACAGTAGCATAAAAAAAAAAAGCATTCAATAGCTAGCACTCCCAAAGCCCATACTGGGAGCTTGTCCTTCGCAGCTATTCCAAGAAATGGCAATACAACAGCCCAGCATCGTCTACATAACGTACAAGCCCAATTAAAGGAATTTATCATTAAACAGCAACACTCGACGTTCAGTCAATATTGGCACTGCAGTAGGAACAATTTATGAATTGGCAGCATGGCCAATATGCTGCAGCAACGGACTGGGGATACGTCGGCTCTCCAACTCCATAGTAACGCTTTACCATCGCAATGAACCCTCTGAAGATTCTTATCTGGAATGTAAATGGTATTTCAGGTAAAGCCAGAGAAGTTGAGCACTTCGCACACAACAACTGCGTTGACATTCTTCTCTTAAACGAGATCAGACTCAACAGAGGGAACACAGTTAAGATACATGGATACAGCTTTTATCACGCATACAATCCTTTAAGCCATAATCACGGAATGGGGGGAGCAGCAGTACTGGTGAGGAGCTCTCTTCGTCATTTTCCGCAAAAAGTTATTGAAACGAGAACTATTCAGATGTCTTCAGTTAAGGTCTCCCACCGGGCTGGGAGGTATGGAATTTAGCGCGGTATACTGTCCACCAACAAATAGAATTGATGAAAGGCACTTCAGTGACATACTTGTCTCTTGTGGCCAAAAGTGGGTGGGGACTGGAACGCCCGACATTGGCTATGGGGTGATATGTACAATTCACCCAGGGGTCGAGAACTGCGGGTCATGTGCCCTTGTTGCTACTCTACAAACGGAAGGTGCCTATGCTAGGCCATGCTCTAAACAACCGAACTCTTTTCAATTAAATACGGTTCTGAGCACCTGCTGGCGAGTATCCGGTGGACTCCGCCACGCTCGTGTTTACTGCCAGCTGCAGCTTCGGCCAGGTTTCGTCCCACCTCCTCTGATCCCCCGTGAACAGCGCAATCATTGTTTTGACAGCCCTGTTGGTCCTTTCCGTGGGATTTTCTTGCGGGGTATATTGAACCGTGAACTGGTGTCGCACCCCAGCTCCTCCAGGAACCTCTTGAGTGCCCTGCTGGTGAACTGGACTCCATTGTCCGTTATCATGACCTTGGGCACCCCGTATCTGGCCACTATTCGCTCGCGAACAGGGTCTCTGTGGTTGCCCTCCGCATCGGGACGATCTCGGTCCATTTAGAAAACTTGTCCACCAGGACCAACAGCATTCGACCGAGGCAAAGGTCCTACGAAATCCGCACACACGGTTGCCCATGGCTCTTCTGGCACCTGGGTCAGCATTTTTCCTGCTGCCTGCAGTTGGTTAGACTTGTACTTCATGCAGCTCCGCACGTATTTCCTAATGTCCCGGTGCATTACTGGCCAGTGATACCGGGCTGCCACTCTCGCAATCGTCTTCCGACTACCTAGGTGACCTGCCGTTGTCATGTTGTGGTTCTCGGCCATTACGCGCTGCCTTTCCTGGCAGGGCACACACAGCTTCCATGACGCCACATCCTCATTCCCTGCTCGATGCTGGCCAGCCTCCTCAAGATAGTCTGGGAATTTTTTTGGCTCCTGCTTCACTTTCCTTCGCATCCCTTCCGTCCACCTGCATCCCTGCTGCTCGTCTGGGTGTCCTTCGTCCTCCGTCCTTATCCTGCGGCACGTTTCCTGAAGAGGTTGCCTCGATAGGGCATCCGGAACGACTTTCAGCTGGCCCTTCCTATACGAAATTTCAAAGTCGTATTGTTGAAGCTCCAGTGCCCACCTTGCTATTCTTCGGGACGGGCTCTCGATGCTATTTAGCCATTTCAAGGCCATGTGGTCCGTTATCACCTTGAAGTGGTAACCCTCCAGGTACGGTCTTAACTTCCTGACGGCCCACACTATAGCTAAACATTCCCTCTCCGTTGCGGAATAATTTCTTTCCGCTCCGTTTAGCGTCCTACTGGAGTAGGATATCACCCGTTCGCCTTGATCGGAAAGTTGTGTGAGGATCGCGCCAAGCCCATAGTCGCTGGCGTCTGTCTGCAGCACGAACGTCATGGAGAAATCCGGGCATGCAAGGATCGGGTGGGCGTCCAGCCAGGTTTTGACGGCTTAAAACGCTTTTTGGTGAGCGTCCGTCCACTCCCACCTTGCCTGCTTCTTGAGGAGGGCATTCAGTGGCTGTACTAGCGTCGCAAAGTCGGGTACAAAACGTCTGCACCACGACGCCACTCCCAGGTACTGCCTCAGCTCCTTCACGTTTCCTGGCGGCTTAAGCTGCGCTAGTATTGCAACCACTATGCTTCCGGTGGGCAAATGACACCAAGCACACCGACTATGCGTGAGAGATCCCTACTCAACACATCCAACTCTCGCACCGGAACTAAGTACAAGTTGCGGGACGTTCACAGCGTAGACCACTTGAATCTGCCCTTCAGTCACTCGACATCCGCGACATCGCCCAGAGATTTCGGTACCTAAAAGGTCTTATAGAATCATATCAGAACGCTCGTCCCACCAAACTCATCGGCGCAAAACAACTGGAATCTAGCCCTGCCTCTAAAGATACGAAGGAACCTGTAACCACCAATACAAAGTGTGGCGACCGGCATTGCCAACAACCAAGCATCGGGAGAGCAGCGACGGGAGAGACGCTAACGATCACCCGGCGTCTGAGTGAGAGAAGAGATTATTCTAGTGTGAACTACCAAGCGGCGAGGGTGTGCCAGTGCCATAGATCAAAATAAAGAAACGTACATTAGACTATAAAACCTTCCGCTTGTTATTGTGATTAAGTGGGTCATTACAATGGCGACGAGTGGAGAAAATCGGTAAATGATATTAAGAATAACTACAACTTTGGTAAATCCTACGGACTAGGAAAAAGGCGCGAAATTACGGTAAACGAGTGGCGTGATTAGGCTGTGCGTGAGTGTGTGTGTGATTGAACGGGCGAACCGGCCCATATATGCATGAAAATGTGAAGAAAGAGGATGGAGGGAATAAGCTGCGTGAATGCAGATTGCACGTTGCCAACATAAACTGATTTTAAGCACAAAGCAGAATGAGTGATTTTGTATGCACAATTTTTTCTCTCTCTCTCTCTCTTCCGTCCAACACACACGCACTCAGACAGATAGGCTGAGTGAAGAGATTACTCTTCGCAAGCTTTACAGAAGGTGAGTTAGAGAGACACTCTCTAGCAACCAGGAGAAGAGGACAGTGAATAGGAAACAACCAATAATGCTGAGTTAAGAGTAATACTCTTTACAAGCTTGAAAGGTGAGCTAGAGAGACATTTCCCTAGCAACCAAAGAGTTACAAGGGCCGAGTACGCATTATAAGCTCTATATAGAGGCGCTGAGTGGTGGTACAAGCCATAGCATATTTTGAAAAAATTTAAATTAAATTAAAAAAAAAAGGAAGGAAAAAGGAAAAATATTACAAGCTTGAAAGGCGAGCTAGAGAGAAATTTCTCTAGCAACCAAAGAGTTGCAAGGGCCGAGTACGCATTATAAGCTCTAAATAGAGGAGCTGGGTGGTGGTACAATCCAAAGCATATTTTAAATAATAACAAAAAAAAAATGAAATTTAAAAAAAAAGAGGAAAAGGAAAAAATATTACAATCGGTTTGAGTTTTAAATAAAAGGTTAGAGGTCGGGTGGATCAGTATTCTCTCCACAAGCCAATGGAATTAATAAAATAAAAAAAAAAAGGAAAAACGGAAACAACGAAACCCCAAATGTAAATTGGAGGTATTATTGAACTGAGGCTGGGTAATAAATACAAGCTCCTAAGAGAGCCGGGTATTAATTACAAGTCAAGTCATAAATCTAATAATGTCTTTCGTCGTAAACCTCAATTCTAGGTCCCGTATTGAAAATGACCGACGGTGTCATTAAACCATTTCTATGCGAGGTCATCGACAAGGCAATCCTCCGAAATGAATGGGAGAAGTGGTTGAGGTCTTTTACAATTTACCTCGAGGCCGAGGGTATTGTTACCGAGAAGCAGAAGAGGAGTAAGCTACTGCTTTTGGGAGGAGTCCAGCTCCAGTCAGTAGTATACTCTCTACCTGGGGCGCTGGTTGAGCCCAACGAGGAAAATAAAGAAGACATCTATAAAATCCTCATCGACCATTTAAATAAACACTTCTCACCGAAGCAGAACTCAACGTTTGAGAGACATCTATTCAGAGGTCTGACACCGTTGGACACAGAAAGCTTTGGGGATTTTATGCTGCGACTCCGTCAACAAATGCAAAGATGTGCATTGGGAATTTCAAAAGCGGAGATTGAGGATATATGTCTTAAAGATAAAATTATAGATGTGTGGGCACCTCTAGACCTCAAGAAAAGACTCCTGGGAAAGGAGAATTCACTAGAGGAAGTGATCGAAGCATGTCAGGTTGAGGAGCAGATCAACAAGGAATCAAAAGAAATGGCATCGAGACCAGTTACGGAACCCATCTGTAAAATTGCACATCGTGGTTTCAAGCAGAGTGGGGAATGCCCCAGATGTGGGAAATTCGGACATACACACAATGATCCATCATGTCCGGCAAGAAATGTGACTTGCAATAAATGCTCGAAGCCTGGACACTTCGCCAGGAAGTGCCGAACTAACTTGAACAGCCGATTCCCTAAATCCCAAAGGAATAACCTGAAAAGGCCTCACACGTATATACGCTCTGTCGAAGAGGAGGCAACCAGCTCCAAGCTAAAAAAGGGCAAGGCACATTGCTTTAAAGTGTCAAGCGAGGATGAAGAGGAGGTAATACGATGCCGAGTGGGAGGTCGTGAAATTCCTTTAATCATTGACTCGGGGTGCAAGTTTAACCTTATCAGCCACGCGGACTGGTCTCTGTTAGTGGAGAGAAAAGCCACGGTCTTTAACGTAAGAACCCATACAGAAAAGCAATTCCGAGCCTATGCCTCTAATAAATTACTTCGAGTAATGTGTATTTTCGAGGCCCCAATTTCTGTGGAGCCGGGTGCCGAAGAGATTGCCTCATTTTACGTGATTGAAAATGGAGAGATTGTCTCTATTGGGCCGAGACACGGCTATCGAGTTAAAAGTCCTCCGACTGGGAAGAAACATTAACCGGATTGAAGAAATGAAGCCTTTTCCGAAATGGAAAAACATTGAAGTAAAGCTCTCTATCGATTATGACGTAAAACCCGTTCAGCAACCAGTGAGACGAATCCCGGCAGCGCTCGAGGACAAAGTCATAGAAAAACTGGCGGATGCCCTGAGTCGAGATATAATTGAACCAGTCACGGGGCCGAGTGCTTGGATATCTCCCATCGTGCTTGCGTTTAAGGAGAACGGGGACATCCGCTTATGTGTTGACATGCGGCTGGCAAACAAAGCAATCCTACGGGAAAACTATCCATTACCAACTTTCGACTGCTTTATGACCAGACTCAAAAAGGCTAAATTCTTCGCACGCCTAGACCTCAAGGACGCCTATCACCAAGTGGCCCTTGAGGAATCGAGCCGGGAAATAACAACGTTCATAACCCCAAGGGTACTTTTCCGCTATAAGCGTTTGATGTTTGGAGTAAATTCTGCTCCCGAAATTTTTCAACGCCTTCTCGAGCAGATGTTATCTGCGGTACCTAACGCCATGAACTTCATCGACGACGTCATCATCTTTGGCACAACTGACCTCGAAATCGACAGCGCCGTAAAAGAAGTATGCAAGATCTTCCAGGAAAATAATGTCCTACTGAATAGAGAGAAGTGCATCTGGAAGACAAGCAAACTAAAATTCCTCGGACATATTTTATCCGACAAGGGAATAGAAGTCGACCCCGAGAAAATTGACGTCATCCGATCTTTCAGAGACCCGAAGAACAAAGAGGAAACACGGAGCTTCCTCGGTTTGGTAACCTACGTCGGGAAGTTCATTCCGGACCTTGCAAGTCATACAGATCCTCTAAGAAAACTGCTGAAAACTGAAAACAAATTCACCTGGGGCGAAGCCGAGAAAGAATCTCCTATCCAAGGTACCCGAACTATCATATTTCGATCCAAGGCATCGAACACGGGTGATTGCGGACGCTAGCCTGGTTGCCCTTGGGGCTGTGTTATTGCAATTCAAAGTCGACAACGAACCATTAATAATTACCTTTGCTAGCAAGGCCCTGTCGGAGGTGGAGAAACGCTACTCCCAAACGGAAAAGGAGAGCCTAGCCCTGGTTTGGGCAGTGGAGAAATTTTATTACTATCTGGCAGGCCTGCACTTCGAACTCGTAACTGATCACAAACCCTTGGAAGCCATTTTCAAACCAACATCCAAGCCCCTGGCCCGCATTGAAAGGTGGCTGCTGCGGCTCCAGGCATATAGGTTCACCGTTATCTATAAATCCGGAAAAGACAACATATCAGATGCGTTGTCTCGACTCTGTCAACTACCTACGGTAGGACCAATCGATCTCAGGACGGAATACAGCATCCTACGCGTCGTACAGAGCTCCATCCCAAGATCAATGACAATCCCTGAAATAGCTGAGTCTTCCAAGAGGGATGAAGAGATTATGGACGCAATCAGTTGCCTGGAGAACGACTCCTGGAAGCCCGATAGTTCAGTGAGCTTCTACCCGTTTCGCAACGAGCTTTCAGCGGTTGGCTCGCTCCTTTTGAGGGGAAACCGCGTAGTCGTGCTAACATTTCTGAGAGTAAAAATACTGGAGTTAGCCCACGAAGGTCATCCTGGCGAGACAGCAATGAAACGCCGCCTGCGGTCCAAAGTATGGTGGCCACAAATAGACCGAGAGGCAGAAAAGTTTGTCAATGCTTGCAAAGATTGTTGCCTGGTATCACAAGACATCCGGCCACCCCCTATGGATAGAAATCCTTTTCCCACTGGCCCCTGGATTTGGGTAGCGTCGGATTTGCTAGGTCCGTTACCCAACAATGAATATGTTCTAGTCTTTATTGACTATTTCTCACGATATATGGAGCATAAGTTTCTTAAAACCATATCTTCAACGACCCTGATAGAGGCAATGAAAGACATCTTTTGTAGACTGGGATATCCTGAATACCTTCGAACTGATAATGGACGCCAATATGTTAGCGAAGAGTTTTTTAACTACTGCAAAGCGTGCGGCATTGAACAGGTTAGAACCCCACCATATTGGCCGCAAGCAAACGGGGAAGTTGAAAACATGAACAGAGCCCTTGTGAAACGCCTAAAAATAGCATACGCAAATGGGAAAAACTACAAAGAGGAAATCCAAAAATTTGTTCTTATGTACAATGTAACCCCACATGGAACAACAGGGTCAGCGCCCACAAAGCTAATGTTCAACAGAGTCATCAGTGACAAAATACCAGGCATTGGGGATATCTGCGAAAAAACCTTAGACTCTGGGGAAAGAGATAAAGACATTATTGAAAAATATAAGGGAAAGCAGGCAGCGGAGTGAGAGAAGAGATTATTCTAGTGTGAACTACCAAGCGGCGAGGGTGTGCGAGTGCCATAGATCAAAATAAAGAAACGTACATTAGACTATAAAACCTTCCGCTTGTTATTGTGATTAAGTGGGTCATTACACATAGCATCGAAAACCCGAGCGGGATGGACACTCGGGCGTGTTAACATTCACACTTGCAGCCATTTAGATGGCGATAAAGCAAGTTTTTCATAGAAACACTCAGGCTTTGAACCACTTAAAACCAACTACGGTTTTCAAAGACGGCCGATACGAAGACGGTCTTACATGGCAGGACAGCTACCAGAGCGCTTTTAGACGGCTTGCGACGCAAGTTCCCCAAACAGAGTGAACTAATTCCGAAGCAAGTAAAAAACCTCATCGATAAAACATAGGCTCGGAAGACAACGAATAAAGGAATTACTCAACACAACGATAACGCATGGTATCTGCCTACATTCATCACTGTCAGCCCAAATAAGTCAGGAAGAATCCGCCTAGCCTGGGACGCCGCAGCAGAATCCGCCGAGAGATGCTTGAACGACTATTTGCTCCGAGGACCCGACTTACTAAAACCACTTGTCGACCTATTAATCTCATTCAGAGTCGGTCAAGTAGGAGCTTGTGGCGACAAAGTCGAAATGTTCCATCATATGAGGGTTAGATACACTGATGCAGACGCGCAAAGGTTTCTATGGTGGGATCGCGACGACGACACAAAACCGCCTAGCGTAAACTGCATGAGCGCCCTTACCTTTGGTATTAATTAATTAATTAATCAATAATGTCTTTGCGGCGCTTGTTTTAACTGCCATACGAATACCATTATTAATGTTATAAATTCAATTATCATGTCAAAAATTGATAACGGTATAACCTTGATTTATCTTAAGCCTGAAAGCAGCCCTACAAAGTTACGGGTAGTATTTCACTGCACTTCCTCTTTAACATATGAATAATAAATCGTGAGATTTCGCTATAGTCGAGTTCCCGTCTATCAGATACCTGTTACTCAGCTAGTGGAAGTGCGAACGAGAAATTGTAACATTATTCTGGTATATCGATAGAAATTGGGGAAAACAATAATAATATGAAAATAAGTTTCAAAAGTGTGGGCGTAGTAGTTTTAAGCGGTTTATGGGCTTTACATACGTAATTGCAATTTTAAATTAGCAACACCTGTAGTATTATATTTGAATGCGTACCATCTCAGAAGTCGCAAAATTTGTATATCGTTTAAAACAATACTTATAGCATACTTTCAAAAAATATATTTAAACTAAATTTATAAATAAAATAAATAAATGATATATTATATAATATTAAATTATATATATAAAATAAATGTTATAAATTTATATATATAAGTTATATATATATATTTTATTATCTATATAAATTGATATTATTTCAAAATTTATATAATGTAAAAATTTATATATATATATATATATATATATATATATTTATAATAATCAAATATGAAGTATATTTAATATAATAAAATATATATATATAATTTAGTTTAATTAATTTTTAAAAATTATACAATAAATTTATATATATATATATTTATATATTAATATATATATTTATATATTAATTTTTCAAATTTAGTTTAATTAAATTTTTTAAAATTATACTATAAGTATTGCTTTAAACTATAAATAAAATACAAGATTGCGGGGGATACAGTTTCTGCTGTTTGTGGGTGTTACTAGTATCATTATCACTTTTGCTGAAAACCCAATTTTTAGACGGGCATAGCAAGATCCTTATCAAGACTAGTGATCTTGATCAAAATTTAATACCCCGATGAGCAAAATGTTTTAAAAAAGTTACTCCTATTTTAAAAAGCTTTAAATTAGTATGGCGAAGAGATTAAATATAATTATAATGAACAGGATTTCGAACTGCTACAAGATTGCTATAAGCTCTTTAGGAAATGAAAATTGTCTGACCGTATTATCTCAAATATTTTCACATGAAATGAGAACGTGTATGTATAGCCATATACTTTTTAAGCTATTTATAGACCAAATATATTTGGAAAATTTCTTTAGCATTTATTCATTCAATTTTAGCTTTTATTTAAATTTGTGATCGTATTTATTGTGCGTTGTATTACGCAGTTTCGTAATGAATTTGCGTAGTTTAATTGTTACTTTAATAAACTGGCTAGTGTGGTCAGAACAAGTTCAACAATTAAATGGCACTGGAATTAAAAATCTAGGCAGAACATGGGACTCTTTTAAAGCACTACAAGTACCCAGGCAATTTTATGATGCTATCGAAAAGTCAGATTTCAGTAAACAAAGTTTGCAAAATAAGTTAGAGCACTTCCTGGAACAACTTCAGAAAAACTTGACCCTGTCGGCTGTATTGAGTAACTCCGAAGATATTGTCACAAATGAAAGAAATTATGTCTACAAGATGCAAGAACTATCAACATTCTTTTATGAAGCCTCTTTATCAGTCGAACAATTTTCTTCTGAAATCAAAACTTTTTATGAAACATCTAAAAATTCAAGCTACGCACTGTTGTTTAAGCTTCGCCAAGTCCCAACAGGTCAACCATCTATAGTAAAGGTATTACTTACAAATTACTTTGCGGAAATGGAATTCTTTCATGTACTGTTCTCAGAAATTATCGACGAAGCTATGGAATATATTACGGAATCTTTAAGATCGATTCAAAAACTATTTGTTTATTATGCTGATACTCAAAATATTATTCTAGAAAATTGGAAATTGAGGACTAATCCACAATGCTGCAAACTTTATATAAACTTCTTGCAGCATCAGTCCTCGCAGATTTTTAAATGTGCTGCCTTGGATAATCTTAATATAGTATATGATGTGTATTCTGTAACAAAGCTTAACATAAAATACATAATGAGACAAATTGAGTTTCGCATCCAACGTTTATTTAATTGTTTATTGTATAAAAGCCTTACCCTACAATGTAAACTTTTTAAAAGCGCGGAGCAAGATCTTAGAACTTTATTTACCAATCTCGCCGAGTTAGACATGTTCTTGGATATAAAAACTAAAAAAGGCAGAGCTTCAGCATTAAGATATCGTCGAGGAAAAATATGGATTAATAATCAAATTAATTTTGAACCGAAACCCGACGATTGCCTTCCAATTGGCTTTCCAAATACTCAAATGTCTACTGATCTAAAAAAATGCTTTTACTTTTTAGATAATGTAGTGTAATATAAACTGCAGTAAATATTGCAATAAATAAAATTACTTTATGACTTTGTTTTTTATTTTTTTATATATTTTTATATTTTATATTTTATTTTTCATATATCTGTGGAAGGCAGTTAACGCGTATAAGAGACAACTATAATCTGCTGTATTTGTCTGATTACAACGATTGTGTTAATCGAGAAGATAAAGACGTTCAAAAAGTAAATAGATAAGGAGAAAGAATGGTAAAATTACAAAAGTTAAAAACTTAAAACATTAACATTAACCATTTAAAAAAAAGTTTAGCAAACTTTTCAAAATAAAAATGTGTGTCGGTTTCTGTGCGTTTTATTTATACAACTATATTCCATCCCCGCTCTTAGCTTTTGAACACCTGTAGCTGAGAGCAAGATAAACAGACAGACATGTCCAGATCGACTCGGCTATTGATCCTGATCAATGGTAAATATACTTTATAGGGTGGCAAACGCTTCCTTCTACCTATTACATACTTTTTATAATCTAGTCCATCCTTTTACTCTGCGAGTAAATGATTGTCCACTTAATATTTATCTCGTATTTCGTATCCGGCTCATGTACACTAGTCGGCATAAGTATTTTGACAATATAAACGCTTAACGTTTTGTCAGTAAAACTATAAAATGGCTTGATATGATAGTAATGATTATTTTTTATGTGTAAGTAACATAATCTCCAGCAGGAACCATTTACTAAATGAGATTGTTAAAATACTTGTGCCAAACAAAAATTGGATTTCTGCGTGCATTCTTGTTAGTAGAAAACGACACAATACGTAGGGAAGGGGACTGGAAGTATAGTGCTGTTATGAAGGACTTCGGAGATCATCTTCTCCGGGTGGTGCGCTGACCGACTCTTTCTGAGCTCAGCTCAGGGAGAACTTCTCTACATTATTATCCTTAAGGCTAAATAAACAATTCAGTAATAGCAGCGTCAGCTGGAGTTAGTTTTGTGAGTTATGCGGTCTTTATTACAATCAAAATCAAACTGAAGCTTTTCTTTACTGTACGCTAGCTAGGCGCATCCGGCAAGAATATGCCACCACAGCGGGAACCATGTAAGGCCCTTTAAAACGTACGTGTATATGCTGAATCTGTTAAGTTATCCAACAATTACCAAAGACTTATACCGACTTATATGTTACTTATTAATTGTGTTAGCTTATACAAGAATACATAACTAAAAAGATATTTTTCAGTGTCTATCGACATATATCTATAAAAGCCGTTATCTGTTATTCTGGTTGCGAGATATTTTGCAAACAAGGAAGCTTTTCTGAACCTATTAAATATATATACTCTTAATCAGGATCAATAGGCGAGTTAATAGCCATCTCCGAGTTACTGTCCATCTGTATGAACGTCAAGGTCTCAGGAACTATTAAATTAAGAAAGTAAAGACTAAGCATACAGATGCAAGTTTGTTTCTGCCACGCCCACACTTTTGAAAATTTTTTTATTTTTTCATTTTGTTAAATATCTATCGATTTGCATAAAAAACAAGGGTATACTAGATTCGTTGAAAAGTATGTAACAGGAAGAAGGAAACTTTTCCGAACATATAAAGTATATATATTCTTGATCAAAATCAATAGCCGAGTCGAATTGGCCATGTCCGTCTGTCTGTTTGTCTGTCTGTCCATACGTCCATCCGTCTATCCGTATGAACGCCTCGATCTAAGGAACTACAAAAGGTAGAATGTTGAGATTAACCTGCAGCTTCCAGAGACATAGACGAAGCGCAAGTTTATTTTTAAATGTTGAACGAGTTATCGGTGACGCCTTAACCAGGTCATGACCTCCACCGGAACACCACCCCCGCAATCAACCCGGACGCAGAAGTGCACACTCAGGATTGAATTTTCCACTGCACGCATTCCTTATCCACACGAAAATGCGACACGACCGCTTGCATCGTTGTTTAAGCGGGAGTTCGTGGTATTTTTATTATATCTCTAACGCTCAAGCGTTGTTTATTTTTAAATATAGGCAGACCCATGTTTGACAATACATGTGCTGCAGCGGTCCAATATATATACATATAATATATATGTATATATATATATACATATATATATATATATATATATATATACATATATATATATGTATATATATGTATATCCGTGTTCATATGTGAACATTCTGCCAAAGGGCCAGCAAAGCTAGGCGTATATCTTAAAATTTACAGTTGAAAGGTTAGACTAAATTTATTATATTTTTTACTTTTCGCCTTTAATATCTTAAGGTAACATTTTTCTTTCAAGAACAACGATATAGTGGACTGTATAATATAACTTTTAACTTTTTATAATATAACTTTATATTTTTTTTGTTTTATCTTAATTGTTAACTTTTATAGTGCTGGCAATGGACCTGGTTGTCTAACAGCAAACTCCCGTAGGAAATATATTATTAAGATTACCATGATTATTAAGGCAATAATTAAAGCAGCATGTCTGGAAATATGATGAAAATCTAAGTCTTTCAATTTGTAATGATGTTCTTTCATATATTTAATTTCATTATTCAATTGTTCGAATTCTGCAGTATGATTTAATATTGATATTCAGCGGATCCCAAATAATCTTCGGAACATCACTAACTTCTCCTATATAAGGTGTTGATAGCGCTTCTTCGCTTTCAGACTGAATATTATGGCGGGCAACTAAAATTTTATCTTCGGTTCTTGCCGTAAAATATGGTACAATGAACCCATAAATTCTAACGGAGCACGTTTGCTTCCGGATCTAGACTGCATCATAAACAATTTATTGTTTACTTCAAGTTCCACTAACTGACCTTGCATAGTATCTAAAACCAAACTCTTCAAAGCTTTGTAGCCTTTCGCAAACTATTCTCATCCCTTATAAGCGCCTTTCCTTTTGTAATCATTTTAAAATATGGATCCGTTTTATAATAGATCACCAAATTCCAAGAAGTACTCACAATCTCCACATCTCCTATAGGATCTAAATATATGGCTTAAGTCTTATTTATCCTGTCTATGGAAAATCTTGGTGTTATACATTTAGGTAACGCGGTAGAAAATTGACAGCTCAATCCAAGCAACAACATTGCCATGGTAGTTCCGATCTTGGACATTCCCGATGTTTCCCTAGTTCGTCTTTTCGGCTCAGGGTCAGCCTCATTCTATTCAACAGATTTTATTCTTTGCAAGGGACACATTTTAGCAATGGGTCTTGTGTCTTAAGTCCTTCCTGCATCCTTACTTTAGCCACACGGACCTTATTATTATTCCCTTTAAGGACTTTTTCCACTTTTCCTAAGGGCCATCTTGCTGGATGACAATTCTCATCTTTTAATAAAACTATTTGCCCTTCTATATTAGGAATTTCTCTTCTCCATTTATTCCTTTGCAGGAGTGTATGCAAATATTCATTTTTCAATTTTACCCAGAAATCTTTCCTCATTTTTTGGATAATTCTCCACCTATCCAAATTTCCGATTCTTTGATCCTACATCGGTTCGACTATTTCTAAGGGCGGTCTTCCAATCAGAAAATGACCTGGCGCTAAAGCTTCTTGTTGTTCCATCTCATTAACTGTAGTGTATAATGGTCTTGAATTTTAACATGCTTCTATTTGACATAAAAGGGTTGACATTTCTTCATATGCCAAAATATTGTCGCCGATTATACGCTTTAAATGGTATTTCATTGACTTGACCCCAGCTTCCCAAATACCTCCGAAGTGAGGTCCTGCCGGCGGAATAAAATGTCAATCCATCTTATCCTTCTCTAGCTGCGCTGCAATCGCTAAATTTTCTTGGATGGCAAAAAATAATTCTTGATCGAATTTCCTAGCAGCTCCTACAAAATTTGTTCCGTTATCTGAATATATATTGGCACATTTCTCTCGTCTAGCAATGAATCTTCTGAGGGCAGCTAAAAATGCGTCAGAAGTTAGATCGCTTACCATTTCTAAATGTATGGCTTTGGTGGTCGGTCATACAAACAAATACGGCAACGTATCCTTTAAATGTTTTTTGTCCGCGATTTTTCGAACACTTAACAAAATAAGGACCTGCGTAATCTAATCCCGTATTTAAGAATGGAAATTTTATAGTAACTCGATATTTTGGTAAATTTCCCATTATTTGCTTAGTTGTATTTTGTCTATATCTTGCACACTTGGCGCATTCTCTTAAATACTTCTTCAACGAATTTGTTAACCCAAACATCCAATACTTTCTTTGAATACAATTACACATAAGGTTTATTTCTCCATGTAAGGTTTCCTTATGAGCATCTTTAATTATCAAGTAAGATATATGACTTTTATCTAAAATAATTGGATGTTTAAGTTCCAATTCTGCATCGGAGTTTTGTAGTCTTCATCCCACTCTGAGGAGTCCATCCTTATCCAGAAACGGATTCAGTGACAATATTCTGTTAGTTATACCAAAGACACTAGAATAATAAGATGCGTAACGCCATACGATTTTTTTGCACACGATTTTTTCGGGATGGCTCTAGAGCTGGCTCCAGGCTCTCTTGAATTTTTGTTCAAGATTCAATGAGAGAGCGCTCTAGAGCCAGCAGCTCTCTTGTACGCATACGCATACAGCCGAGCACTGTATGTGTGCACACGTCTGCTCATATATTGTAAATTTGACAAAATATGCCCTTCATTTCAGAAGTTTATGGATTTTCAATCTATATTATTTGTACTCTGGCAAAGTACTCGTAAGTAAAAAGTAAAAACTCTAATTTTGCATTGCCTTAACATGATAATTATTTAATTACATCATAGAAATGGTAATGTACATAATAATACCAAATTATTTCAATAAATTACTTTACACTAGAAAATATGTCGTTAGAGTATTTAGCTTACGACGTGGAAATTTATTTGATCTTAGTGATTCTTAGGTGCGCTGGTCCTGCCTCAAGAATTCAATTTTGCAATGCACAGGTTGCATATGTTTTTTAACTATTTAGTATATTTGTTAGTACAAATTATTAGTAAACAAGTAAAAAAAATATGCATACGATCAATTATATATATATCAATTATATATATGCAAATAAACGATCAATTTTCAGTATTTGAAATGCAAATATTATTTTGTTGACTACATATATTACAGATAATTATTAATTAAAATATTCATATGTAAACGGTAGCTAATTCGATCGGCGATTTTAAATAAATAATATTAAAACAACTTCTTAAAAAAAATAATAGTCACGGCATCAGTTTTTAAATAATATTTTATTAGCTCATATTACAACGAAATTGACCAAAACATTAATCAAATTCGTTTCTTATTCGTTCTTTGATTTCGGACCGAAAATCGACTTCTAGCACAACTACGCACACATGCACACTTTTTTGTTTACTGTTTTCACTCACACAAGCAAGTGAATTCTATTTATATACGATATTTGCATACGATTCATTTTGTGTTTTTATTTTAATAAATCTGATTGTGTAGGCTATAATAAGTATTAGTTTTTGAAAGCAGCAATACCTCTCCAACAAATTGCAAATAGGATCATCGGTTTTATTATTTATTTTTGTATTTATCTTTCCACCAAAGATCACAGTGTGTCAATTGTTTTGCATCAATTCCCCTAGATCCCAAGTCAACTGGATTTTCTTCAGACCTTACATGATTCCATTCAGTGTTGGCTAGTTTTCTTCGTCTGATAAATTTATCCTTACTTGTGCCATTCTTGATCCATGCTAAAGGGATAGTGGAATCAATCCAAGCATAAATTTCTACCTTACTGGTTAATGACTCCTTTATTCTTTGGATCAGTAGGGTTAAGAAATAAGCGGCACACAGTTCTAGTTTAGGGATAGTTTTTCTATTTTTTATAGGATTAACTCCACTTTTGCTAGCTATTATAGTTACAGCATCGTCTTCTACAGAATCGGCTCCAGTCATTATCGTTCCTTATGATTTCACTTATGTATATTTTTATTTGGACATTTATCTGCTATGTCCACCAGAACCCTAGTAGCTAAGTATGGTGCAGATGCCGTACCATAAGTGACAGTTGTTAGTTTATAATTTTTAAATTTTTCTTAAAATAATTTGATATTTTTGGTAATTTTTATTTATTTATCTGACGGTACATTTTTTCAATATCCGCAGAAACAACAAATTCCCATTTCCTCCACTTAACAATAATGTTAAAAATATCTTTTTGAACTCGTGGACCATCCCACATTTACTGAAGCATCAAAAACTACTACTACTACTGGTCGTCAGGCTTGAATCTCTGATAACAGCCTGGAGTGGTAAAAAATACTTACCATCATTAGTTACTTTGACCATGTGTCCTTACTCGATATATTCTTTCATAAATTTAGAATAATCAGCTTTAAGTTTTTTATTATTTTTTAATTTTTTCTCCAAATTTATAAAACGAACCATTGCTTGCTTCTTTGAATCTCCTAAGGTGACATCTTGTTTAAATGGGATAGACACAACGTATCGCCCATCTGCGTCTTTTGTTGTTGTTTTCAGCTTTCTTAGCTGTTCCACTGTTTCGACTATCTATGGCTGTTAAAATATTTTGCTTGTCAAACTCAAGTTCACTAATTTCATCCTCAAATATCGAACTTTCAAAATAAATATGGTTAAATATTTTATTCCAAAGAAATTATATGTTGTTTTTTCTTATTAGAAGGAAATCTAGACTAATATCTATTAGTTTTGACGTCTCTTCTATATTATAAAATTGCCCAACATTTCTACAGAATGCCTGCTCTACTTTCGACGCGTTGTTTAAATATTCATGATCGACAATGTCGATCTTTGATAAATTGCTATGATTAACAACGAATAATTTTTGCAGTGTCTTTTAGACACTCTATATATTAAAACAAAATTAAAAAAAAATTTAGCTTATCTTTTGGCGATGGCGATGCGTTCCTGAGTTGTGTCGTTGGCGTTGTCGTTTGCGAGGCGTCGATGGCGATGCTTCGCTGGCAGGTTCCTGGTTTTTTCTTCCGTCTATCTAGTTGACGTCGATGCTAACGATGATTTTGGGTTTTAGGCGCTTAGGCACTTTTTGTGCACTTTTTAATTTATTATGCTCTTATGACATTTATTAAATGCTTTTATTGCATTTACAAACTTTTGATACCGTTCGTATAATCACTTTTTTCACTTGCTGATGTATGGCCTCCAGCCCGCCAAACCATAATTTATTATGGTTACACGGCAGCCGTTAGCTATTTAGACTATAAGGTGCTTGTTTTATTTTTAAAAGATAAAAGATTCTTGTGTATCTTTTTGCTTCTATAATTTTATACTCTGTTCCTTAACTTTGGTAGGGGGAAACAAGAGTTAATTATTTTTGCTACCTTCAGCTGCAAGATTAACCTAGCAACGCTTTAAGGAGCTGGCCTTTCTTTGAGTCCCTTACCATAGAGGGGGAAACTGCAAAGTCGAAGTTTATATTTTTTCGAAGGCTCGATTGACGAAAATGTAAAGAGGTTGCAAAATAAGCAAACGTCTACATTAGTTGAGTTGATATTTCAAACTAAATTTTATTTCTCTAAATCCTGCTTATGTAGCTAATATGAAATTTACATGTTCTAATCTTATCTCTAACTAGACCAACGCAGGGGCCATTTGTTCCCCAAACATGGGAACGGATTGTAAGTGCGGGAATTTTCCACTGATACGACCGCTTGCATCGATACGACCGCTTGTGTGGGACTTTGGAGTGGGAGAATCGTTCAAGTCAGCAGCGGCTCGAAGGAGACCCCCCCTCGCCTGACCACCAGTCGAACGGTCAAATTACCGACCACTTCAACGAAGCGGCCAGTCGCTACATTGTGACTTGGACTATATGAAACCAAAACAATAAAAAATATACACATGACAACATTGTCGCGGTACCAACTTGAAGCGGGTCCTTTTGCATATTAAATGAAATAATAAACAAAACAAAAAAATATATTCTCTAACTCAAGCACTCAACGCAACAAATTATTAAAATCACTTTGGGCCGGCGGCTTTATATAAGGGGAAAATAGTACCCTCAATCCACTTTGAAAACACATACACTAATTTTACCCATTGCAGATAGCAACACAACACTTAAGAAATTATTACTAGCAACACCCAACATTAAAAAACAATTACAAAATATTACCAACAAACCAACACAAGTAAACGTAAATACAATTGAAAAAAAAGCGGATATTCAAACAGATTAAATACAACCATTACATCGAATCACCCTTACAAATAATAACCTAAAAATTAGTTTTAACGATCGATTGATCATGAACTCAGGAAACGTCACCACTAGCCCGATTTCCCGCGGGTCAAATAATATGGGGAACAATAGCACTATACTAAATACCTCAATCAATACCACTCTGAGCACTTCGTTAAATCCGAAAGATATCTTAGCATTTGTCAAACAACTACCGACCTTTGATGGAACCCCGGGGACTCTTCAAAAGTTCATAGTCAGTGTCGAGGAAATTATAATGCTTATTAGGGGTACGGACCAAGCCCCGTACGGACAATTACTATTACGAACACTAAGGAACAAATTAATTGGAAGGGCGGACGAATAATTAAATGATCTTGACACGAAACTAGAATGGGACAGCGAATAGGAATCCAGACAAAGCTAACTATGGTATAACATTTACCTTTACCATTCATTACTTGCATTATAAATACTGAGATTTGACATTATTTAACATAAAAAAATATTTTTGTTATCCGTAACTCAAACTAATAACGCGTTTTAGAATGTCGACGAACCGATTCGCAAACAAATTCTTATGAATCGTAAAGATTCGAAGCCTGAATTTTCTTCATTTTCTTGAATATCGGTAGGAGTTACGTAAAAAGAAGAATAATTAAAATTAAAAATTTTTTAAAAGTGTGCGCGTGGAAGTTTTGGTAGGTTTTTGGGCGTGGTAAAACGATTTTTGGCAAATCGATAGAATATCGTTAGAGTGGACGTAGCAACATTTGAAAAGAAACTTGCACGGTTTGTGGGCGTTTGAGTGGGCGTGGCTACATTTGGAAACAAACTTGCGCGTCTTGTGGGCGTTCGAGTGGGTGTGGCAACATTTGTCAATAAATGTGCGCTGCGTCTATGTCTGTGAAAGCAGCATGCTTAATCCCAACATTCTAGCTTTTGTAGTTCCTGAGATCGATACGGACAGACGGACATGGCCTGTTCGACTTGGCTATTCATCCTGATCAAGAATATATATACTTTATATAGTCGGAAACGCTTCCTTCTGCCTTTTACATACTTTCAACGAATCTTGTATACCCTTTTACTTTACGAGTTACGGGTAAAATTATTTAACTTTTTGGTGTAATTCATATTGAAACAGCAAATTTCCCCAAAACAACTAAATTTTGCTAACCATAAAATTTTGTAAGAGCGTATCCAAACTCTATTGTAAAATCAATTTAAAAAATGCAAAATAGCTCTTTTTGAAGAAGCCGATAGATAAGCGGGCAAACAGCTACCAATACAAAAGCGTAACCATACATTTGAACAGATAAAAGAGTTTCCTTATTTTCATTTTAATTGAAAACGATCGTTACGATCCATCATTATTGTCTAGGCCAAGCTTTTCTTAACTTTACCATAATAAGGACTGCCTATACGCATTTTATTAAGACAGAGTGTGTTAATAAAGGAGCTAAAAAATTAAAGAAAAAATGGTTCGTGTCCAGGAAACCACATTTTATGGTGATCATGGTGATCATGTGCAATCTCTTTATTCGATTTTGGCAGTATTTTTTTCATGTAGAGCCGTACCGCTGCTTGACATCGCACATTGGAGACCAAAGCTCAGTTTTAGTCAGTGATTAAAAAAATCTAAGGCAAACAGCATAAAAACAAGTAACCATTTTCGAAAATAGATATAATAAATTTATTTATGAAATAAAGAAAAAATAGATAGAACAGTGTTAGGTTAAAAAGCCTTTTTATTAGCTATTAGCCATTTCGAACGACTAGATTTATTTGGATCGTTAGAGCGAGATTTAGGATCGATGCGCGCATACAGGGTTACGAATGTGAGTTATGAGCGAAAGCAGAACGCTAAGCCAAAGGTGCAAACGCGAGAGTACAAGATAGAGAGAGCGCAAGAGAGACGAGCTTATTGTGTCTCCAATGTTGGCAATAAACATAAATTTTGTAAGTTTTGAAGTCTGCGAGACCCTCTCTTGTTTTGAAATTTGAATTTCTAAGAGGCTTTGCCCAGCCCCACAGCTTAGTAAATGCCCTCTGTATTATTAATTTAGTGTGTTGCTGTTGTGATGCTTCAAATGAAAAAGTAGTTTTGTAACTGCATCGAAATGGGTATAACCGTTTTTGTCCCACCTTTTATTGTATATAATTTGTTCGGCCGTATTTTGTGAAATGCATTTTACGAACCGATCGATGCGTTTCTCACGTCAATAAATGCCCCTAGCTGTTTCACCCCATTTAACTCTGTAGAAAACCGGTGGAATTGAAAGCAAAACTACTCCTAATTCCGTACACTTTGGCAAAGTTGTTCCTTCTTCACTTTATGAGAATGTGTGACGGTTTTGAATCAATTTGGAATTCAAATAAAAGAAAAAGTGGATCCTGCATTAATGTTAATAGTGTTAGTTTTTTATTTTTACATCCGATGTTAGTCTGATTATTAGGTTGGCAAGGGTGGTTAATAAATATCCGGTGTGCTGTTGGAGGATAGCTAGGAAAAATTTATATCACCCTCTTGTATGTTGTGCAGTTGTCCATTTCCATTCCTATTTGAAGTGCTGGGCGAACTTTAGAAGTGCCGTGAAATATTTGAATTGTTCGATTGTCTAGAGTTATTGGATGTCCTTGGCTTTCTAGATTGACTATTATTATATAATTATTTTTATAATTATCTGATTTTGTATCGCGGTTCTGTTGGCCTAGTTCTATTTACAATTCGAATTCTGATCGCCGTTGTATGTATACTCATATGTATACCATATACTCAACTCTTTTGAGTTCGGTTATTACTGCGGCAAAGCTGTTAGCCGCTTGCCACTACTTATGGGCACTCATTTGACTATTGCGCTTCAGAAAGCTGCGAAAGGAGTAACGCCCGCTGATCAGCTGCGCCAGGTGGAAAATTACTTCGCCGTGAGCGGAACTCAATCCACTTCTTGAGACTGGGTATTAGGTTATGGATCCAGTGGCCGTTAACGCCGTTGTTCCAGCTGGGTTTGCCAGGACTCCAGGGTGCTCTGCCTGGCTTCTGCCCGTATTGCCCTATTGGCGCTGGGGGAGAGACCTCTTCCGTGAGTTTGCTTGAAGACCAATTTGTTTTCTGATGCCATTAGGTCCAATGGCAGAGTGCCGGCGATCACTAGTGCCGCTTCGTTAGACACTGTTCTGAGGGCGTGGCAATTGCGTAACGCAGATTGGGAGGAGACCCTGAGCGTAGCTCTCCTTTTCAAGAGTTTAAGCGTGCGCCGGCGCTCGTTAGCAGTCGTCTGTTCGCCTTTTTTGAACCTCTTGTGTTGAGCATAATGACTTCTGCTGCTTTCTTGCTCGCGTAGGCTAGATTAGAATGATAGTCTGGTGTCTATTATGACGCCCAGGTACCGACGCCGTTCTGCCAAACTGGGCAGTTGCCGTTTCCACTATCTTCCTGGAACTTCTGTCTTTTCTGGTGCCCCATTGAGCTGAGCCACTGTGCATGTGTGCGTTCTTGTGCTAGAAGACGATTTTCGATCCGAAATCAATTTTGATCTAAGAAACGAGTTTGATTAATGTTTTGGTAAATTTCGTTGTAATATGAGCTAATAAAATATTATTTAAAAATTGATGCCGTGACTATTATTTTTTTTAAAAAGTTGTTTTAATATTCTTTAGTTAAAATCGCCGCTCGAATTAGCTACCGTTTACATATAAATATTTTTATTATTAATTATCTGTAATATGTATATGTAATTTTTGGTACCCAGGGAACACCACGGGGAGGCCATAATGGGGTCGTATATTTATATGACACTCGAGTCGACTTGAAATAATAAATGCTAAACATTAAAATATTTCCATGTTCCTCCACTAAGCTAGTTTTCTAACTATTGCTTTTCGATATAATTTGGTTCTATTTTTAAAATTAATTTTATTAAATTTTTGTAATATATATTTATATATTATGTATATATTTATTTTTAGTCGTCACTAATTTTTCATTTATGAGATAGAATGCTGAGTGAATATTTTTTTTGAAACATTTTTAATGTTTTCATGTTTTTTTGGCACTGACGACAAACTTCACCATGGGACTGTGAACGACATCTCTTTTGTGGAGGCTTTCTTACAGCATTGAAATCAATATCATAATTTTTGCAACTCTCATATTTAATTAGGTTGCGATCTGCCATTGTTCCTATCCTTAGATATTTTACGCTAATATCATCTGGCGAGAAATGATCTTGGAATAAAAACAATGATGAAGTGCTCGCCACAACATCTTCTGTAAATTGGCACTTTTCCGCCCATTTCATTAAAGTTGTTGGATCCTTTTTAGGAAACCTAAACAATTTAAGAGCGGGGTAATCACTGCACTTGTTCCCACTGATATTTAATCTTTTTTTGTCGGCCATAGCCAATTTTTATACATAAAACAATTAATGTTAAATTCAAAAGTTGAAACCTTTATCGAAAAGTAGCAGTAACAGCACAACGTAATATAGGCGCTACAAATTATGAAAATATGTACACTTCTACAATTTTTTTTTATTTTGTACTACTTAGGACAATAACTTATCGCACTTTATCGCAATTGTGCTTTAATAAATCAGAAAATCAATTTTTTTAAATTTAAAAATGCGTTTATATTATTAAAATTTCAAGAAACAGTAGCAAACGAAGAGCACTATGTATTTGTCAGCTTTAAGCAAACGAATTAAGAGGAACTAAAAGAAGAAAGAATACATTTGGCGCGCTTTTTTACCCACCAAAAATTGCGCGGTTTTTACAAATATCAAATTAGAATATAACAAAAACATTCAACAAAATAATATTTGCATTTCAAATACTGAAAATTGTTTACTAGTAATTTGTCCTAATAAATATACTAAATAGTTAAAAAACATCATATGCAACCTGTGCATTGCAAAATTGAATTCTTGAGGCAGGACCAGCGCACTTAAGAATCACTAAGACTAACGACACTAACGACATATAAAGTAATTTATTAAAATAATTCGGTATTATTATGTACATTTATTCACCTATTACCATTTCTATGATGTACTTAAATAATTATCATGTTAAGGCAATGCAAAATTAGAGTTTTTACTTTTTACTTACGAGTACTTTGTACTCCATTGCCAGAGTACAAATAATATAGATTAGAAGTCCATAAACTTCTGAAGTGAAGGGCATATTTTGTCAAATTTACAATATATGAGCAGACGTGTGCACACATACAGTGCTCGGCTGTCACTGTATGCGTACAAGAGAGCTGCTGGCTCTAGAGCGCTCTCTCATTGAATCTTGAACAAAAATTCAAGAGAGCCTGGAGCCAGCTCTAGAGCCATCCCGAAAAAATCGTGTGCAAAAAAATCGTATGGCGTTACGCATCTTATTATTCTAGTGTCTTTGGTATAACTAACAGAATATTGTCACTGAATCCGTTTCTGGATAAGGATGGACTCCTCAGAGTGGGATGAAGACTACAAAACTCCGATGCAGAATTGGAACTTAAACATCCAATTATTTTAGATAAAAGTCATATATCTTACTTGATAATTAAAGATGCTCATAAGGAAACCTTACATGGAGAAATAAACCTTATGCGTAATTGTATTCAAAGAAAGTATTGGATGTTTGGGTTAACAAATTCGTTGAAGAAGTATTTAAGAGAATGCGCCAAGTGTGCAAGATAAAAACAAAATACAACTAAGCAAATAATGGGAAATTTACCAAAATATCGAGTTACTATGGAATTTCCATTCTTAAATACGGGATTAGATTACGCAGGTCCTTATTTTGTTAAGTGTTCGAAAAATCGCGGACAAAAAACATTTAAAGGATACGTTGCCGTATTTGTTTGTATGACCACCAAAGCCATACATTTAGAAATGGTAAGCGATCTAACTTCTGACGCATTTTTAGCTGCCCTCAGAAGATTCATTGCTAGACGAGAGAAATGTGCCAATATATATTCAGATAACGGAACAAATTTTGTAGGAGCTGCTAGGAAATTCGATCAAGAATTATTTTTTGCCATCCAAGAAAATTTAGCGATTGCAGCGCAGCTAGAGAAGGATAAGATGGATTGACATTTTATTCCGCCGGCAGGACCTTACTTCGGAGGTATTTGGGAAGCTGGGGTCAAGTCAATGAAATACAATTTAAAGCGTATAATCGGCGACAATATTTTGGCATATGAAGAAATGTCAACCCTTTTATGTCAAATAGAAGCATGTTAAAATTCAAGACCATTATACACTACAGTTAATGAGATGGAACAACAAGAAGCTTTAGCGCCAGGTCATTTTCTGATTGGAAGACCGCCCTTAGAAATAGTCGAACCGATGTAGAATCAAAGAATCGGAAATTTGGATAGGTGGACAATTATCCAAAAAATGAGGAAAGATTTCTGGGTAAAATTGAAAAATGAATATTTGCATACACTCCTGCAAAGGAATAAATGGAGAAGAGAAATTCCTAATATAGAAGGGCAAATAGTTTTATTAAAAGATGAGAATTGTCATCCAGCAAGATGGCCCTTAGGAAAAGTGGAAAAAGTCCTTAAAGGGAATAATAATAAGGTCCGTGTGGCTAAAGTAAGGATGCAGGAAGGACTTAAGACACAAGACCCATTGCTAAAATGTGTCCCTTGCAAAGAATAAAATCTGTTGAATAGAATGAGGCTGACCCTGAGCCGAAAAGACGAACTAGGGAAACATCGGGAATGTCCAAGATCGGAACTACCATGGCAATGTTGTTGATTGGATTGAGCTGTCAATTTTCTACCGCGTTACCTAAATATATAACACCAAGATTTTCCATAGACAGGATAAATAAGACTTAAGCCATATATTTAGATCCTATAGGAGATGTGGAGATTGTGAGTACTTCTTGGAATTTGGTGATCTATTATAAAACGGATCCATATTTTAAAATGATTACAAAAGGAAAGGCGCTTATAAGGGATGAGAATAGTTTGCGAAAGTCTACAAAGCTTTGAAGAGTTTTGTTTTAGATACTATGCAAGGTCAGTTAGTGGAACTTGACGTAAACAATATATAGTTTATGATGCAGTCTAGATCCAGAAGCAAACGTGCTCCGTTAGAATTTATGGGTTCATTGTACCATATTTTACGGCAAGAACCGAAGATAAAATTTTAGTTGCCCGCCATAATATTCAGTCTGAAAGCGAAGAAGCGCTATCAACACCTTATATAGGAGAAGTTAGTGATGTTCCGAAGATTATTTGGGATCCGCTGAATATCAATATTAAATCATACTGCAGAATTCGAACAATTGAATAATGAAATTAAATATATGAAAGAACATCATTACAAATTGAAAGACTTAGATTTCCATCATATTTCCAGACATGCTGGTTTAATTATTGCTTTAATAATCATGGTAATCTTAATAATATATTTCCTACGGGAGTTTGCTGTTAGACAACCAGGTCCATTGCCAGCACTATAAAAGTTAAAAATTAAGATAAAACAAAAAAAATATAAAGTTATATTATAAAAAGTTAAAATTTATATTATACAGTCCACTATATCGTTGTTCTTGAAAGAAAAATGTTACCTTAAGATATTAAAGGCGAAAAGTAAAAAATATAATAAATTTAGTCTAACCTTTCAACTGTAAATTTTAAGATATACGCCTAGCTTTGCTGGCCCTTTGGCAGAATGTTCACATATGAACACGGATATACATATGATGTTATATGTATATATATTGTACGTAAAACGATTGGACCGCTGGAGCACATGTATTGTCAAACATGGGTCTGCCTATATTTAAAAATAAACAACGCTTGAGCGTTAGAGATATAATAAAAATACCACGAACTCCCGCTTAAACAACGATGCAAGCGGTCGTGTCGCATTTTCGTGTGGATAAGGAATGCGTGCAGTGGAAAATTCAATCCTGAGTGTGCACTTCTGCGTCCGGGTTGATTGCGGGGGTGGTGTTCCGGTGGAGGTCATGACCTGGTTAAGGCGTCACCGATAACTCGTTCAACATTTAAAAATAAACTTGCGCTTCGTCTATGTCTCTGGAAGCTGCAGGTTAATCTCAACATTCTACCTTTTGTAGTTCCTTAGATCGAGGCGTTCATACGGATAGACGGATGGACGTATGGACAGACAGACAAACAGACAGACGGACATGGCCAATTCGACTCGGCTATTGATTTTGATCAAGAATATATATACTTTATATGTTCGTTTCCTTCTTCCTGTTACATACTTTTCAACGAATCTAGTATACCCTTGTTTTTTATGCAAATCGATAGATATTTAACAAAATGAAAAAATAAAAAAATTTTCAAAAGTGTGGGCGTGGCAGAAACAAACTTGCATCTGTATGCTTAGTCTTTACTTTCTTAATTTAATAGTTCCTGAGACCTTGACGTTCATACAGATGGACAGTAACTCGGAGATGGCTATTAACTCGCCTATTGATCCTGATTAAGAGTATATATATTTTATAGGTTCAGAAAAGCTTCCTTGTTTGCAAAATATCTCGCAACCAGAATAACAGATAACGGCTTTTATAGATATATGTCGATAGACACTGAAAAATATCTTTTTAGTTATGTATTCTTGTATAAGCTAACACAATTAATAAGTAACATATAAGTCGGTATAAGTCTTTGGTAATTGTTGGATAACTTAACAGATTCAGCATATACACGTACGTTTTAAAGGGCCTTACATGGTTCCCGCTGTGGTGGCATATTCTTGCCGGATGCGCCTAGCTAGCGTACAGTAAAGAAAAGCTTCAGTTTGATTTTGATTGTAATAAAGACCGCATAACTCACAAAACTAACTCCAGCTGACGCTGCTATTACTGAATTGTTTATTTAGCCTTAAGGATAATAACGTAGAGAAGTTCTCCCTGAGCTGAGCTCAGAAAGAGTCGGTCAGCGCACCACCCGGAGAAGATGATCTCCGAAGTCCTTCATAACAGCACTATACTTCCAGTCCCCTTCCCTACGTATTGTGTCGTTTTCTACTAACAAGAATGCACGCAGAAATCCAATTTTTGTTTGGCACAAGTATTTTAACAATCTCATTTAGTAAATGGTTCCTGCTGGAGATTATGTTACTTACACATAAAAAATAAAAAATAATCATTACTATCATATCAAGCCATTTTATAGTTTTACTGACAAAACGTTAAGCGTTTATATTGTCAAAATACTTATGCCGACTAGTGTACATGAGCCGGATACGAAATACGAGAAAAATATTAAGTGGACAATCATTTACTCGCAGAGTAAAAGGATGGACTAGATTATAAAAAGTATGTAATAGGTAGAAGGAAGCGTTTGCCACCCTATAAAGTATATTTACCATTGATCAGGATCAATAGCCGAGTCGATCTGGACATGTCTGTCTGTTTATCTTGCTCTCAGCTACAGGTGTTCAAAAGCTAAGAGCGGGGATGGAATATTGTTGTATAAATAAAACGCACAGAAACCGACACACATTTTTATTTTGAAAAGTTTGCTAAACTTTTTTTTAAATGGTTAATGTTAATGTTTTAAGTTTTTAACTTTTGTAATTTTACCGTTCTTTCTCCTTATCCATTTACTTTTTGAACGTCTTTATCTTCTCGATGGCGGCGTGTTAATCGTTATAATCAGACAAATACAGCAGATTATAGTTGTCTCTTATACGCGTTAACTGCCTTCCACAGTTATATGAAAAATAATTAAAATGCTAGCTTAACAAAGTCATAAAGTAATTTTATTTATTGCAATGTTTACTGCATGATCTAAAAAGTAAAAGCATTGTTTTTAGATCAGTAGACATTTGAGTATTTGGAAAGCCAATTGGAAGGCAATCGTCGGGTTTCGGTTCAAAATTAATTTGATTATTAATCCATATTTTTCCCCGAATATATCTTTATATATCCAAGAACATGTCTAACTCGGCGAGACTGGTAAATAAAGTTCTAAGATCTTGCTCCGCGCTTTTAAAAAGTTTACATTGTAGGGTAAGGCTTTTATACAATAAACAATTAAATAAACGTTGGGTGCGAAACTCAATTTGTCTCATTATGTATTTTATGTTAAGCTTTGTTACAGAATACACATCATATACTATATTAAGATTATCCAAGGCAGCACATTTAAAAATCTGCGGGGACTGATGCTGCAAGAAGTTTATATAAAGTTTGCAGCTTTGTGGATTAGTCCTCAATTTCCAATTTTCTAGAATAATATTTTGAGTATCAGCATAATAAACAAATAGTTTTTGAATCGATCTTAAAGATTCCGTAATATATTCCATAGCTTCGTCGATAATTTCTGAGAACAGTACATGAAAGAATTCCATTTCCGCAAAGTAATTTGTAAGTAATACCTTTACTATAGATGGTTGACCTGTTGGGACTTGGCGAAGCTTAAACAACAGTGCGTAGCTTGAATTTTTAGATGTTTCATAAATAGTTTTGATTTCAGAAGAAAATTGTTCGACTGATAAAGAGGCTTCATAAAAGAATGTTGATAGTTCTTGCATCTTGTAGACATAATTTCTTTCATTTGTGACAATATCTTCGGAGTTACTCAATACAGCCGACAGGGTCAAGTTTTCTGAAGTTTTTCCAGGAAGTGCTCTAACTTATTTTGCAAACTTTGCTTACTGAAATCTGACTTTTCGATAGCATCATAAAATTGCCTGGGTACTTGTAGTGCTTTAAAAGAGTCCCATGTTCTGCCTAGATTTTTAATTCCAGTGCCATTTAATTGTTGAACTTGTTCTGACCACACTAGCCAGTTTATTAAAGTAACAATTAAACTACGCAAATTCATTACGAAACTGCGTAATACAACGCACAATAAATACGATCACAAATTTAAATAAAAGCTAAAATTGAATGAATAAATGCTAAAGAAATTTTCCAAATATATTTGGTCTATAAATAGCTTTAAAAGTTCATGTATGTATAAAAGTATAAGTATATATAAGTATATTTTCATGTGAAAATATTTGAGATAATACGGTCAGACAATTTTCATTTCCTAAAAAGCTTATAGCAATCTTGTAGCAGTTCGAAATCCTGTTCATTATAATTATATATAATTTCTTCGCCATACTAATTTAAAGCTTTTTAAAATAGGAGTAACTTTTTTAAAACATTTTGCTCATCGGGGTATTAAATTTTGACCAAGATCACTAGTCTTGATAAGGATCTTGCTATGCCCGTCTAAAAATTGGGTTTTCAGCAAAAGTGATAATGATACTAGTAACACCCACAAACAGCAGAAACTGTATCCCCCGCAATCTTGTATTTTATTTATAGTTTAAAGCAATACTTATAGTATAATTTTAAAAAATTTAATTAAACTAAATTTGAAAAATTAATATATATAAATATAAATATATATATTAATATATAAATATATATATATATAAATTTATTGTATAATTTTTAAAAATTAATTAAACTAAATTATAATATAATTACAACTTCGCGGTTTGTTGGTTTATAAAAAAAAATATTTTTATTAATCAAAAACTTAAGCGAACGTCGGAGAGAAATTCACGTCTTATACAATTGAAGTATGAATAAAATCTAAATCTAATTTGCAAAGCGAACGCTTAGCAAACCCTTGGCTGAGCTTATTTACTTCTTCATATTGAGCGTACATAGGCTCTCATTTATGTTAACGTTAATTAGGCGCTCTCTTGAGTGGATTGCGCATGGATACAGATCATCCGAGTTTGAGCTACGTGGAAAGTTTTGACCCTTTAAGCTGTGTAAGCAGTTTTCACCCTTCTAGTGGGAATAACGAATAAGACTGCGGATGTTTGTGTTAAATTGTTTACATCGGCCGAATTTGTTATTGTCACCAAGAAGTTGGGGTTCTTATGTGCTAAGGCATTCTTGGTTCTATGTTCTATTGTTGCTAAGTAAGAGAATATATAAAGTGGCTGGTATATGTTGTAGATATATGTTGTGTGGTTGAGCATTACATATGTCACTACCCCACCCTTAAAATTTAGCCTGTCCTAAGGCGGATATTCTAGGATACAATACAGGATTAGTATCAAATACTGTACTAGTATCAAATACTTTGTAATGTGTTGTATGTATTAGTGTGTTCTTTATTTATTTCTTTAGCGTGTAGATATGATAATGGTTCTAACTTAGTTACATTGTTATTGATATAGACCGTTTGTGTGTAGTCTAGTGTTGTGCTTGTGATTAATATGTTTTCTATTTGAACAGAACAATTAAAGGCTTTTATTATATTGTCTCCTTCTATTATAATTTCTCTATTAGTTATACAGTTTTGATTTAATACAATTTTTGATAATTTCCAAGTTAAAATTATGTTTGGTTCTACATAAGTTATTCCAATATTGTTATGTGTTTTTGAATATCTACATTCTGTTGGTATTTGATTTAATATTCCTGTAATACATTTGTTTATTATTGGTTTTCTTGAGTTTTGTTTATAAACTTGATTATCTTGAATATAATATTTATCGTTTACATTTTCTATAAGTATATTATTATCTTCGTCTGGATATGGTACGATGTTAAAAAGGGCAGTTTTTATAATGTCTCTAGGAATATGGGAAATAATAAGTATTTCATTTGCATCTGATTTTAACCACGTAGAAGTTTTTATATTTAGCAATTTTTCGGAATTTACATGTGATAATGGATCATGTTTTAATAATTTGGGATTAAAAATACCAAGTCTTGTTAACTGCATACCAAGTTCTATATCTTCAATGTATTCGGTAAAGTGTTGTAAATTAAATATTAAAAGTTCTAATCTTCTGTCACCTTCACTTATTGCGCTTAAGTGGTTGATTACTTCAATGCCTCTATTGACTACTTCTATTACTTCATTCAATTCATTAATTTGAATACTATGTTAAGAAAGATCGTTTATTTTTTGTTCTAATTCTTCTTTGTCATTTTGATCTAAAATGCCAAAAAGGTATTTATATGCGGTACCTATAATATTAATTAAACCACGTTTATTACGTTTTATCATTCTTATTCCATTCATCTCTCTGTCTAATTTTTCAGTTAAATATTGGATTTGGGCTATAGTACCATATTCTTCAGCTTGTTTAATTAAATTCGCAAAAGTTTGTTCGGTTTTTGTTAAGTTTACGGACAAATAGTGATATTCATAGTTTATAGGTATATTAATTGATCCTTTTTTAAATATAAGATATCCATTTTTAGCTTGTATTGGGTTCACCTCTAGGCTTTGACCACGGACGGCACGGACGAAACATATTATAAATGTTATTATGAATAACTGTTTAATCGGACTCCTCTTGATTTTCGAGAGTTGAGCTGGAATGGTATTTACTGTTATTAATTTTCTTTTGTTTTTTAAATTTAGATTTATAATGTTCAACTTTTCTTCCTCTATTTGTTTCTTCGTAATGTTTCTCATCTATTTGTTCTATACGCCCTGTTTTCTTAAATGGGTTAGTTGTTTTACTTGTTACCAATGGTGCTTGTTTATATCTGGTATCTACTTCATAGCTATGTCTATCTTTATTCAACTTATCTATTTTTGATTGTTTCTCCTTTTGGGTGTCATATGCAGGTGTTCCTGCATAAATGAAAATATCAGCTGGTATTCTACCAGTTGTATTGTGTTTGGTTTTATGATTATATACATAGAGAATAGTTTCAAATTGTGTTATCTTATTTTCTGGGTCGGACTCACTATTAATGATTCTTAACTTTTCATTGACTGTTTTATGGAATCTTTCAATGTCAGAAATTGCATTTTTACTTGTTGTGATATTTATATTCACATTTTTGGACTTAAGCCATAAGTGTAACGCGGAACATATAAAAGCTGAATCTTTATCGGCCTTTATTTCGGACGGTTTTCCCATTTCATTGAAAATTTTAAGGAGAGCTCTTTTCTCTTCCAGCCAGTCTCTACTGCTAACTTCAATCAAGGCGGCATATTTGGAATAAATGTCAATGCATGACAGGAATGTTTTATTATTGATTAAATAAAAATCGATAACATATTTTTCTCTGGGATTAAAAGTTTCTGGTGTTAACTCATAGTTTAGTTTAGTATCTCTATGTTCTGTTTTGGATATGTTACATACTTCGCATTCATTAATAATGTTCTGTATTAACTTTTGGTAGTCTGGGTAATAATATTTTTCTTTGAAAAGGTTAGTTTGTTTCTCTATTCCTGGGTGTAAAAGCTCTCTGTGGCTTTTTATAATTATTTCTTTAAATTCTGAATATGTTTCAATATCTTTTAATTTGATGTTTGATTTCATAACTTTGGTTATGTTATTCGGACTGACAATTTCTATGTAAGCGTTTTGAAATGTAAGGAAGTCTGCTTCGTTATGAAAGAAAATTACGCTTCTTTTAGTATAAAAATATTCTTTAATTAATTCTTTGGCATGGACATTTGTCATTTCTATGTAATGAATTTTAATTTTTGTTTTATGAAAGTATCCTTTAGTTTCTACGGTATTATTATCGTCTTTTATAAATTCTATCTGCCTGTTGTAGTAATTAATTGGCCTCTCCGTTAAGGAAATATAAGATTGGTTATCTTCTTGAGCACTGTGAATAGTAGCTTGTGCTGGTAACGAAATGTTACTGGAGGTTTCTCCTAGGAAGTTTTCTTCAATTTTTACTCTTGATAGAGCATCTGCTACATGGTTTTCTTTACCAGGGAGATATTTGATATGGTAATCAAATTCATTTAATTTGATTTTCCATCTCTGAAGTTTCATGTTTGGCTCCTTAATTGAATCAAGCCAAACCAATGGCCTGTGATCACTGTAGATCTCGAATTTTCTACCAAATAAATAGGACCTGAAATATTTAGTGGCCCAAACAATAGCAAGGAGTTCCTTTTCTATTGCGGAATAATTAATTTCATGTTCGTTCAGAGTTCTGCTCGCATAACATATAGGTTTATGCTCTTGCGATAATACCGCGCCTATAGCAAAATTGCTGGCATCAGTAGTTAGTGAAAAAGACTATTTAAAATCTGGGTGTATTAATATGGGATCGGACGTTTTTAACACTTTTAGTTTTTCAAAAGCTAAGTAATAGTCTGAGTCTTTGATATTTATTATTGAACCTTTTTTTAGTCGTAATGTCATTGGTTTTGCTATTTTAGCGAAGTTTGGAATAAATTTGCGGTAAAAACCGCAAAGACCAAGAAATGATTTTATTTCCTTAGTGGACTTTGGTATAGGGAAATTCACTACGGCTTTAATTTTTGTGGGATTTGGTTTAATACCATCTGTTGTAATTATATGCCCTAGGAATTCAGTTTCTTTTTTAAGGAATTCGCATTTGTCTAGCTGTAATTTTAAATTTGCTTCCCTGAGCTTTAAGAGTACCTTTCGCAAAGACATTATGTGCTCTTCCAATGAAGTGGAATACACAATTATGTCATCCATATATACGAGACAGTTTTTGTATATTAAATCTGCTAAGAGATTATTCATGCAACGTTGAAAAGTTGCGGGTGCATTTTTTAAACCAAATGGCATTCGAGTATATTCAAAATGACCATTTTTGGTGGAAAAAGCTGTCTTCGCAATGGAATTTTCATCCATTTGTATTTGATGAAACCCTTTTGCGAGGTCAATGGTTGTAAAGTATTGGCAATTTCCAAGCTTGTCCAATATTTCATCCATTACCGGTATTGGGTATTTGTCATCAACGGTTATTTCGTTGAGGTTGCGATAGTCAATGACTATGCGAAATTTTGATTTTCCCGATGCATCTGGCTTTTTGGGTACTACCCAAACCGGAGAGCAATACGGAGAATTCGATTTTCTTATGATGCCTTGTTGCATCATGTCTTTCATTTGGTTTTGGACTTCTTCGTCGAAGCTTTGTGGGTATTTGTATGGACGTCTGTAAATTGGGTCTTCGTGTTTAGTTGTTATGACATGCTTAGTTGTACTTGTGAAGGTCAAATTTTCACCTTCTTTGTACTGTATGTCACTAAACTCGTATAAGACACTGGTGAGGGCTTTCCTCTCTTCATCGTTTAGATGATCAAGTCGAAATTCATTTGTTTCATTGAGTTCGTTGTCAATTACATAATTGACATACTCAATATTTAGAGAATCTAATAGGTTTTCTTTTAAACTCTCTTTAGGTGTTTCTTCTTCTTCATTAATATCTTCAAGTCGCAATTTAAATGTGTATTTATTTAAAGTAACTGTATTGGATGTATAGCATATAATTGCTTTGGAATCTTCCAAATATTCCCTGCCTAACAAAATGTCGTATTTTTTTGAGAATTTATGTAAATAAAATGTTTGCTTTGTCGGACATAGTTTACTAGGTTTTAATGAAATTTTTGATTTTAAAATAATTTGACCGTTTATTGTGTGTACATCCAATGGAGCTTTTGAGTTAATCGGACAATTGAAAAAATTTTTACTCATCAAATTTATTGATGAACCTGTGTCAATCAAACATTTGAGTTTGATATCGTTCATAGTTATTTGTATGAATGGGTAGGTTCTTCTTCTTCTACTTCTGATTCCGATCCCGAGGCAAGTTGATGAAAATTTTCACTGGTGTCCATTTTAGACTGACCACTGGAACTTTCACGCTGCCTTTTTTGGGGTTGGTTAGTAGTAGAATAAGATATGGGTTTTTGATAATTTAGAGCGTTTTGCGCTCTACCTTGGTCTAACTTTTGTTTGAACTCGCTGTATGTTGCTTGGTTATTTTCAACCCTTTTTGAATTATTACTTGCATAATTATTTTGATTTTGATTTTGCTGTGTTTGAATATAATAAGGTTTTGTACCTTGGTCATTATTTCCCTTGTTTCATTTGAGATTCATTATTTTTACTAGTGCTTTGTGATGTAGATGGACTGTTTGATTTAGCTTTAACTTTTTCTGTATTTGATACAATTGTATCGTAAAGGCCTTCCCTTTGCGCTACTTGTCTTAATAATGTTGTTGTTGTAATATCGTATCTTGCTAAAGTCATGAACATTCTGTCTGGAATTCTTTTATAAATTACATCTTTTATAGTATTAGCCATTGCGGCGGTATAAAGAGTTGTATTTGTATAATTATTTTCTAGTGATAATTTACTTGAAATTTCGAACATCTTATTTTCTAGTTCTTCTACAAACTTACGAATACTACCACTCCAGTATGTGTTGTAAAGTCTTCTTAGCAGCTCTTCGTATGGGATTTGGATTTTGAATTCATCAATGAGGACTGATCGCAGTTCAGCCCAGGTGTTGCACTGTTGTAGCTGGGACACTTCTTGTGCGTGTCGGGACAGCTGCATCTCGATGGCACTGTAGAGTACACTATGTTGCCTCTTGTCTGTTGTCGGGTATAGGGACATCACGAAGTCCACACGTCTCACAAATGATGCCAGTTCTCTTGTGGAACCGTCAAATGTTGGGATGTGGCGAATCTGGCCCAAAGCCTGATTCAAATGTCGCTCGGATAGAATCATAATTTGTTCACTGGGTTGTGCCATGTTGTTGGCTATTGTTGATTTTTGCTTTTGAATCACTTGGTAGGTTAATACCGGGGTTTTTTTTTTTTTTTTTTTTTTTAATTTTAAGATTCACACACCTTTGTAGCGGTCCAATCAATGTTAGATGGGCTACACTGACCTGGTAACAGTCACACCTTTTATTTATTTTGGTGGGTCACGCTTTAATGGTCACTTGCAGTTTTTAATTTGTATTAATAGTATCCAACATCGAGAGTTAGATAACTATTCACAAATATTTTGTCACATAGATTCTTTTGCGGATCTGCTTTGTATAAACTGAAGCACAAACGAAACTTTGTTCGCCACGAGCTGCGCTTTATTAATCTCGAACTAATTTATTAGCTCTAAGAGATTATGTTCACACGCGGATCCTACCGACTGCGCCAATTACAACTTCGCGGTTTGTTGGTTTATAAAAAAAAATATTTTTATTAATCAAAAACTTAAGCGAACGTCGGAGAGAAATTCACGTCTTATACAATTGAAGTATGAATAAAATCTAAATCTAATTTGCAAAGCGAACGCTTAGCAAACCCTTGGCTGAGCTTATTTAATTCTTCATATTGAGCGTACATAGGCTCTCATTTATGTTAACGTTAATTAGGCGCTCTCTTGAGTGGATTGCGCATGGATACAGATCAGCCGAGTTTGAGCTACGTGGAAAGTTTTGACCCTTTAAGCTGTGTAAGCAGTTTTCACCCTTCTAGTGGGAATAACGAATAAGACTGCGGATGTTTGTGTTAAATTGTTTACATCGGCCGAATTTGTTATTGTCACCAAGAAGTTGGGGTTCTTATGTGCTAAGGCATTCTTGGTTCTATGTTCTATTGTTGCTAAGTAAGAGAATATATAAAGTGGCCGGTATATGTTGTAGATATATGTTGTGTGGTTGAGCTATGTAATGCTATATCACTATATATATTTTATTATATTAAATATACTTCATATTTGATTATATTATATATAAATTTTTACATTATATAAATTTTGAAATAATATCAATTTATATAGATAATAAAATATATATATATAACTTATATATATAAATTTATAACATTTATTTTATATATATAATTTAATATTATATAATATATAATTTATTTATAAATTTAGTTTAAATATATTTTTTGAAAGCATAGCATAAGTATTGTTTTAAACGATATACAAATTTTGCAACTTCTGAGATGGTACGCATTCAAATATAATACAACAGGTGTTGCTAATTTAAAATTGCAATTACGTATGTAAAGCCCATAAACCGCTTAAAACTACTACGCCCACACTTTTGAAACTTATTTTCATATTATTATTGTTTTCCCCAATTTCTATCGATATACCAGAATAATGTTACAATTTCTCGTTCGCACTTCCACTAGCTGAGTAACAGGTATCTGATAGACGGGAACTCGACTATAGCGAAATCTCACGATTTATTATTCATATGTTAAAGAGGAAGTGCAGTGAAATACTACCCGTAACTTTGTAGGGCTGCTTTCAGGCTTAAGATAAATCAAGGTTGTACCGTTATCAATTTTTGACATGATAATTGAATTTATAATATTAATAATGGTATTCGTATGGCAGTTAAAACAAGCGCCGCAAAGACATTATTGAGTTCGCCGACGCTAATAAAAGACGGCCGCATAATTAATACCAAAGGTAAGGGCGCTCATGCAGTTTACGCTAGGCGGTTTTGTGTCGTCGTCGCGATCCCACCATAGAAACCTTTGCGCGTCTGCATCAGTGTATCTAACCCTCATATGATGGAACATTTCGGCTTTGTCGCCACAAGCTCCTACTTGACCGACTCTGAATGAGATTAATAGGTCGACAAGTGGTTTTAGTAAGTCGGGTCCTCGGATCAAATAGTCGTTCAAGCATCTCTCGGCGGATTCTGATGCGGCGTCCCAAGCTAGGCGGATTCTTCCTGACTTATTTGGGCTGACAGTGATGAATGTAGGCAGATACCATGCGTTATCGTTGTGTTGAGTAATTCCTTTATTCGTTGTCTTCCGAGCCTATGTTTTATCGATGAGGTTTTTTACTTGCTTCGGAATTAGTTCACTCTGGTTGGGGAACTTGCGTCGCAAGCCGTCTAAAAGCGCTCTGGTAGCTGTCCTGCCATGTAAGACCGTCTTCGTATCGGCCGTCTTTGAAAACCGTAGTTGGTTTTAAGTGGTTCAAAGCCTGAGTGTTTCTATGAAAAACTTGCTTTATCGCCATCTAAATGGCTGCAACTGCAAGTGTGAATGTTAACACGCCCGAGTGTCCAGCCCGGTCGGGTTTTCGATGCTATGTGTAATGACCCACTTAATCACAATAACAAGCGGAAGGTTTTATAGTCTAATGTACGTTTCTTTATTTTGATCTATGGCACTCGCACACCCTCGCCGCTTGGTAGTTCACACTAGAATAATCTCTTCTCTCACTCCGCTGCCTGCTTTCCCTTATATTTTTCAATAATGTCTTTATCTCTTTCCCCAGAGTCTAAGGTTTTTTCGCAGATATCCCCAATGCCTGGTATTTTGTCACGGATGACTCTGTTGAACATTAGCTTTGTGGGCGCTGACCCTGTTGTTCCATGTGGGGTTACATTGTACATAAGAACAAATTTTTGGATTTCCTCTTTGTAGTTTTTCCCATTTGCGTATGCTATTTTTAGGCGTTTCACAAGGGCTCTGTTCATGTTTTCAACTTCCCCGTTTGCTTGCGGCCAATATGGTGGGGTTCTAACCTGTTCAATGCCGCACGCTTTGCAGTAGTTAAAAAACTCTTCGCTAACATATTGGCGTCCATTATCAGTTCGAAGGTATTCAGGATATCCCAGTCTACAAAAGATCTCTTTCATTGCCTCTATCAGGGTCGTTGAAGATATGGTTTTAAGAAACTTATGCTCCATATATCGTGAGAAATAGTCAATAAAGACTAGAACATATTCATTGTTGGGTAACGGACCTAGCAAATCCGACGCTACCCAAATCCAGGGGCCAGTGGGAAAAGGATTTCTATCCATAGGGGGTGGCCGGATGTCTTGTGATACCAGGCAACAATCTCTGCAAGCATTGACAAACTTTTCTGCCTCTCGGTCTATTTGTGGCCACCATACTTTGGACCGCAGGCGGCGTTTCATTGCTGTCTCGCCAGGATGACCTTCGTGGGCTAACTCCAGTATTTTTACTCTCAGAAATGTTAGCACGACTACGCGGTTTCCCCTCAAAAGGAGCGAGCCAACCGCTGAAAGCTCGTTGCGAAACGGGTAGAAGCTCACTGAACTATCGGGCTTCCAGGAGTCGTTCTCCAGGCAACTGATTGCGTCCATAATCTCTTCATCCCTCTTGGAAGACTCAGCTATTTCAGGGATTGTCATTGATCTTGGGATGGAGCTCTGTACGACGCGTAGGATGCTGTATTCCGTCCTGAGATCGATTGGTCCTACCGTAGGTAGTTGACAGAGTCGAGACAACGCATCTGATATGTTGTCTTTTCCGGATTTATAGATAACGGTGAACCTATATGCCTGGAGCCGCAGCAGCCACCTTTCAATGCGGGCCAGGGGCTTGGATGTTGGTTTGAAAATGGCTTCCAAGGGCTTGTGATCAGTTACGAGTTCGAAGTGCAGGCCTGCCAGATAGTAATAAAATTTCTCCACTGCCCAAACCAGGGCTAGGCTCTCCTTTTCCGTTTGGGAGTAGCGTTTCTCCACCTCCGACAGGGCCTTGCTAGCAAAGGTAATTATTAATGGTTCGTTGTCGACTTTGAATTGCAATAACACAGCCCCAAGGGCAACCAGGCTAGCGTCCGCAATCACCCGTGTTCGATGCCTTGGATCGAAATATGATAGTTCGGGTACCTTGGATAGGAGATTCTTCAGGTTGTTGAAAGCATTTTTCTCGGCTTCGCCCCAGGTGAATTTGTTTTCAGTTTTCAGCAGTTTTCTTAGAGGATCTGTATGACTTGCAAGGTCCGGAATGAACTTCCCGACGTAGGTTACCAAACCGAGGAAGCTCCGTGTTTCCTCTTTGTTCTTCGGGTCTCTGAAAGATCGGATGACGTCAATTTTCTCGGGGTCGACTTCTATTCCCTTGTCGGATAAAATATGTCCGAGGAATTTTAGTTTGCTTGTCTTCCAGATGCACTTCTCTCTATTCAGTAGGACATTATTTTCCTGGAAGATCTTGCATACTTCTTTTACGGCGCTGTCGATTTCGAGGTCAGTTGTGCCAAAGATGATGACGTCGTCGATGAAGTTCATGGCGTTAGGTACCGCAGATAACATCTGCTCGAGAAGGCGTTGAAAAATTTCGGGAGCAGAATTTACTCCAAACATCAAACGCTTATAGCGGAAAAGTACCCTTGGGGTTATGAACGTTGTTATTTCCCGGCTCGATTCCTCAAGGGCCACTTGGTGATAGGCGTCCTTGAGGTCTAGGCGTGCGAAGAATTTAGCCTTTTTGAGTCTGGTCATAAAGCAGTCGAAAGTTGGTAATGGATAGTTTTCCCGTAGGATTGCTTTGTTTGCCAGCCGCATGTCAACACATAAGCGGATGTCCCCGTTCTCCTTAAACGCAAGCACGATGGGAGATATCCAAGCACTCGGCCCCGTGACTGGTTCAATTATATCTCGACTCAGGGCATCCGCCAGTTTTTCTATGACTTTGTCCTCGAGCGCTGCCGGGATTCGTCTCACTGGTTGCTGAACGGGTTTTACGTCATAATCGATAGAGAGCTTTACTTCAATGTTTTTCCATTTCGGAAAAGGCTTCATTTCTTCAATCCGGTTAATGTTTCTTCCCAGTCGGAGGACTTTTAACTCGATAGCCGTGTCTCGGCCCAATAGAGACAATCTCTCCATTTTCAATCACGTAAAATGAGGCAATCTCTTCGGCACCCGGCTCCACAGAAATTGGGGCCTCGAAAATACACATTACTCGAAGTAATTTATTAGAGGCATAGGCTCGGAATTGCTTTTCTGTATGGGTTCTTACGTTAAAGACCGTGGCTTTTCTCTCCACTAACAGAGACCAGTCCGCGTGGCTGATAAGGTTAAACTTGCACCCCGAGTTAATCATTGACAGGAATTTCACGGCCTCCCACTCGGCATCGTATTACCTCCTCTTCATCCTCGCTTGACACTTTAAAGCAATGTGCCTTGCCCTTTTTTAGCTTGGAGCTGGTTGCCTCCTCTTCGACAGAGCGTATATACGTGTGAGGCCTTTTCAGGTTATTCCTTTGGGATTTAGGGAATCGGCTGTTCAAGTTAGTTCGGCACTTCCTGGCGAAGTGTCCAGGCTTCGAGCATTTATTGCAAGTCACATTTCTTGCCGGACATGATGGATCATTGTGTGTATGTCCGAATTTCCCACATCTGGGGCATTCCCCACTCTGCTTGAAACCACGATGTGCAATTTTACAGATGGGTTCCGTAACTGGTCTCGATGCCATTTCTTTTGATTCCTTGTTGATCTGCTCCTCAACCTGACATGCTTCGATCACTTCCTCTAGTGAATTCTCCTTTCCCAGGAGTCTTTTCTTGAGGTCTAGAGGTGCCCACACATCTATAATTTTATCTTTAAGACATATATCCTCAATCTCCGCTTTTGAAATTCCCAATGCACATCTTTGCATTTGTTGACGGAGTCGCAGCATAAAATCCCCAAAGCTTTCTGTGTCCAACGGTGTCAGACCTCTGAATAGATGTCTCTCAAACGTTGAGTTCTGCCTCGGTGAGAAGTGTTTATTTAAATGGTCGATGAGGATTTTATAGATGTCTTCTTTATTTTCCTCGTTGGGCTCAACCAGCGCCCCAGGTAGAGAGTATACTACTGACTGGAGCTCCTCCCAAAAGCAGTAGCTTACTCCTCTTCTGCTTCTCGGTAACAATACCCTCGGCCTCGAGGTAAATTGTAAAAGACCTCAACCACTTCTCCCATTCATTTCGGAGGATTGCCTTGTCGATGACCTCGCATAGAAATGGTTTAATGACACCGTCGGTCATTTTCAATACGGGACCTAGAATTGAGGTTTACGACGAAAGACATTATTAGATTTATGACTTGACTTGTAATTAATACCCGGCTCTCTTAGGAGCTTGTATTTATTACCCAGCCTCAGTTCAATAATACCTCCAATTTACATTTGGGGTTTCGTTGTTTCCGTTTTTCCTTTTTTTTTTTATTTTATTAATTCCATTGGCTTGTGGAGAGAATACTGATCCACCCGACCTCTAACCTTTTATTTAAAACTCAAACCGATTGTAATATTTTTTCCTTTTCCTCTTTTTTTTTAAATTTCATTTTTTTTTTGTTATTATTTAAAATATGCTTTGGATTGTACCACCACCCAGCTTCTCTATTTAGAGCTTATAATGCGTACTCGGCCCTTGCAACTCTTTGGTTGCTAGAGAAATTTCTCTCTAGCTCGCCTTTCAAGCTTGTAATATTTTTCCTTTTTCCTTCTTTTTTTTTTTAATTTAATTTAACATTTTTCAAAATATGCTATGGCTTGTACCACCACTCAGCGCCTCTATATAGAGCTTATAATGCGTACTCGGCCCTTGTAACTCTTTGGTTGCTAGGGAAATGTCTCTCTAGCTCACCTTTCAAGCTTGTAAAGAGTATTACTCTTAACTCAGCATTATTGGTTGTTTCCTTTTCACTGTCCTCTTCTCCTCTTCTCTCTAACTCACCTTCTGTAAAGCTTGCGAAGAGTAATCTCTTCACTCAGCCTATCTGTCTGAGTGCGTGTGTGTTGGACGGAAGAGAGAGAGAGAGAGAAAAAATTGTGCATACAAAATCACTCATTCTGCTTTGTGCTTAAAATCAGTTTATGTTGGCAACGTGCAATCTGCATTCACGCAGCTTATTCCCTCCATCCTCTTTCTTCACATTTTCATGCATATATGGGCCGGTTCGCCCGTTCAATCACACACACACTCACGCACAGCCTAATCACGCCACTCGTTTACCGTAATTTCGCGCCTTTTTCCTAGTCCGTAGGATTTACCAAAGTTGTAGTTATTCTTAATATCATTTACCGATTTTCTCCACTCGTCGCCATTGTAATGACCCACTTAATCACAATAACAAGCGGAAGGTTTTATAGTCTAATGTACGTTTCTTTATTTTGATCTATGGCACTGGCACACCCTCGCCGCTTGGTAGTTCACACTAGAATAATCTCTTCTCTCACTCAGACGCCGGGCGATCGTTAGCGTCTCTCCCGATGCTTGGTTGTTGGCAATGCCGGTCGCCACACTTTGTATTGGTGGTTACAGGTTCCTTCGTATCTTTAGAGGCAGGGCTAGATTCCAGTTGTTTTGCGCCGATGTGTTTGGTGGGACGAGCGTTCTGATATGATTCTATAAGACCTTTTAGGTACCGAAATCTCTGGGCGATGTCGCGGATGTCGAGTGACTGAAGGGCATATTCAAGTGGTCTACGCTGTGAACGTCCCGCAACTTGTACTTAGTTCCGGTGCGAGAGTTGGATGTGTTGAGTAGGGATCTCTCACGCATAGTCGGCGTGCTTGGTGTCATTTGCCCACCGGAAGCATAGTGGTTGCCTGACACCGCTTACGTTAAGTTGCTTAAAGATTTGGCTGTCAATGAGTGTGACGGACGAACCCTTATCTAGAAAGGCAAAGGAATTAAATGTAAAGAAGATACCACGGGCCCGGCGAGGCTCGACATTATCAATCAAGGGCCGGACTCGGTGCGGCGGGGGTTTGTATTAAACCCGGCACAAGCCTGCCATAGATGCGGAAGCCAGGATCACTGGACGCGGGAGTGCAGGAACCGTCCGAACCAGGGGCAACCTGGGTTCGCAAGGTGCCGCCCCTCGAAATTCATAGGCAAACTGAAGGCGGAGGAAAGGCAACTGTCCGCCACAGTGCTCATAGACGGAGTGGAAGTTAAGGCCACGATGGACACCGGAGCCACGGCTAGTTTCATTAGCGAAGAGCTGGCGGACAGGTTGCAGGCGGCGGGAGAGGTCGTACCCACGAGGAGAGAAGTGCGAATGGTGGATGGACGGTATGAGGAGGTCACATTCATGATCGAGTTGGATATAGGACTCGGAGAGAGGACCGTACGGATGCAGCTGCTGATCCTCCACAACATAATCGACGCTTTATTGCTTGGATGGGATTTCCTAACGAGAGTGGGAGCAAGGATGGAGTGCGCGGGACTGAGCGAAAGAAAGACTGTCAGTAGCGATTGTGGAGAGGACGTCGGAGTTCGCGAAGGAGGATGTTGACGACTTCCTAAGATCGGAATTGGCAAATCTAGCGAAAGTGCAAGGGACGTCAACAGTAGCGGTACACAAAATAACGATGAAGGACGATCAACCGGTCGCAGCGTTACTACCCGAAGAACCCAAAGATGCAGGTAGAAATCAACGCCAAGGTTGACGAATTGCTGCAAAAAGGATGCATCGAGCCGTCGAGGAGCCCATACAGCTCACCAATAGTGATGGTGAAGAAAAAGACGGGTCAATGTAGGTTGTGTGTGGATTTTCGCCAGATAAACGCAAGGTCCGTGAAGGACGCGTATCCAATGCCAATGATTAACTACATTCTGGACTTGAAGGACGGATACTGGCAGATTCCGTTGGAAGCGGGAAGCCGGCAGTATACGGCATTTACGGTGCCGGGAAAGGGCCTGTTTCATTGAAAGGTAATGCCATTCGGACTGCACTCCGCGTCGGCAACGTTCCAGTGGGCGTTGGACCAGGTGATAGGACCCGAAATGATGCCGCACGCTTTTGCATATCAGGACGATATCATAGTGATCGGACGGACACTGCAAGAGCATGTGCGAAACTTGAATGAGGTTTTCCGGAGGCTGCGGGCGGCGAACCTGAAGGTGAATACGGATTAGTGCAAATTCTTCAGGAAGGAACTGCAATACTAGCGCAGCTTAAGCCGCCAGGAAACGTGAAGGAGCTGAGGCAGTACCTGGGAGTGGCGTCGTGGTGCAGACGTTTTGTACCCGACTTTGCGACGCTAGTACAGCCACTGAATGCCCTCCTCAAGAAGCAGGCAAGGTGGGAGTGGACGGACGCTCACCAAAAAGCGTTTTAAGCCGTCAAAACCAGGCTGGACGCCCACCCGATCCTTGCATGCCCGGATTTCTCCAGGACGTTCGTGCTGCAGACAGACGCCAGCGACTATGGGCTTGGCGCGATCCTCACACAACTTTCCGATCAAGGCGAACGGGTGATATCCTACTCCAGTAGGACGCTAAACGGAGCGGAAAGAAATTATTCCGCAACGGAGAGGGAATGTTTAGCTATAGTGTGGGCCGTCAGGAAGTTAAGACCGTACCTGGAGGGTTACCACTTCAAGGTGATAACGGACCACATGGCCTTGAAATGGCTAAATAGCATCGAGAGCCCGTCCCGAAGAAGCAAGGTGGGCACTGGAGCTTGAACAATACGACTTTGAAATTTCGTATAGGAAGGGCCAGCTGAAAGTCGTTGCGGATGCCCTATCGAGGCAACCTCTTCAGGAAACGTGCCGCAGGATGAGGACGGAGGACGAAGGACACCCAGACGAGCAGCAGGGATGCAGGTGGACGGAAGGGATGCGAAGGAAAGTGAAGCAGTAGCCAAAAAAATTCCCAGACTATCTGGAGGAGGCTGGCCAGCTATACCGCCACATTCCGCATCGAGCAGGGAATGAGGATGTGGCGTCATGGAAGCTGTGTGTGCCCTGCCAGGAAAGGCAGCGCGTCATGGCCGAGAACCACAACATGACAACGGCAGGTCACCTAGGTAGTCGGAAGACGATTGCGAGGGTGGCAGCCCGGTACCACTGGCCAGGAATGCACCGGGACATTAGGAAATACGTACGGAGCTGCAAGAGCTGCATGAAGTACAAGTCTAACCAACTGCAGGCAGCAGGAAAAATGCTGACCCAGGTGCCAGAAGAGCCATGGGCAACCGTGTGTGCGGATTTCGTAGGACCTTTGCCTCGGTCGAATGCTGTTGGTCCTGGTGGACAAGTTTTCTAAATGGACCGAGATCGTCCCGATGCGGAGGGCAACCACAGAGACCCTGTTCGCGAGCGAATAGTGGCCAGATACGGGGTGCCCAAGGTCATGATAACGGACAATGGAGTCCAGTTCACCAGCAGGGCACTCAAGAGGTTCCTGGAGGAGCTGGGGTGCGACACCAGTTCACGGTTCAATATACCCCGCAAGAAAATCCCACGGAAAGGACCAACAGGGCTGTCAAAACAATGATTGCGCTGTTCACGGGGGATCAGAGGAGGTGGGACGAAACCTGGCCGAAGCTGCAGCTGGCAGTAAACACGAGCGTGGCGGAGTCCACCGGATACTCGCCAGCATTCATCACCCATGGAAGGGAGCCAAGGCTGCCGAACGCGTTGTTTGACGAGCAGACAAGTGGGACAGGCAGGTGTACACAGACGCCTGCAGAGAACGCAGAAAATCTGAAGGAGATCTTCGAATTGGTGCGGAGGAGCATGGAGAAGGCGGCGCAGGGCCAGGCGCGGCACTATAATCTCCGGAGACGGCCATGGAAACCCAAGGTGGGGGACACAGTGTGGGCCAAGGAACACCACCTTTCGAAGGCAGGCGAAGGCTTTGCAGCGAAAAACGATTTATTTGAACTCGCATCCGATTCGGTATAGTAAGTTACACCTTCAGTGCGCTTATACACGTAGACATCTGTAATTCTTAGGTCGTGAAGTTTCTTTTGATGGTAGCGAAAGTGTTCGATCAGGTTAAGATATTCCAACGAACGAAATTGATTATAAATCAATTATCGGACCTAAACTGAACAATTCATCTACAGTCCCATCCTGTCTTCAAAGGGTGTCCGCAATTCATAAGCAACGAAAAATTTTCGCAGTTCTTCTAATTTGAAAAATTCTTTCTCACTTAAACTTGGTTTTATTTCCAACTTTCTTATTTCCAAAATAAAATTTCGGACTGCTTTTTTAGACACTCTATTGTTTTTTCTGACTTCATAATGATCTTTTGTATTTTTTGTTCGTGTATAATACTACAGTAAAATAAAAAAAAATGTTAGCTTATCTTTTGGCGATGGCGATACGTTCCTGAGCTGTGTCGTTGGCGTTGTCGTTTGCGATGCGTCGTTGGCAGGTTCCTGGTTTTTTCTTCCTTCTCTCTAGTTGACGTTGATGCTAACGATGATTTTGTGTTTTCTTTTTTTTTTGAGTTGGTAGCACTTCTTTTTTTTTGTGTCCACTTATTCGTACACTGTATATGCGCTTATTAGGCACTTGTGTACTTTTTTTTTGTGCACTTTTTAATTTATTATGCTCTTATGGCATTTATTAAACGCTTTTATTGCATTTACAAACTTTTGATACCGTTCGTATAAGCACTTTTTCACTTGGTAATGTATGGCCTCAAGCACGCCAAACCATAATTTATTATGGTTACAAAGCAGCCTTTATTAGCTACTTATGGGCAGAACTGCAGATCTGCGTCCACGCCATTTAACCCGGATTGCAAGTTTCCTGCCAAGTTGACGAAAAAATATCAATTATCAAAATATAGCGTTAGAGTAGGCGTAAGTTACGTCGTGTCCCCGTATCAGTTGTTTATATACCTTGTATTGAGTTTTTGAGTTTGGAAATAAATTCAACCTTCTGCTTTTGCTACTCAAGAATAAGCAAAAAGTATATTTCTTCTCGGTTCTACATGTAGGATACATTTCAAGTGCCGTTTGCTACGAAACCCTTTACGCCCCTGACCGGATACCCTACTCAGTGGTCTGACGATTTTTTATGGATGTTGAAAATCAATCCTCAGTCTGCACTTCTGCGTCCGGCTTGAATATTCCAATACCGTGTCACTGTCCGTCTCACTGACCTGGTTAAGTCGTCACCGATAACTCCTCCCCCCTCAAGACGGAACGACGGCCATAAAGAAGGTATGGTAGGAGTTCCGGGAGTCGGCATAGGAGTAGTTATGTAGATTATCCTGTTTCTCCTCAAGGTCCACGCGGCAATTGCTAGCACGGTAGACCTTCAATTAAAATGTATATCGTCATCAAGTGGGTTGCCGCCTTACTCCGCACAGTGCCAAGAACTCACTCGGTCTTGAGTGTATTGAGATGGAGTTGGTGGAGATTGAGTGGTTCTATTGTATGTATAGCTAATATCGCTAGTTTTTGTTATATCCATCTGCCATCTATCGGTCTATCTTGTACCATTGATGAAGATGGATCAGTTGTCGTGGTTTATAGCAGATGTCCCGCTGAATATTTTGTAGGGTGTGCAGTTGGAGGTTAAGGTGACGTTTTCCGCGTTAAGGATGATTAGGAGTCCTCCTACGGGGCTCGCATCTGGTTTGTGGATGTCACCACAGTGCAGGTCGCTTTCTTGTTGGCCAGTAAATTGAGAAGACATTCTGGGTTATCAGGGTCGGTGGTGGTTTCGCAGGCAAATATCTCGTTAATTCTAATATAATGGTTATTAAGTATATCAGAACTTAATATACTTAATAACCATTAATCTTAATAACCATTTATCTTCTAAAATAAATTTGGGTAGGCTTACAATTTCCGTCCCATTGAACGGTATGGTTACAATTTGCTACAATGTATAATTTTTCCGTGACAAAATTGTTATCTTAATTTCAAAGACAATTGTTTTCTAATCCGCACTAGTTTCAAGTGTTAATAAGTCCGCACTAGTTTCAAGTGTTAATAAGTCATAGACTTCATGGTCTGCTTTTTTTCTAATTTTATGTTCCGTTAATGATTTCCCGATTTTTTGAACTTCAGATTTATTTTATATATATTTGGAGACAATATTGAGCTTCGCAAATAAGATGCTTTCTGCTATGCCTGCCAAATGGGTAAAAAGAAGATCTAGATTAATGATAATTCTGGTCAAAAATTGACTCAACTCTGTATATATTTTTTTGAATATCGTGTTCTGGTTGAAGTTAATGAAGTTATTTATGATTTATTGTTCTGCGTTGATATGGGCCTTAATTTCTTTGAATCTTAATATTGTCTCGTTTTGAAATTGCTCGTTATTTTCCGCGTTCTTTCCTAACTGTTTTAATTCTGAATTGATTTTCTATTCGTCGTCGTCAGCGGCATCCATGACTGCTTTGACTATGGTCCCTAATCCGCGATTAAAAGGTCCCTCCTAGATCTGTTATTACCCTCGTTGGGTAGTAGTGAAGCGAATTTTTGCTCTGTTTGCTCTAGTTTCTTGAATAATGTTTTCATTTCGTTAATGTTTGGCTGGCCTGGCAGATTCGCTATTAATTTATATAATTTGTCAGTAGTGTCTATTTATTCTTCCAAGTGGAGACAAGTGTCTAATTGTCGTAAACGATGCTATTGCCCGGGCTGTCCCGTCTAGTCTATTTATGTCTAGCCGTTGGCCCATGCTCAACGTCAACCTGTAAAGAGAAAAGTTTCGGGATAGTCAGATCGTAGTTTATGGTTTCGGAGGTAATGTGATTTTCCTAATTTTTTGCTTGTGTATTTTCTGTTTCTGATTGTTTGTACAGTGACCCCATTATGGAGTAATTTAATTCCTTATATTTGCTTTCGGATGACAAAGCCGTCAATAGGTGTGGTATTGGGATTTTTCCGGGATTCGTTTAGTAGCGATATGCGCTTTTGGGCTGGGTTCTCCAACCGGTTCTTAATGTCGGGGTAAAGCTTGGCCTGAAATTCGTTCAGTTTTGTCATGTAGTCATGTGCGTCGTTGAATTTTACTGTTTTTCGAAAATATGAGTACGACCGCTGAAAAGTTCAAACGGCGTGATGTTCGTGCTTGAATGTATTGCAATATTATATGTTATAATGGTTTCTGCCATTATCTCGCCATGGTCCAAATATAACATAGCATTGACTTCCTATAGATTTCGCTTAAGACTATTGAGCATCTGTAGATTTTATAAAGGCGAGTTCGCAAAATATTTGGAATAAGCTTCCTGTATCATTAAAAAAATTTAGTTGGTTGCTAATATGGCTAAGGTATTATGTGGTTTTAGTATTGTTTTTAGGATCTCAGTTACCTTTTCTAAATTAAAGACAGGTTCCGAAATTGGTCTCCCGATTTTGTTTTTGAAGGGTGTGCTCACCACAAGTGAGGGCCTTCCTCCTATTTTAAAGATGGCCTGTAAGTTAAAGAAATTGAGAGGGCTTTTGGTGAGTGGAATGGTATTCGGGTGGCTACGTGGCACGTCCGGCTCGATTCTGCTTAATGCATCCGCTACTACGTTTTGTGAGCCTTGCTCGTGATCCAGTGTATACTGGTATTCACTCAAATAGTCCCTCCAACGAATTAGTTTAGCATTTTTTTTGACTAAAATTCCTCCCTTAATTGCTGGGATATTCGTTTGGTAATGCGTGCAAAGTATTTTATAATCTTCCTGTAGAAGCCAATTAGTCCCAAAAATGATTTAATCTGTCAGCGAGTTTTAGGACATGGAAAATTTTTAATTGCATAAATTTTATTCGGATTGGGCTTAACGCCTTCTTGAGTTATTACGTGCCCTAAAAAATCGATATCCTTCCTAAGGAAATTGGACTTTTATACTTGGATTTTTAGATTTGCATGGCGTAACTTTGTGAAGACGAAGTAATATCAGCTAAGTGACTTTGAAGGGAGGATGAAAAAATTATTATGTCGTCTAAGTAGACTAAGCAAATGTCGCCACCAATGTCGCCGCCAATGTCCACAACCCTTTGGAAAGGTGCAGGGCGAAAGGCATTCTATTGAATTCGTAGTGAATTCGTCCTCGACCGAAAATGCCGTTTTGGCTTTAACTTTTGGGTTCATCTAGATTTGATAAAATCCACTTGCTAGATCTAAAGTAGAAAAATACTTGGCTCTACCTAATCTGTCGAGGATGTCATTAATGTTGGGGATAGGATATCTATCAGCTATTGCTTTATCGTTAACTTCCTGAAGCCTATAACCAGCCTGCACTTCTTATTACCGTCCGATGCGGCCTTCTTTGGCACTACTCAACCAGGTGCTCCCCATGGACAGTGGCTGTTCCTGATAATATCTTGCTCCAGTATCTTCCCTTTCTGTTTACGGACTTCCTACTTATCGATGTAAGGGTATCGATACGTCTTTGCGTGGACCGGATTATCATCTGTAGTATTAATGCAATGCTTAACCGTATTGGAAAAAGTTAAGGGCTTCTTATCGTTATAAAAAATTCTTGGAAACTTTTACAGACAGTAAGAAGTCCTTTCTTTTCCTTCTTATTAAGATGCTCCGTCTGAATATGGTCAAAGGTCTGTTCTAGTCCGATTGAAGGTTCTGGGCTTGATGTTAAATTGTATACTTGGTCGAATTTTCGAATCGAGCCATTAGCTATGTAGAGCCGTATTAGCCGTGTAGAGTTTTCCGGTGATGGTAAGGCTGTCGTTAATGTTTAAAGAATTACAGTAAAATTCCCCATTAGCTAAGTTGACCGATAATCTAGGGCAGGTTTTACTCTGGGGTTGTATGTAGAGTTCGTCTGTACCCTTGTTAGTTTCCGTCGGTATATGAATGCATGAAAAGGGTGTTTCAAGTTAAAGGTTCTTTATATCTATTTTCGTCTTTCGCGCCATCAAAAAATCCATTCCGAGGAGCCCGTAAAAGTTCGGGCTAAATTTAAAAAGTAGAAGGCTTGCCTCGCCTTCCTCCATAAACTCTGCGGGTATGGGTATGGAGTTTTTGTTTTTAAGATGTAGCTTTCCAAGACTGTTGTAATTTCAACGTTGTTACTTAGGGTTTGGGTCATTCGCAGGAACGAGGTAGGGATCAATAAATGAGTAGGAAGAACCGGTATCAATGAGAAATTTGTGTAATTGCGGGGAATCAAAAAGTTGTATAACTACATAAGGTAATGATACCCCATGTTTTGTCTTATTTATGTAGCCGACCTGTCGGTCGAGGCTTTTGGTTGAAAACTTACGCTGACGTCAATGTTATTTAAGTTAGACGGGTTTCCCCTTGCACCCCCGTCTCTTTGGTTGGAGTTAGATGAACTTGCCCTATTGTCATCTCGGTTTTGGGAATTATTTCGTCGATCCCGGTTCTGGGATGAGTTTGGTCTGAAGGGATTGTTCCCTGGGTAAGAATTGTTCCAGTTGTTCCTCCTATTATTATTGGAGGAATAGCCGTTGCCTCGTCTATAATTGGTGGGGTAATTATTATTACTGTTTCTGTAGTTTCTATTGTCTCCCCCTCTTTAGACATTCTGTCCTTGTCTGGGACGGTCCGCGTTGAGTCGGTTTGTCTTTGGAATATAAAACTTTGTTCAGTTTGGTACCATTCGTATGCCTGTTCGATTGCTAGTGGATCGCGTAATCCAACCAAAAAATCATTGAGGCAAATTCCATCATATACCGCTCTGGTAATGCCAGTATCTCGCTCCTGAGTCTGGTGATCTCCAAAAATAGTTTTGTTAGAGTCAGTCCTTGCGGTTGGTTTTGAATTCCCGCTATTGGCTCCGTATTCTTGCATGCTTACATGCGTTTCAGATTGTCCCTCATTCTGTCCCATTCTAGTTTCGTGTCAAGATCATTTAATTATTCGTCCGCCCTTCCAATTAATTTGTTCCTTAGTGTTCGTAATAGTAATTGTCCGTACGGGGCTTGGTCCGTACCCCTAATAAGCATTATAATTTCCTCGACACTGACTATGAACTTTTGAAGAGTCCCCGGGGTTCCATCAAAGGTCGGTAGTTGTTTGACAAATGCTAAGATATCTTTCGGATTTAACGAAGTGCTCAGAGTGGTATTGATTGAGGTATTTAGTATAGTGCTATTGTTCCCCATATTATTTGACCCGCGGGAAATCGGGCTAGTGGTGACGTTTCCTGAGTTCATGATCAATCGATCGTTAAAACTAATTTTTAGGTTATTATTTGTAAGGGTGATTCGATGTAATGGTTGTATTTAATCTGTTTGAATATCCGCTTTTTTTTCAATTGTATTTACGTTTACTTGTGTTGGTTTGTTGGTAATATTTTGTAATTGTTTTTTAATGTTGGGTGTTGCTAGTAATAATTTCTTAAGTGTTGTGTTGCTATCTGCAATGGGTAAAATTAGTGTATGTGTTTTCAAAGTGGATTGAGGGTACTATTTTCCCCTTATATAAAGCCGCCGGCCCAAAGTGATTTTAATAATTTGTTGCGTTGAGTGCTTGAGTTAGAGAATATATTTTTTTGTTTTGTTTATTATTTCATTTAATATGCAAAAGGACCCGCTTCAAGTTGGTACCGCGACAATGTTGTCATGTGTATATTTTTTATTGTTTTGGTTTCATATAGTCCAAGTCACAATGTAGCGACTGGCCGCTTCGTTGAAGTGGTCGGTAATTTGACCGTTCGACTGGTGGTCAGGCGTGGGGGGGTCTCCTTCGAGCCGCTGCTGACTTGAACGATTCTCCCACTCCAAAGTCCCACACAAGCGGTCGTATCGATGCAAGCGGTCGTATCAGTGGAAAATTCCCGCACTTACAATCCGTTCCCATGTTTGGGGAACAAATGGCCCCTGCGTTGGTCTAGTTAGAGATAAGATTAGAACATGTAAATTTCATATTAGCTACATAAGCAGGATTTAGAGAAATAAAATTTAGTTTGAAATATCAACTCAACTAATGTAGACGTTTGCTTATTTTGCAACCTCTTTACATTTTCGTCAATCGAGCCTTCGAAAAAATATAAACTTCGACTTTGCAGTTTCCCCCTCTATGGTAAGGGACTCAAAGAAAGGCCAGCTCCTTAAAGCGTTGCTAGGTTAATCTTGCAGCTGAAGGTAGCAAAAATAATTAACTCTTGTTTCCCCCTACCAAAGTTAAGGAACAGAGTATAAAATTATAGAAGCAAAAAGATACACAAGAATCTTTTATCTTTTTAAAATAAAACAAGCACCTTATAGTCTAAATAGCTAACGGCTGCCGTGTAACCATAATAAATTATGGTTTGGCGGGCTGGAGGCCATACATCAGCAAGTGAAAAAAGTGATTATACGAACGGTATCAAAAGTTTGCAATAATGCAATAAAAGCATTTAATAAATGTCATAAGACCATAATAAATTAAAAAGTGCACAAAAAGTGCCTAAGCGCCTAAAACCCAAAATCATCGTTAGCATCGACGTCAACTAGATAGACGGAAGAAAAAACCAGGAACCTGCCAGCGAAGCATCGCCAACGACGCCTCGCAAACGACAACGCCAACGACACAACTCAGGAACGCATCGCCATCGCCAAAAGATAAGCTAAATTTTTTTTTAATTTTGTTTTAATATATAGAGTGTCTAAAAGACACTGCAAAAATTATTCGTTGTTAATCATAGCAATTTATCAAAGATCGACATTGTCGATCATGAATATTTAAACAACGCGTCGAAAGTAGAGCAGGCATTCTGTAGAAATGTTGGGCAATTTTGAATATATCTAGAAGAGACGTCAAAACTAATAGATATTAGTCTAGATTTCCTTCAAATAAGAAAAAACCACATATAATTTCTTTGGAATAAAATATTTAACCATATTTATTTTGAAAGTTCGATATTTGAGGATAAAATTATTGAACTTGAGTTTGACAAGCAAAATACTTTAACAGCCATAAATAGTCGAGTCAGTGGGACAGCTAAGAAAGCTGAAATGTCGACGGTTGTTAAGGCAGATAAATTCAAATACCCACTTTCTTTGGTGATTCCAAAGAATGGGATCTTTTTAATAAGCTCTTCACTGTTCAGACATGAACACGGATATACATATGATATTATATGTATATATATGTACGTAAAACGATTGGACCGCTGCAGCACATGTATTGTCAAACATGTGTCTGCCTATACTTAAAAATAAACAACGCCTGAGCGTTAGAGATAAAAATACCACGAACTCCTGCGTGGGTTCATCGCTTGAACAACGATGCAGGCGGTCGTATCAGTGGAAAATTCCCGCAATTACAATCTATTCCCATGTTTGTATAACAAATGGAAACTGCGTTGGTCTAGTAAGAGATAAGATTAGAACATTAAATTTCATATTAGCTACCTAAGCAGGATTTAGAGAAATAAAATTCAGTTTGAAATATCAACTCAAAAAATGTAGACGTCTGCTTATGTTGCAGCCTCTTTACAATATATATCTAATATTTTCGATATGAGACCTACAAGGAAACATGTTCACAATCCCAAATATGAATGGCTTTCATTCCAAAATGTAGGCAGGTTATCTGGTTATTTGAAAGTTGCGCTGATTTTTCCTCACAAGCTGTTGCATCTCGACAGTGCTTTCCGGTGACGGAGTGATTCGTCCGCGATGGGGCCCGTTCCACCGCCGCATGGGTGCTGGATGGCTACGCGAAGTCGTTAATATGACTCACCTGGGTTTGCCAAATACATGAACCCTCAAGTGCTAGCCAAATCGCAGCCTGCGTAGAGCAGTCCCGGGACGGCAGTTGTATTGTTGCCACCTATCTCTCTTTGTAGCGCATTCCCATTTTCGCGGAGCATGCCTGAGGCTTGCGCCATCAGCTAGGCGGCAGTATTAAACAGCGATAGCCGTCTATGATATGGCAATGCCCACAAGTTCCAATTTTCAAAATGCCGATAGAGGGCGCCATTGCGCCCCCAATGCAAGCTGCCAAACGCTTCCTGATTTGACGATCGTCACGGACAGTGCTTTTGAACATACAATTCTGGACTGCTGGTTCAAATTCTTGGCAACATGGAGCTTTAACGGAACCGAGCAATTGCCAACCCATCCGTTAGTTCGGGGTACCACAAAGTGCGACCCTGGCGGCCTACTGGTGAAACCCATGGCGGCTGACGGATGCGTCTGACCAAAGACACTAGAATAATAAGATGCGTAACGCCATACGAATTTTTTGCACACGATTTTTTCGGGCTGGCTCTAGAGCTGGCTCCAGGCTCTCTCGAATTTTTTTTCAAGAGCCAGAGAGAGAGCGCTCTAGAGCCAGCAGCAATCTTGTACGCATACAGCGACAGTCGAGCACTGTATGTGTGCACATGTATTCTCATATATTGTAAATTTGACAAAATATGCCCTTCACTTCAGAAGTTTATGGACTTTCAATCTATATTATTTGTGCTTTGGCAATCGAGTACAAAGTACTCGTAAGTAAAAAGTAAAAACTCTAATTTTGCATTGCCTTAACATGATAATTATTTAATTACATCATAGAAATGGTAATAGGTGAATAAATGTACATAATAATACCAAATTATTTTAATAAAATACTTTATACTAGAAAATATGTCTTTAGAGATTTAGCTTACGACGTTAAAAATTTATTTGATCTTAGTGATTCTTCGATGCGCTGGTCCTGCCTCAAGAATTCAATTTTGCAATGCACAGGTTGCATATGATGTTTTTTAACTATTTAGTATATTTATTAGGACAAATTACTAGTAAACAATATTCAGTATTTGAAATGCAAATATTATTTTGTTGAATGTTTTTGTTATATTCTAATTTGATATTTGTAAAAACCGCGCAATTTTTTGTGGGTAAAAAAGCGCGCCAAATGTATTCTTTCTTCTTTTAGTTCCTCTTAATTCGTTTGCTTAAAGCTGACAAATACATAGTGCTCTTCGTTTGCTACTGTTTCTTGAAATTTTAATAATATAAACGCATTTTTAAATTTAAAAAAATTGATTTTCTGATTTATTAAAGCACAATTGCGATAAAGTGCGATAAGTTATTGTCCTAAGTAGTACAAAATAAAAAAAAATTGTAGAAGTGTACATATTTTCATAATTTGTCGCGCCTATATTACGTTGTGCTGTTACTGCTGCTTTTCGATAAAGGTTTCAACTTTTGAATTTAACATTAATTGTTTTATGTATAAAAATTGGCTATGGCCGACAAAAAAAGATTAAATATCAGTGGGAACAAGTGCAGTGATTACCCCGCTCTTAAATTGTTTAGGTTTCCTAAAAAGGATCCAACAACTTTAATGAAATGGGCGGAAAAGTGCCAATTTACAGAAGATGTTGTGGCGAGCACTTCATCATTGTTTTTATTCCAAGATCATTTCTCGCCAGATGATATTAGCGTAAAATATCTAAGGATAGGAACAATGGCAGATCGCAACCTAATTAAATATGAGAGTTGCAAAAATTATGATATTGATTTCAATGCTGTAAGAAAGCCTCCACAAAAGAGATGTCGTTCACAGTCCCATGGTGAAGTTTGTCGTCAGTGCCAAAAAAACATGAAAACATTAAAAATGTTTCAAAAAAAATATTCACTCAGCATTCTATCTCATAAATGAAAAATTAGTGACGACTAAAAATAAATATATACATAATATATAAATATATATTACAAAAATTTAATAAAATTAATTTTAAAAAAAGAACCAAATTATATCGAAAAGCAATAGTTAGAAAACTAGCTTAGTGGAGGAACATGGAAATATTTTAATGTTTAGCATTTATTATTTCAAGTCGACTCGAGTGTCATATAAATATACGACCCCATTATGGCCTCCCCGTGGTGTTCCCTGGGTACCAAAAATTACATATACATATAATATGTATATGTATGTATATATGTATATGTATAATATGTAATATGTATAATAAAAATATTTATATGTAAACGGTAGCTAATTCGAGCGGCGATTTTAACTAAAGAATATTAAAACAACTTTTAAAAAAAAAATAATAGTCACGGCATCAATTTTTAAATAATATTTTATTAGCTCATATTACAACGAAATTTACCAAAACATTAATCAAACTCGTTTCTTAGATCAAAATTTATTTCGGATCGAAAATCGTCTTCTAGCACAAGAACGCACACATGCACAGTGGCTCAGCTCAATGGGGCACCAGAAAAGACAGAAGTTCCAGGAAGATAGTGGAAACGGCAACTGCCCAGTTTGGCAGAACGGCGTCGGTACCTGGGCGTCATAATAGACACCAGACTATCATTCTAATCTAGCCTACGCGAGCAAGAAAGCAGCAGAAGTCATTATGCTCAACACAAGAGGTTCAAAAAAGGCGAACAGACGACTGCTAACGAGCGCCGGCGCACGCTTAAACTCTTGAAAAGGAGAGCTACGCTCAGGGTCTCCTCCCAATCTGCGTTACGCAATTGCCACGCCCTCAGAACAGTGTCTAACGAAGCGGCACTAGTGATCGCCGGCACTCTGCCATTGGACCTAATGGCATCAGAAAACAAATTGGTCTTCAAGCAAACTCACGGAAGGGGTCTCTCCCCCAGCGCCAATAGGGCAATACGGGCAGAAGCCAGGCAGAGCACCCTGGAGTCCTGGCAAACCCAGCTGGAACAACGGCGTTAACGGCCACTGGATCCATAACCTAATACCCAGTCTCAAGAAGTGGATTGAGTTCCGCTCACGGCGAAGTAATTTTCCACCTGGCGCAGCTGATCAGCGGGCGTTACTCCTTTCGCAGCCTTCTGAAGCGCAATAGTCAAATGAGTGCCCATAAGTAGTGGCAAGCGGCTAACAGCTTTGCCGCAGTAATAACCGAACTCAAAAGAGTTGAGTATATGGTATACATATGAGTATACATACAACGGCGATCAGAATTCGAATTGTAAATAGAACTAGGCCAACAGAACCGCGATACAAAATCAGATAATTATAAAAATAATTATATAATAATAGTCAATCTAGAAAGCCAAGGACATCCAATAACTCTAGACAATCGAACAATTCAAATATTTCACGGCACTTCTAAAGTTCGCCCAGCACTTCAAATAGGAATGGAAATGGACAACTGCACAACATCCAAGAGGGTGATATAAATTTTTCCTAGCTATCCTCCAACAGCACACCGGATATTTATTAACCACCCTTGCCAACCTAATAATCAGACTAACATCGGATGTAAAAATAAAAAACTAACACTATTAACATTAATGCAGGATCCACTTTTTCTTTTATTTGAATTCCAAATTGATTCAAAACCGTCACACATTCTCATAAAGTGAAGAAGGAACAACTTTGCCAAAGTGTACGGAATTAGGAGTAGTTTTGCTTTCAATTCCACCGGTTTTCTACAGAGTTAAATGGGGTGAAACAGCTAGGGGCATTTATTGACGTGGGAAACGCATCGATCGGTTCGTAAAATGCATTTCACAAAATACGGCCGAACAAATTATATACAATAGAAGGTGGGACAAAAACGGTTATACCCATTTCGATGCAGTTACAAAACTACTTTTTCATTTGAAGCATCACAACAGCAACACACTAAATTAATAATACAGAGGGCATTTACTAAGCTGTGGGGCTGGGCAAAGCCTCTTAGAAATTCAAATTTCAAAACAAGAGAGGGTCTCGCAGACTTCAAAACTTACAAAATTTATGTTTATTGCCAACATTGGAGACACAATAAGCTCGTCTCTCTTGCGCTCTCTCTATCTTGTACTCTCGCGTTTGCACCTTTGGCTTAGCGTTCTGCTTTCGCTCATAACTCACTTTCGTAACCCTGTATGCGCGCATCGATCCTAAATCTCGCTGTAACGATCCAAATAAATCTAGTCGTTCGAAATGGCTAATAGCTAATAAAAAGGCTTTTTAACCTAACACTGTTCTATCTATTTTTTCTTTATTTCATAAATAAATTTATAATATCTATTTTCGAAAATGGTTACTTGTTTTTATGCTGTTTGCCTTAGATTTTTTTAATCACTGACTAAAACTGAGCTTTGGTCTCCAATGTGCGATGTCAAGCAGCGGTACGGCTCTACATGAAAAAAATACTGCCAAAATCGAATAAAGAGATTGCACATGATCACCATGATCACCATAAAATGTGGTTTCCTGGACACGAACCATTTTTTCTTTAATTTTTTAGCTCCTTTATTAACACACTCTGTCTTAATAAAATGCGTATAGGCAGTCCTTATTATGGTAAAGTTAAGAAAAGCTTGGCCTAGACAATAATGATGGATCGTAACGATCGTTTTCAATTAAAATGAAAATAAGGAAACTCTTTTATCTGTTCAAATGTATGGTTACGCTTTTGTATTGGTAGCTGTTTGCCCGCTTATCTATCGGCTTCTTCAAAAAGAGCTATTTTGCATTTTTTAAATTGATTTTACAATAGAGTTTGGATACGCTCTTACAAAATTTTATGGTTAGCAAAATTTAGTTGTTTTGGGGAAATTTGCTGTTTCAATATGAATTACACCAAAAAGTTAAATACAGGACTGTTAATCCATAATTTTACCCATAACTCGTAAAGTAAAAGGGTATACTAGATTCGTTGAAAGTATGTAAAAGGCAGAAGGAAGCGTTTCCGACTATATAAAGTATATATATTCTTGATCAGGATGAATAGCCAAGTCGAACAGGCCATGTCCGTCTGTCCGTATCGATCTCAGGAACTACAAAAGCTAGAATGTTGGGATTAAGCATGCTGCTTTCACAGACATAGACGCAGCGCACATTTGTTGACAAATGTTGCCACACCCACTCGAACGCCCACAAGACGTGCAAGTTTGTTTCCAAATGTAGCCACGCCCACTCAAACGCCCACAAACCGTGCAAGTTTCTTTTCAAATGTTGCTACGTCCACTCTAACGATATTCTATCGATTTGCCAAAAATCGTTTTACCACGCCCAAAAACCTACCAAAACTTCCACGCGCACACTTTTAAAAAATTTTTAATTTTAATTATTCTTCTTTTTACGTAACTCCTACCGATATTCAAGAAAATGAAGAAAATTCAGGCTTCGAATCTTTACGATTCATAAGAATTTGTTTGCGAATCGGTTCGTCGACATTCTAAAACGCGTTATTAGTTTGAGTTACGGATAACAAAAATATTTTTTTATGTTAAAGATTGTCAAATCTCAGTATTTATAATGCAAGTAATGAATGGTAAAGGTAAATGTTATACCATAGTTAGCTTTGTCTGGATTCCTATTCGTTTCCTGATTCGGAATTAGCTTCTTGAGCTATCTGCCAAAATGTCGTTTTAAGGGATGTTTGCCAGCCATCTTAAAATTGAAAAGCTTACATTTGTACTTACTTACTTACTACTTCACTATAATCGAAAAACGTTTTGGGTTTCCATTACTTTCCGGACAAAAAGTCTTTCAATATGACATTTTGAATTTCAGGCATGTTTGCGAGTCATCTTAAAAACGCACATCTTACACTTGATTTTTTCTTCATTATCAATGAAGAAGTCCTAAACTTTTTGGTTTTCGAGTACATTAAAGAAAAATATGTTTTAGTTCGTACTGAAGTTGCGCAATCCAGAATCCCTTCTTTTTACAGAAAAAACACATATTACGATTTATAAAAAAATGGTACCAAAAATATTGCGATAACGAAAAATTAGATACATATTTTCCCATATCTCTAGTGAAAACACTATTTAGAGTAAACCGTATACACTTATGTACATGGTACACATGTTCACTGTCCAAAATTGTCAGGAAAATATAACAATAATAGAAAATATTAAGTGGACAATCGTTTATACGATTGTTCAGATTGGAGACGCAAAAACAATCTGGTAGAGTATTTTTTTTATTTTGGTACCCCAAATATAGTTCCATTTTTCCTTTAACAGTGTCGGATTCATTCACGGAAAAAGTAATCGGTCTGGTTATTGGTCCATTTTGTTTTCTAAAAAATTAAACCACCACTTCGGCTTGCCGAAAATTTTATAATTTAATATTTTAAAGAAAAACTGATGTATACCGCTACACTTTTTGATCAAAAACAAAGAAACGGTGATTTATTTTAATGTAATTTTAATTCATTTGCCGACTGGTCCTATTGCAGCTACATATATCTTAATATCGTCCGATTCGTATAGTAAGTAAATATGCTCTTAGTTGTGATATTGAATATAAGCATTAATGAGACGAGCGGTCGTCAAAATTTTTAAATTAATTAATTTAATTAAATTTAAATTTAATTAATTAAATTTAATTTTAATTAATTAAATTTTAAAATTAAATCTGCGAATGTGTAGGGTGGGGAAAAAGTAGTCACGAACATTGAGACAGAAATCCAACATCGAAAAGCCAGAATAAACTTGCCCGAGACGACAACATAACATTAAAACAGGAGAGAACGCTATACTCAAGTTCCTCGACTATCAGATACCCGTTACTCAGCTAAAGGCAGAGTGGAATAAAATCTTCAACTTTTTGGACGTTTGAGTGGACGTGTTTGGTATATCGATTGAATTTGGCAAAACATATAAGGCAATCAATGAAAATGCTAAGATCTTCAAGCCACTAAACTCTACTCCTAAACACACTCAGATCACACAGAAGCGCAATATCCAACTCACTGCATTAACAATTTGTAAACATGAAATCCGCTAATTTCGACAAATACTCTCTTGTTGTAGCGCTTGTAGTTGGCCGAATACCGTAAGTCTGGTTGCTCCATCTGGGAGGGAGGTTTTTGGTGAAAATTTGACATAAGGAAAGAAGCGTAAGTCTTAACATGGGTTACTGTCAACCTTATCTAAAGATTCCCACGGGTTTGGCTTGGGTTTACCGGCAGCAGGGTGGCGTCGCGATCGGCCTTTTCAAATCCAGGCGGTCCAGCCAATATTCCAGTTATAGAAGTGAATATAAATAAGTGTCTATAAGTAGCCGGGGAGGCGAGAAGAGAAAATCAGCAACCTAAGCCACCGGGATAAAAAGTTCAAAGTATAATCATTTACGGAATTGGAGGGAAGATTCTAGCTGCAGCGGGACGGACTTTCAAAAACGACAAGAGAAAAAGCTCAATATACGGTCGCCGCTTGAGTTTTTTTCGCCGAGCAATGCATTTGCCGGAAAGCTGCCGTCTTGAGCCGATCTGCTGCGTCGTTGTCGTTCTTTTGCCTAAATTGGCAGTATGATATAAGCGTAGAATTAACGAAAAGAAATAACCGGAAAAGTGCCGTCGAGACCCAAACACATTAAGAAAACCCAAATTATATTTTTAAAGCCCAACTCATTTGTGGGCCACATATATGGGCCACAAGGAAAAAAAAGTGGTGAACCAAAACCAAAAATCTACGAAAAACCGTGTTCTAAAAGTTTAAAATGTTAAGGGAGAAATGTTGGAGTCAGGAGAAAAAAGCCGGAGAAATTAATTTAGTTAAGTGTATGCAAAAAATTTGATTTTTTTTATATGACTCTACCCGTCATTTATAAATCCATCAACAAATCAAAAAAACAAAAGGAGCTAATTCAAACAAAAAAAAAAAAAAAGAAGAATGCGATAAAAAAAAATATAAGTTTAACCGGAAAATTTGAGTGCAGACGAAGACAAAGATTTTAGATTTAAAGGATTTTAGGTTTAAAAATTTAATCATTCGTTTTCACCCACTCAATGTCTCACCAATACTTTAATATTGTTATAACTTACGGTGTGATATTTTTTTGCCAAGCAAAAGGCCTGATTCTTCTTCTTACTAAAAAAATTGAGAATGTTTTATTTAAATTAATTTGATTTTCTTTTAAATTCACATGCAAAACTATATAAAAGTAAACACTTTTTTTTTTTTGTCTTAAAGCTTTATTGAGGCGTACAGGGAAATCTGGGAACCCCTTTATGTCCTTTTCTTTATTGATTCAGCCCATTTGGGCGCGCCGGCTAGTTAGCTTTATCAATTTAACAAAATTTTAAGAAAAACAAAACAATCACAGATAACAAATAATTTATGATAAGGGTCAGCTTCTGCTGGCCCTTGTCAAATGAGATCGGGAAATGAGATCCCTTGGTTGCCTTCTGTTGAGCCTCCTTGGTGGGCGAGATCTGTTTAGAGCGCTGGCAAGTCGATTTCTATGGCGCCCTAGCCTGTCATGGTATCGACTCGAGTGCTGGTTTATCTCGTCGAATACCGTCGCGAGTTTGAGGTCTCTGTGCAGGGTGGTGTTTCGCACAAACCACTCGCAGCCGGTGATGAGTCTTGCGACCTTATTTTGGATGGCCTGGATCCTTTTGATTTGGCTGTCACATGCCAAGCCCCAGATTTGGCACCCGTACTTTCAGCTTGGTGCTATGATCTGTTTGTAAATTGTCAGCTTGTTGGAGAGTGACAGTTTTCTGCACGAGCAGAGTAGCCAGTAGTGCTTCGCCACCTTAGCACGTAAGTAGTCACATGCTTGGCAAATGTGAGTCTGCGGTCAAGCAGAACTCCAAGGTACTTTGCTGCGTTCGGCTGTGGTACGGGGGCTCCCTCGATATGGACGGTCGGTGGCGTTCTTCGCTTTAGAGTAAAGCAAACGTTGATAGATTTTTTGCTATTGATGCCGATGTTCCATCGCTTTGCCCTTACCGAGAACCGATCTGCAAAGTCCTGGATACCATCGGCTGCGTTGTGCTCGCATCGGGATCTGTAGGTGACGCACACGTCATCGGCAAATGTGGCCAACATAGATTTCCTGTATAGGCTTACGTCTGGCTGCGGCATATCGTGGCTGTACAGGCAGTAAAGCAGGGGGCCGAGGACACTACCTTGTGGAACTCCAGCTGCCACATTATGTTCGGTGGAAAGTGCTGAATGGAAACGCACAGCGAATCGCCTTCCTTCCAGGTACGATTTCAGCAACCCGAAATATGGAGCAGGTAGCGTCTGTTTGATTTTTGGCTGGAATCCGATGTGCCACACTCGATCAAACGCTTCTCGAATGTCCAAGAAGAGGCTGTTGCAATATTCCTTATTGTCGTAGGCAGTCAGAATTCGCTCGACGACCCGATGGAGCCGCTCGACAGTACAGTAGCCAGCACTAAAACCGAACTGGTGCTCAGGGGTAATTCCCTGGGCTCCCATGATCGTTACAATCCGGGCAGCAATCAGTCTCTCAAACACCTTTGAAATTTAAGGGAGAAGACTGATCGGCCGGTAGGAGGCGGGCTCCCTTTCTGGCTTGCCAGGTTTGTGGATCATGGAGATTATCCCTAGCTTCCACTGATGAGGGAAGTATTGCAACCTCACGATAGCATTGAAAACCAACGCTATGTAGAGGATCGCATGACTGGGCCTTCAATGTGGCGTTGCAGATAACGTCCTGTCCTGTTGCTCTGTTGTTACTCTGGTTCGCAATGACATCAGCTATCGCGCAAGGTTCAAACGTCGTGATTGGCGGGTCCATTTGAAGCGCTTGGTTCAACTGCTCCTGAGTTTCTTTAACCTGTTGCAGGCTGGCAAGATTGAATGGTTGAAATCGCTCGGCGAGGTGCGCAGCGAATACCTCCGCTTGTTCCAAGTCGGTCCGACACCATGTCCCATTACTGTAGGCTAATGGCGCTTTCCTCGTGCAACGCCTTTTGATAGCACGCGTGGCTTTCCAGAGTGAATGCGTCGCTTCACTTTCGACTCCAGTGTTGGAAAGCCTTTCGTCGAACCATTTTGATTTGTGCAACACCATTGCGCAACGGAGCCTACTCAGCGCTCTATTCCATTCCGTCTTGTCCAGCGGGTGGCGAGACCTCATTCACCTAGTGCGTAAGCGCCTCTTCTCAGCTATGAGTAGCAGGATCTCCCTGGTTATTGGGATTCGATCTGCCGCGGGCTGCCGAGATATGCTGCGAGTTGCCAGTCTAGCTGCTGTTTTTATGTTGTTGGTGAACAGATCAATTGCATCATCAACGTCCTGTTTGGAGCTTAAGGCAGTGTTGAGGGGCAAAGTGGGCTTCAGCTGCGATTGGAATACCTCCAAGTTAATGCGTCTAGTGATTATGCGCTCCATTTTAGGGTAGCATATTGCCCCCGCATCCAGCGTAATTGCCAGAGGCAGGTGGTCGGAGCTTAGCTCAACAACCGCACTTATGCTGGCGTGGATGCCCAGCACACCCCTTGTCAGCGCAAAATCAATGTAACCTGGAGAGCCTCTGCTTCCGTATGGGTATCTTGTTGGTCCTCCTGTTGCTAGCGAGTTCACCTCCGAGCTTAGGACAAGATTCGCTAGTGCAAGGCCTCTCTGGTTGCTCCTTCCCGCACCCCAGAGCCAGTGGGACGCATTCCAATCGCCCGCAACGATGAATCTAGTGCGAAACTCTTCCAGAATGTCCTTGAACTCTTCCGTAGTTCATGCAAATCTCGGGGGGCAGTATACCGCTCCAAAGCTTATAGGGCCAAGTGCTGTTTCGATAGCTGCCGGCGCAAGATGTACCTTGTTAGTTGCTATAGGTGTTAGCGGGAAGTGGGCACAGCTAGATTTGATCATGATGTCTGACCCGCCTTTGGCGTTGCCGGCACTCGGATCATTGGCAGTGTAGGCTACATAGCCAAATAACTTGGGTGTCTCTGCCCCCTTGCAGTGTGTCTAACTGACCAGTAAAACATCGATTTCGTGACGTCGTACGAAGCCCTGAACTTAAGGCAAGTTCGTGGATACGCCGTCGGCGTTCCACACTAGGATGCGCAGCGGCATCATTATGGGGCTTGCTGCACATGGACGGCAGTGAGCAGATTAAGAATCTGCCCCTGCTGCTGTGTCTGTTGTTGCTGCTGCTTTAGCAACTTCATCATGATCTCCATCTGTTTTACTTGGGACGCTATAGCAGCTTGGCGGCTAGTGCTGGGCTGCTCGTCACTTACAAGGTCAGCTTTTAAATTAGCGGCGAGGAGTCCGAAACGATTTGACCGGCCATTGTATCTAGTTTCGGAGATGTCATCCTTTTTGCCAGGGTTAGGTTTTTTCCTCTCTGGGTTTGGAGAAGCGCCTGGTGTAAGCTTGCGCTTAATGGTTTGGAAGAGGGTGTGCATCCCAGCTGGTGATCCATTGTCGCTTGAGAGAGAACCAATAGTCGAGGTCAGAGTCGTGACAGGCTCGGCTGTTCCGTTCATTGTCTCGGGTAGATTGACGGCTTTTCTAAGCGCCTCGCCAAGAATCTCTTTGTTTTTTATTGTATTCATTCGAGCGACTGCGTGGCCGTTGTTATTCTTATATTTATTATTATATTAAGCAAAAAACCCTGGATTATTTATATATTATTGTAGTGTTAAAATTAATTTTCTAATTTTCAAAAATTCTTTGACCAACCGTGACATGGATCCTTAAGACTCCTGGACCCAGAAGGAGCCGCCTAAAAAAAATAATAATAAGTAAATTTATTTACAGGGCAGCAGGACCCAAAATGTATCAAAACCCCTTTTTTTGTGTTTCTGTTAACTTTCGGACTAAGATAGGTAGTAGTTCGTCCCTCGTAATTTAGCTTGTCATATTTACGCGATTTCTTTCTTTTTTTAATTTATAATGGTTGCGCTGCACGAAGGAAGTAACAAAGACCTACACCAGTCGACGAGCCCAGTCGGTGAACATTCGCGCGAGCGCTTCTTTCGAAGTCAACATCTAGCTGCTATATGTTTAATGTTCGTTACATTGTGAATGCTGTTGTGATTTCCTTGATTATTGGCCATTTCATAATATCAGTTATACACGTATATAATAACATATTATACGATTAACGTTTAGTAATGTATCTCAAGATATGATTTAATTTTATATTCTAAAAGTTATTCTAAAGTTATAGCTATTGAGCGGTATCGCTTAAATTCTCTTTTCAAGCCCTCGCTGTTGTCTTCAGACTGTTTTCCCTGCCTCGTGCCATTATGTCGTTGATCTCTGATTCCACTGAATCCGATTCTGCTGACTTTGCCGTTTTCGCTGACAGTCAACTGCGCACTGTTGTGTGGTGTGAAGATGTTATGTATGATCATCAGATGAAAAGCATGACTGAGACGTAGTAAGCGGAAGTTTCTTTTTATGACAAGACGTCTACATTTGTTGAGTTATAATTTCAAACTGTGCTAATTTTGTTTAAGTCCTAGCTTAGGTAGCTAACATGAAATTCGCAAAACTACTTGTTACGATCGATTCTAAGAACTAGTTCGGCAAAGCGTTTCTTACACTATACCCAATCGATAGTAAATATATACCTCTGATCGATATCAGAGAACCCACCCTAGCTTCTGGAAAGGTAGGCGCGCGGCGAATCTAGCTTTCTTTCTGGTTTGGCACGAGTAGTGAGCGGACTAAAACTAAAAGAGTTGTAACACGATAAGATCATAACCTAAATATTGTAGCCCACAGGATATTAAAGTGCTTTCCTAGAATTGCTCGCACTAATAAAGATTATTGGAAACGACGGGAGCTTGAGTATTTTGGGCAGCGGTGCAAGTTTTCGAACTCCCGCAACACTACTTATCTACAGACCGAATCGTCGCAGACGCAATCTGGTGACCCGAGCGTGGGAATTCCCCGAATAGCACTAATCTCTAGAGATATGCTACAACCGCTCACAGGCTGTTCAATTACGCATTGAGTATTTTCAAGTGTACCGATATTTTGGCGTTATATATTACAATTGTTGTTTTTAGATTTACGGTGTGAGGCAAACAATATTATCTTGTATACAATGCCATGCTCATGTGTGAACATTCTGCAAGGGGCCAGGAAGAATTATGAATTGAATGCGCGTTATCATATATACAATTAAAATTAACACGATCATTAATCCTACAATTAATGCAACATGGCCTGAAATATGGTGAAAATTAAGCCCCTTTAATTTATATTGATTTTCTTTAATTTCTTTTAATTCTTCTTTATGGTTAATGACAGACAATTTTATTGGATCCCAAACAATACTTGGAATCTTACTTATATTACTTACATAAGAAAGTGATTCTGATTGAATACTATGATGAGCTATTAATATTTTGTCATTGGTTCTTATTGTGCAACCTGATGGAATGGTGGGAATTCCTTGCTCAGGAAGATCTATTTATTCTTGTGGTAAGTTATTACATTATATCCTAGCCTTCGTTATTTATGGATCTTTGGATAGCAAACTACCTTTCTTTTGCATCTCAACTTAGGGAGAATGTGTGTGAGCCATTTTCTTATAAATGCAATTAGATTGAGTGCTTCGCTTAAAAGGACTAGTTTCGCAAGTGTTGTTACTCACGCATGATAGGGGACAATTTAAAAATTGTGAACTAAATATTTCGATTTTAAGTCGCCATAATTATACATAATTACTGTACCCTGTCGTACCAATGGCGAAACCAAAAAAAAATCGTACATTTTTGATTTCGTTATATGTTGATCAACGACAGTTCCTGGCAATGGGTTTTCAAGGTGAATGCCACGTCCCTAAAAATACAAAACGGACAAAATTATTACGCTTTTAATTATAGCTTTTTAAAGAGTTTTTTTTTATAAGGTTTATATTTTTTAATTGATAAAGAAATGCGCAGGTTGCAGTACAGATCAAATTTTTGTTTTGTTTTTGTTACATAGATGAGTAAGATTTATAATTAATGCAAAAAAATTAATAGAAAGAACGAAATTCTGAGAGCTCATGCTGCCGCTATGCCAGTGTATCTAATGGAAATGAGGTTACATTACTAGCTTGTCTTAGCTCTGAAATTAAATTTCTTTGTAGCTGCTGAACAAGTCTGTACTCGTATAAAGAAATAGTTAGTCGAGAAACGATTGTCATAATGTCCTCATAAAACGAGTCAAAGGACTCTCCCTATTTCTGCTTTCGTGCACGAATTTCTTCCATAAGGACATCTTCGTCCTTATGGTCCTGATACTGATTTTTTAGTGCTGCACAAAAATCTTCCCATACTACGTCAGGGATCTCTTTACGGTATCTCCAATACCATTCTCTTGCTTTACTTGTCAAGAGAACATGTAAGTTTTTGCATACAATAGCAAAATCACCGTTTAGGCTATCTATGGTCAATGTTCTTACTCTGCATAAAAACTCCTAACTGTTCCGTCATATTTTAATCCCCAACCCTGAATAATCTGGGTTACTTTCTCTGGACTCAACTTTGTGTTCGAGCGCGTGTCAATCGGCCTTGCCGAAGCTGCACTAGGAGAATGTAAGCCGTTTGATAGGCTTAAGTTGTCAAATTTGGCTTGTATGAGATGTTCGATCCTACTAAATATTCTGTCAGAATCGATTTCTCTAAAATGATATGCAGGCGGATCGGAAATTCGCGGCTGATAGCGAATATTTCTATTTCGACCTTCACCACCCCTAGACTGTCGACCTTGGGTGGATCGTGAATTCATTGTTGGCTGAGTATTTTGGCTTTGTGACTCATTTAAGTCAGTGGCCCCCCTTTCCTCATCTACTTGATAATTTAGGGTTACTCCAGTATCGGGTTTTCCTTTACTTCGTGTGTTATACCGTTTTGGAATAGCACCTTTACAAGTGCTTGCTCCAGGCTCTAGTTATGCTGAGTAATGCAAGTCCTGTATTACACCAGGTGCTTTGCACTCCAAATTTGCACGGAAAAATTTTATTAATTTTTTTTTAGTTTATCATAAAATGTATAATTATTTTTTTATTTATGTTTAATAATTCATAAGTTATTTGTTTTCCTTATGCTACTCAGGGAAGTTGATGAAAGGGTAGTTTCAATTTTCTTTTACTAAAATAACAGCAGTCCGCTTGAGTCATACACTCGCGTTGACTCTTTAATTTATAAACTTTTCACGATGTAGCTTTTCAGCAAAACCTGCCTAATAGGGTGATGTTTAGCCGAGCTGAACTTATCACATTCCATTCTATGTGCACATATACATTATATATACCCATGTAAGGTATATTACCAAATAAAATGCCTTGCTTCCCACAAAATAATAGCTAATAAAAATAATGAATGGCAGTCGCCCACAAAAATGAGCAGTGGCAGAACTAAAAATAAAAATAATCAAATAAAAAAATGAGTAGAAATGAAAATCAAAAGTATGAAAATTTAAATTAAAGCCCGCTTAAACTAATTATTTGTTTGGTTCCTTCTTGTTCTCATTTGCTCATGTGCCACTTCTGGGTTTTTTTTTTTCCTTTTTTTTTTCTGCATTAAATTTTTTTTTATCTTGTTAAATACTAATTAATGTGGAACTGTGTAAATGTATGAGTATTGTAATATGTAAGTTTGGGAATCACTATTTATGTATGTTTGTTATTATGTAATTATGTATGTTCTTTAATTATAGTTGCTCTACAGTTGCACTGGTATATATAACCTTCATATATTACATTGTCAAATATCTCCCTTCCGCCTTTTTGTCTTTTGAATTTCGCGGCTATGTACAAAGCGCTTCGGATGGTACTCTATCACTTCGAACCGCGGAGGAATGGTTTCGACGATTCAGAGCCGGTGAAAACGACACCATGGATAAGCCAGCCGGCGGAAGACCTGTGACGACAAATACCGATCAAATCATGGAATACATCGAGTTAGACCGGCATGTGGCATCTCGTGACATCGCCCAGGAGATGGGAGTTAGTCACCAAACCATTTTAAGCCATCTGCAGAAGGCTGGATACAAAAAAAAGCTTGATGTCTGGGTGCCGCATGATTTGACGCAAAAAAACCTTCTGGACCGAATCAACGCCTGCGATATGCTGCTGAAACGGAACGAACTCGACCCATTCTTGAAGCGGATGGTGACTGGCGACGAAAAATGGATCACATACGACAATATCAAGTGAAAACGGTCGTGGTCGAAGGACGGTGAATCGTCGTGGCCAAGCCGAGATTGACGGCCAGGAAGGTTTTGCTGTGTGTTTGGTGGGATTGGAAAGGAATCATCCACTATGAGCTGCTCCCATATGGCCAGACGCTTAATTCTACCATCTACTGCGAACAACTGGACCGCTTGAAGCAGGCGATCGACCAGAAGCGTCCAGAATTGGCCAACAGGAAGGGTGTAGTGTTCCACCAGGACAACGCCAGACCACACACTTCGTTGTTGACTCGTCAGAAGCTACGGGAGCTCGGATGGGAGGTTTTATCGCAACCACCATATAGCCCGGACATAGCGCCAAGTGATTACCACCTGTTCCTGTCCATGGCGAATGCCCTTGGTGGTGTAAAGTTGAACTCAAAAGAGGCTTGTGAAAAGTGGCTGTCCGAGTTCTTCGCAAATAAGGAGGGGGCTTCTACGAGGGAGGTATTATGAAGTTGCCGTCTAGATGGAAACAGATTATCGAACAAAACGGCGCATATTTGAACTAAATCCGATCACTGTAACACTTTTTATAAAGAATTGAATAAAGAGCAAAAAAGCGGAAGGGAGATCTCAAATTAATCTAAACAATTGGGAAGGGGGACTACCAAATAAGGGGACACAACAGACAAAACTCTTATTATCTACAAAAATTCCCTTAGCTATTAATAAAGTATAAGCTTCCTTTGATTCCGTTCCTGTTCTTTTTCCTGGTAGTACTTAAGTTTCTAGTAATGCATCCTTTATCCGAAATATTTCGGCCTTGCATTGGCTTTAATATATTTGGATTCATCCTACCATGGTTAACATCTATGGGTAGGCTACTTACTCCTGGTTGAATCTTTTCGCATTCATTAATCAAAGAACCTAGTTGTTTTGTTATCATTAAGAAATTAATTGATTCTATATAAACATAGTACCTTTCTCTCAGAATTAGTGTAATTTTTTCTATTCTCGTATTCATGCTTTTAAAATTTGTATTTACTTCACTCTCTTTTAAGGATATTTAGTGTTGATTCTACAACAAAAGTTTGCCTTTTCGATATTAATATTTTATAGTAATATTTTAGTAATATTTCTCTATCGCCAGCGTCCAATATACCAAATAGTATGTGATAGAGTGAGCCCATAAACTCAAAAGCGGTTCGCTTAAATCTCTTCCTATCTTTAGTCATAAAAAGTTTGTTATTTTCTTCCAAATCTGCAAGTTGTAGTTGAGTGTTATCGATTATTATTATTACATTGATCTTCAAAGCCATGAAGTTTAAAATACACCGCTCTCAATTTTTCATTTAGAAGCCTTACCCTTTTTATCATGTCGAAGTATGGATTCATTTTATACAACTCAATTAAGTCCTAAGAAGATGCAATGACTTCGACATAACATTATTGGATCTAAATAAATTGAAGTGGTGTTGTTTATTTTTTCAATTGACCGCTTATGTTTTCCTTGTGTGGGTAAATTTGCATTCGATACTTGGCAAATCAGCATTAGAAATAACATTATAGCCATTATTCCAAGCTTATGGATTCTAGGGCTACTTCGAGTATCTTTTGCTTGCTTAAAAGGAGTATGTGATTCGCTATCTTCAGTCTTAATCCCAGTAAAGAGTAAACTCTTGTAATGAGTCTTAAAATTGATTCATCTTGTAGTTTTACTCTTACTACCCTGACTGGGTCGTCTTTTCCTTTATGTTCTACTTCTACTTTTCCCAAGGGCCATCTTGCGGGGCAACAATTTTTATCTTTTAGTAATAATATTTGACCTTTATTAATATATGCATCTCGATTTTCCGTTTATTTCATTATTAAAGAGTGTCTAAATAATCATTCTTCCATTTTATTCAAAACTCCCGTTTCATTTTCTGAATAAAACTATCTAAACTTCCAAGCTTTCCTTCAGGAGTTGTTTCAATAGATCCTAAGTAGACCAGCCAATCAGAAAATGAATTGGTGTTAAAACTTCTAAATCTTTAATGTCAGTATTGGCTGTATGAGTAAGACTGTAAGACTGTAAGACTTTTGTCGCCTATTACTATTTGAAGGTGATAGTTTACAGATTTTACTCCAGCTTCCCAAACTCTTCCGAAATTAGATCCTGCCGGGGGAATAAAAAACCATTCAATTTGTTCGTTTTCTAATATTGGAATAATTTTAGTGTTTTGTTTGAGTGCTTCTGATAGCCTTTGTGATCATGAATACAAATACAGCAATATAACCCTTATATGATTTATGGTCATGATTTTTTGAGCACCTTATATGATATGAATAAACTTGCCCGAGACGACAACATAAAATTAAAACATGAGAAAACGCTTTACTCGAGCTCCTCGACTATCAGGTAGTAACTTCCCGTTACTCACCTAGTAGAAGTGCGAACGAGAAATTTCAACAGTATGTGGGAAAAAGAAGAATAAAATGAAAATGAACTTTAAAATTTTTTTAAAGTGTGAATGTGACAATTTTGGGCGTTTTGCGGGACTTGGGCCTTAGTGTGGGTCTGGCAAAAAGTTGTTTGGCAAATCGATACAAATTTACCAAACTAACAAATAAATGAAAACAATTTCAAAACATTTCTTAAAAGTATGCGCATGGCAGTTTTGGTCGCTTGGTGGGCGTTATAGTGGGCGTGAAAACACCATTTAACAAACTTAAGGTGCGTCGATGTCTCTGGAATCTCCATGTCAAGTCTCAGCTTTCTAGCTTTTGTAGTTCCTGAGAGCGAGGCGTTCATACGGATATACGGATAAACGGATGGACAGACAGACAAACAGACAGACGGACATGGCCAATTCGACTCGGCTATTGATTTTGATCAAGAATAAATATACTTTATATGGTCGGAAAAGTTTTCTTCTTCCTGTTACCTACTTTTCAACGAATTTAGTATACCAGTTTACACTACTAGTAACGGGTATAAAATAAGTGTTAAACAAAAACCATTAAAAAAATAATTGTAGCCCCATTGAAACTAATAAATATAAAACCAATAAAAAATAGGGACATTGTAAAATTACAGTACAGTACAATTACAGTTTGTATAAATGTATAGATCACAAGCCATTGTATTTCTTTGTACCCTGCAGTTCCACAATTCATCGCTACTGAAAACAATTACAAAATCATCGGCTACGACAGCAAAGCCAAGTTTTTCGACGATCTCTGCATTTATAAGCAACACATCCCCAATAACACATAATTCACAATTGTCCCATCAGTGTGTAATGCGATCCACTTTAATGTAAAATAAACAAAGAAGAAAGTATCAAATGGACCAAAGAACACTTTGGCCACCAAAGCCGCAACCATATTATATAAACAGAGAATACACTTAAGCTGAGCTAAGAAGAAACCATATACATATATATACCCCAATAATGTAAACAGAGAAACACTCAAGATATACACTTAAGCTGAGCTAAGAAGAAACCACATACATATATATACCCCAATAATGTAAACAGAGAAACACTCAAGATATAAGAACTAACCATAGAGAATTAAAGAGAGCTATTGATCGCATAAAAGAAATCTAACTTAGAAATAAGGCGGCAGTTTTGAAATAAAGCTCAAGTAAAGACGATCTACTCGGACTCGAATTTGTTCTTGGTTCGGTACTGTATCTATCTTTTGAAATACGTGTACATAAAATCGTAATTGACGCAGTCGGTATTCGAATAAAAAACCTTCAGCCGGAAAATAAAAATAAATGCAAACGAAAATTTTTCCGCACAATAAATTTTCTGCCTGAAACAAACTTCGATTGTGGCATTAAATAGAGAAAATCGCAATATTGTCACAAACCAGTCGAGACAATACAGAGTGTAAAGTGAAGTGCGACTAAACAGGAAATTCAAAAACCCTAATAAAAGTCGTAATAGTCGAAAATTTCCAGAAACAACAAACCCCAAAGTTAAAAACCAAAACTTCATTAAAAAAAAAAGTTACAAAGATGGCAACAGAAAATCAAATTCAGTTGTGCATTCAAGCACTCACCCAAATTATAACAAATCAGCAAGTGGAGAGAGACACCAACAACCCTATGACGAGGAGAATAAATAATATTGAAAAAGAGACTCGTTATCTTCCGACCTTTACTGGACAGGAGGGAACACTTCATGGATTCATAGCTTCGGTAGACCAGGTGATGAGAGAATATGGAGACGACGCAGACCAAGTCTTCAGCGTGGTGCTCAACACAAAAATACAAGGCCAAGCCAGAACAATTTTCAACATAAACACACCAACAACATGGGACCAGTGCAAGGACAAGCTGTGACACCATTATCGCCCCAGACTGGATCAAATGGGACTGACAAGAAAGATCAACAACCTAAGGGTCACTAGCATCAGAGAAATAACAGATTTTGCTGTTTTCGAAAATATCGAAAACCTTGTTAACATTTTAAGCTCCTTACTAATACAAAGAATTAAGGAATTCGCAGCAGGGTCAATGGCGGTTTCGCTAATGCCACTTACAACAGTACAGACAGTTAGGAATGAGATAACCAAATACATGGGCCTAAATTTCGGAAACTTAAACCACAAACTATTAATCAGAAAAAACATAGACAACAATAATCCAAGCAATAACACTGAACAAAATAACGAAAACCAACAGCAGACAGCCACAAGAAATAAATACAGAGACAATAACAGACAACGAAGCCAGAATACAAGACAAACTAATAACGGACAACAGAACCAAAATCGAAACCAAAATTAAAACATCCAACAACGGAACCAGGGATATTTTAATAATTATCAACAGCCTCGAAACCCAAGTAATAACCAAATAAATTGGAACCAAAGCCAAAATATAAGATATGACGATCCCCCAGAAGCCATGAGTGTGGACAACTTGACAGAAGAAAATAATGAGGGCACGGAGGAGGAAGATACTCAAGCATTTTTTACCCAGTAGCCTCGGACAAACGTAAAATGTACATAGAAGGAACCATAGAGGGACGCAGATTTTTATTTCTAATAGACCCTGTGTCCACAATTAGCATAGTAACACAAGTAAACACATAGTAAAACAAGTAGAAGAAGACCTTTATAAAAAAATAAAGAAGTATACAAAAACCATTCATACCATTAAGTCGGAATTTGAAGCCAACAGCTTCTTGGTAATGACAGAAGCACCAAGTGAATTCCTAGACAAATCATACGATTTCCTATTGGGCATGGATTTTATCCAAAGAAATGTAAAAGCATAAACATAAAAGAAAAAAAAATAAAGCTAATAAATGATGTCGAAATTGCATTCTTGTCTAAGGCCCCAGAGGTGGCTTGTATACTGGAAGTAAGCGAAATTGAAGACTTCAACACAGCAGAATTAAACACAGAGGAAAGTGAAATAGTAAATTCACTAAAGAAAAAATTTAAAAAAGTATTCTATAATGAGAGAGATCAGTTGACAAACACAAGCACAGTAGTGCATAGTATAAGAACAATAACAGAGCAACTCTAGCAACTCTAGAATTTATAGGTGTTCTTTAAAAAATGAGGAAGAAATTAGAAGGCAAATAATAGAAATGGAAAAAAACGGGATAATAAGAAAAAGCAGAACCAAGTACAGTTCAAGACAAATCGGGCGTGCAAAAGTACAGACTCTGTGTAGACTATCGTCGCTTGAATCATGTGACGATTCCTGACAAGTATCCAATGGACGTCTGCATGACTACAGTCAAAGCAGCATATGGTACTCTCACACAAAGTTCTGACTGAATGAGTGAGACATTGAGTAAAACGGATTTGGCAAATGTGGTAAAGGCATGAGTAAAAAATTTACTATAACCGAACGGAGAGGCAATGCACGAATGAGTACTCGCGACCGAGTCCTCGGAATAACCGAAGCGGTTAACTGTGCGCCGCATTGGCGACGTCAAATTTATTGCGTGTTTGTTTTTTCGTTTTCGTTTTGCTTTTGCATGCAAGGCATAGCAAAATAGAAAGACATGAAATAATTTTTATGTATAAGTATATATTTTATTTATTTTAATTTTCAATAACAGAATGGAGAAACATTATTTGGTTTACTGAATTAGAATTGTTAGCAATAATGCACCTTTTTTCCGAAATTAAATTTCTTGCGTATGAAAATGTTCTTTCAGATGCTGAGCTGCTCGCAGGAATACAAAAAATGGTGCAGCTAGCTTTATATATTTGGGGAAAAATATTTTTGTTTATGTGCCACCATTCAAGCCAATTGAAATCATCAGATAGTTTACTGTTAGGTTCATGTAGCTTTCAATTTCGTATTGTAGGGGGTCAATATCATTGGGTTGATTTTGGTTTTGAATGAAATCCGAAAATGCCCGAAATGAATGAAGAGAATGCCAAAATTTTATCCGAGTACTCTACACATTTACACTGCGTCCACTCATTCTATCCATTCCGCTTTGGTTTGAATTTCACTCATTCCACATACAACCAAAACAATGCTAGCCAATGCTCAATTATCTCTGTTAAAAAGGTTTCGGCGCGAGTTACCGAATCTGCTATACAGGGTATACACAATTCGGCACCACCCGCCAAGCCACCCAGAAGTTCATTGCCCACACGAACATAAGTCATTGTACCACTTTGTTGCAATGCTGACACCGCATTTAGACAGGATGCCAATTGCGACAGTTCTCATGGAAAGAACTGCCGCACCAGCGGGAATCTCCGCATCAGCACTTTCGTAGATACATGTCGCTAAGAGAATTTGTATACATTTAACTTAGCTTAAGTTTAACAAATAAAGTTGAGTTCAGTTCGATTTGAGAACGACAAAAGAGAAGTCGTATCCAATTTATTTAAAACCCACATTTAATAAGACAAGATCAAAAGGACTGGAGACGAGGACGTACAGAAAACCAGCAGGACCAAGGAAAACCTTTCAGGAGTTCACTCAATAACACACCAGGTGCAAGGCCAACACTGGTAACTGGCGCAGTCGTTTTTCCGAACAATCTACAAACCCAAGGATGGACACCGCTCTAATCATGGTATTGTGAGTAATAACAAAATGCAAAAGTGAAAAGTTAGTTGGAAAATATTTGTGAAAGTGATGTGGAAGCTGTTGTACAAAATAAATATAATAATAAGAATAAAACCTAACAAAAAAAATAAAAAGATTAAAAATGGGACAATGTTCGTCTCTTATATGTATGACTTAAATAACTAAAATAATTATCAACACGCATAAATAATTTATATGAAAGTTACACTTTTTCAAGATGGTTAAAATACACCATATATTAAAAATAAATTTAAACAAGTGCAAGTTTTGCAAAATATTTCTTTTTTCAAACTCCAAAGTCAGGCCATACGCCCACACATCGCAAAAGTTCGTTACAACCGAGCAACAGGTTCGATGCGGTCTTCCTACTTCAACAACGTGTTCGATGTGATGTGCAAACAGCGATAGGGCAAACGGTTGGGTCCCAACCAACTGTATGGCTAAGTGACAGCCGCGGGTTGCGTGGTGCTCGGGACACGAATCGTTCGCTGTTGAACAGGTCACTAATGCAAGTCGAGCAAATGCTTCGACACGCTGGACGCAACATGAATTGGTTCGAATAGGTCTCTGTGGTACGATACAACCATCGCGGCAGTCCGACGGTGGCATGCATAAGTTCGTTCGAACTTATACGTGTACCAGCCACGCTATATTATACAACAAAGTACAGTAGACACAAAAAATTTTCCCACACTCAAAAAAAAAAAAAGAAAAAATAAACAAATAAATAAATAAAAAAAAAAAAGAAATAAAAACGCATATACAGAATGAAATAAGTGTCAAACTCGAACTACCTAACGCTGGACGCAAATCAATTCATGATTGAACAGGTAACTAAAGCAGGTCAACCAACAGTCGACGCGCTGGACGCAACATGAATTGAATTGAATAGGTCACTGAAGCGTAATTCAACGGAAGTTCAGAGTCAGCCAAAGACAAATAAATAATTTTCTTTTCAAAAAAAAAAACAAAAAAAAAAAAATAAATAAAAAATAAAATAAATAAAAAAATAAAAACGCATATACAGAATGAAATGAGTGTCAAACTCGAACTACCTAACGCTGGACGCAAATCAATTCATGATTGAACAGGTCACTGAAGCAGGTCAACCAAGAGTCGACGCGCTGGACGCAACATGAATTGAATTGAATAGGTCACTGAAGCGTAATTCAACGGAAGTTCAGAGTCAGCCAAAGAAAGTACTGAAACTTTAAATTCAACTGCGTTATTAAATTTTGTACAACAGCCGAAATTATACTTACCTAGCAGTCAAAACAACATACATAAGAAACAATAACATTGTTGACTAATTACAGATATTGCAACACATTATAATCAAGGAAGACTTCCTCCGACAGCTACAACACTACACACACGTAGTTTAAGTAATCTATTTACACACTACACACATTTAAATTAAGAAATCCACACACACATACAATTCTAAAGAAAAGACATATCCATAAGATTAATTACACAGTAAAGACAACTTCCATTTTCCTCGGCAACCTTAAAAATTGTCGGTAATAATAAATAGAACCAAGAGACCAATTCTAACAAAAAAATAATAATAAGAAAATTCTTCGCTAGTTAGATGTCTACTATTGGGAAAGTTAAAAGGCTTATCCCAAACACTAGGAGTAAGATCAGAGCTAGTACTAGCCTTACAGATATTAGGGAAGAGCCCCAGGATTTAATACTAGAAACCGTTAGAAGACTACCTTCAACACCATCAATGAATTCGGCATCTAGCTCACCTCCACCTAATCAAGGCGCCATTCCGGCTAACCAGGTAGACTTAGTCTCGTCCCTCAAAATTCCGGATGTGATCCGTTTTCTACCACCCTATGACGGCAATCCAAAAAAACGTAGTGATTTCATCAATAATGTTGAAGAAATTCTACTATTAATTAGAGGAACGGATAAGACACCGTACGGACAAATGCTTCTTAGGGCAATTAGGAAGAAAATTGAAGGCAAAGCCGATGATGCGGTTCACACATCGGGAGCTGGCCTTAACTGGGATGAAATTAAAGACGCATTAATCTTGAACTGTTCTGACAAGCGAGATGAACAGACCCTTATGTCCGAACTACATAACCTCGCTTACTCCCAACTGCCAATCCAATCTTTATTCGAAAAAATTTATGAAATCAGAACGACTCTCTTCAAACTGACAGATACTAAAGAACACGAGCCAATACTTATAAAGAACAAGAAAAAATTTTTTGCTGATACTTGCTTGAACACCTTTTTAACGGGCATTAGAGGTCCACTTGGACTAGCTGTAAGATCCATTAGACCTACCAGTCTCCAGGAAGTCTTTGAATGGGTCATTAAGGAAAGAGAGATTTATTTCCAAGAAAACAAGAGGAAGCAAGAAAACAGGCAGCTAGAGTTTAGAGGGCAATCTAATTCCCGTAGTGGATACCAAAGAGGATATCAGGGAAATCGGAACTTCGGTTATGAATCAAAAGATTACGGAAAGGAGAGGCACTACCGACAGTACACCCCGAACGAAAAAGACAACTTTCAATGCAGAAAGAATAACGTTCCGGCTATAATGCCAAAAGACTATCAGACCAGTCGTAATTACGAACAAGAAAGACCGGGAAATTCAAACCCCAATAGGACTAGAGGTTCAGTCCACAACTTGGAGCAGACTTCAACCGAATCCGGTCACAATGCTCGATTACACAATATAGATGAGGACTCGAATTTTCCAACAATCCTCGAGTAATTCCCCAGTGGAAAGACTCCATTCATCTCTAACCGAAATTTATAGAATAATATTGAACAAAAGAAAGACAGAAAAACTCAATTGCGACCACGAAGATATTTTCTTCGAAACTCTGACAACGTACAATAATTCGATACACTCAACAACAAAATACACACCATTTCACGGGAGACCCCATTTACTGACCCAGGAGGTCTCCCACAATAACGAACACGATTACCTTCAAAAACTTAATGAGTATCGTAATATTATATACCCGGACATAATGGAAAGCATGGACAACAAGATGAAAAACAGAATAGCAAAGAGCAATAAAAAAAGAGATACACCGAAAACAATCGAAGTAGGCAAAACAATATTTAGGAGAGAGAATAGGAGAAACAAACTTACTCCACGTTTCACTAAACACACTGTAAAACAAGACAAAGGTCTAACTCTCATATCACACAAGGATCAAAAAATCCACAAATCCAAAGTAAAGAAAAAAACAAAATAGTAATTACAGTCATATTTTCCAGATTTTGCTGTGTAACAGCGCAAATTGTCAAAATTCAACAGCTGGAGGAACATGACAGAATCGCAAAGATAGACCTGGGAGTGGCAAGAGTAATTAACTCATATAAACACTTATTACATAAGATTAACATAAAAAGCCTTGTAGAAAACACAGAAAAATTTGAAACAGCATTAAATAACTTGAAACAAGTAAGTTCTTCTGAAAAGATCATTGAAGGCCTGAAAGCAAAGGTAGACCAACTAAAAATTAAAATAAATGCATTATTACCCAAAAGAAGGGAAAAGAGAGGGTTAGTAAACGGTCTTGGCAGCATAATAAAAGTTGTCACAGGAAACATGGACGCAAAAGACGCCCAATCTATTAGCGATAGGTTTAACGTTGTAAAGGAAAATGAGAAGCAACTAACTGATAAAATCAATAGACAAGCAATATTCAATAAAGAAGAAATCATTAGATTTGAAAATATTACAAAATATATTAATCAAGAACAGGATATAATTAACAACTTTATTAAGAATCATAATAACAATATTTATAAAACACTAAACGATGAGCAAGATGAAATACACCTAATTCAATATATTACCAGAATAAATTTCAATATAGATATCTTACACAATCATATTAATAATATAGCAGAAAGTATTGTGTTAACTAAATTAAACATAATACCTAAATTCATTCTGTCAGAAGACGAAATCCAATCAATAAACGAATTTATAACGAACCAAAATGTAACTTTAGAATCAGATGAACACTTATACAGATTGTTAGCCTTAGAAACTTATATTAATAATTTTTATATAACATTCCACGTTAAAATACCTATATTTTACAAACAAATGTATAAACTCGCACACATTATTCCATTACCTATACATCAAACAAAATTTTTAATTGTACCCAACTATATTTTATAAGATCAAAACGATCAAATTTTGTATTTTGAAGAAAAATGTCCTAAAATCCACCAGACATATATCTGCGAGAGTGCTCGGACTCAAACTGATCTAGTAAACATCCATTGCCTCAAGGGGATATTGCACAATCAAACATCTACATGCGACATCAAAGACGTGGGCAGGCAAGAAATCATCAAAGAAATTGAACAACGCCACATCTTCATCTTCAACACCATAAATACCAATGTCACAGCTTCATGCCAGAGGCCCTTCGTAATCAACGGGTCAGCAATATTGACCTTCGACAACTGCACGGTCAAAGTTGACGGCTTGACTTACGACGATTCTGTAATAGAGTTCGAACAAAAAACCGAGCTCTCCATAAAATCTTTCAAACATTTGAACATTAACAACACGTTTGAAGATATAAATCTACATAAACTCCACCTTCAGTCGTTATCGAGCCAAGACGACATAATAGTCATGAAGACTTCAGCGTCAAACCACCTCTACACACTGTATTTACTATTTGTGTTACTGACCATATGCACGGCAGGTATCCTGGCTTTCAAGAAAAGAAGCATCACGATCATCCCGGCGAAAATCCCGTTAAATTACGTTCCGGCCATTCCTTCGATGTGGCCATCACTTCATTCCAGGGGGGGAGGAGTTACCGAATCTGCTATACAGGGTATACACAATTCGGCACCACCCGCCAAGCCACCCAGAAGTTCATTGCCCACACGAACATAAGTCATTGTACCACTTTGTTGCAATGCTGACACCGCATTTAGACAGGATGCCAATTGCGACAGTTCTCATGGAAAGAACTGCCGCACCAACGGGAATCTCCGCATCAGCACTTTCGTAGATACATGTCGCTAAGAGAATTTGTATACATTTAACTTAGCTTAAGTTAAACAAATAAAGTTGAGTTCAGTTCGATTTGAGAACGACAAAAGAGAAGTCGTATCCAATTTATTTAATAAGATAAGACAAAAGGACAGGAGACGAGGACGTACACCAAACCAGCAGGACCAAGGAAAACCTTTCAGGAGTTCACTCAATAACACACCAGGAGCAAGGCCAACACTGGTAACTCGCGCCGAATTGCGACTTAAGCTTGTGCGTACTCAATTAACCGAAAATTTTGAGTGCACTCGTGCAGACGTCTAGTATCCATTGCCATTGATGGACTCAATATTGGACAAGCTTGGTAGGGCGCAATATTATAGAACAAAGGGGTATCATCAGATCTTAATGGCTGAAGAGGACATAAAAAAGACAGCATTTGTTTCACCAATAGGACTATATGAATATGTTAGAATGCCATTCGGATTGAAGAACGCGCCGGCAACATTTCAGAGATTAATGAATGAGATTTTGAGGGACTACATAAACAAGATTTGTGTGGTGTACCTTGATGATATATTAATCTTTTCGACAACCTTAAGCGAGCACAGGAATGCTTTAAAAAGCATATTTACGAAACTCCAGGAACACAATTTAAATATACAGGCAGGCAAGTGTTCATTCATGAAACAGGAAACAGAGTTTTTGGGACATACAATATACAATATACAATATACAATATACAATATACAATATACAATATACAATATACAATATACAATATACAATATACAATATACAATACACAATATACAATATACAATATACAATATACAATATACAATATACAATATACAATATACAATATACAATATACAATATACAATATACAATATACAATATACAATATACAATATACAATATACAATATACAATATACAATATACAATATACAATATACAATATACAATATACAATATACAATATACAATATACAATATACAATATACAATATACAATATACAATATACAATATACAATATACAATATACAATATACAATATACAATATACAATATACAATATACAATATACAATATACAATATACAATATACAATATACAATATACAATATACAATATACAATATACAATATACAATATACAATATACAATATACAATATACAATATACAATATACAATATACAATATACAATATACAATATACAATATACAATATACAATATACAATATACAATATACAATATACAATATACAATATACAATATACAATATACAATATACAATATACAATATACAATATACAATATACAATATACAATATACAATATACAATATACAATATACAATATACAATATACAATATACAATATACAATATACAATATACAATATACAATACACAATATACAATATACAATATACAATATACAATATACAATATACAATATACAATATACAATATACAATATACAATATACAATATACAATATACAATATACAATATACAATATACAATATACAATATACAATATACAATATACAATATACAATATACAATATACAATATACAATATACAATATACAATATACAATATACAATATACAATATACAATATACAATATACAATATACAATATACAATATACAATATACAATATACAATATACAATATACAATATACAATATACAATATACAATATACAATATACAATATACAATATACAATATACAATATACAATATACAATATACAATATACAATATACAATATACAATATACAATATACAATATACAATATACAATATACAATATACAATATACAATATACAATATACAATATACAATATACAATATACAATATACAATATACAATATACAATATACAATATACAATATACAATATACAATATACAATATACAATATACAATATACAATATACAATATACAATATACAATATACAATATACAATATACAATATACAATATACAATATACAATATACAATATACAATATACAATATACAATATACAATATACAATATACAATATACAATATACAATATACAATATACAATATACAATATACAATATACAATATACAATATACAATATACAATATACAATATACAATATACAATATACAATATACAATATACAATATACAATATACAATATACAATATACAATATACAATATACAATATACAATATACAATATACAATATACAATATACAATATACAATATACAATATACAATATACAATATACAATATACAATATACAATATACAATATACAATATACAATATACAATATACAATATACAATATACAATATACAATATACAATATACAATATACAATATACAATATACAATATACAATATACAATATACAATATACAATATACAATATACAATATACAATATACAATATACAATATACAATATACAATATACAATATACAATATACAATATACAATATACAATATACAATATACAATATACAATATACAATATACAATATACAATATACAATATACAATATACAATATACAATATACAATATACAATATACAATATACAATATACAATATACAATATACAATATACAATATACAATATACAATATACAATATACAATATACAATATACAATATACAATATACAATATACAATATACAATATACAATATACAATATACAATATACAATATACAATATACAATATACAATATACAATATACAATATACAATATACAATATACAATATACAATATACAATATACAATATACAATATACAATATACAATATACAATATACAATATACAATATACAATATACAATATACAATATACAATATACAATATACAATATACAATATACAATATACAATATACAATATACAATATACAATATACAATATACAATATACAATATACAATATACAATATACAATATACAATATACAATATACAATATACAATATACAATATACAATATACAATATACAATATACAATATACAATATACAATATACAATATACAATATACAATATACAATATACAATATACAATATACAATATACAATATACAATATACAATATACAATATACAATATACAATATACAATATACAATATACAATATACAATATACAATATACAATATACAATATACAATATACAATATACAATATACAATATACAATATACAATATACAATATACAATATACAATATACAATATACAATATACAATATACAATATACAATATACAATATACAATATACAATATACAATATACAATATACAATATACAATATACAATATACAATATACAATATACAATATACAATATACAATATACAATATACAATATACAATATACAATATACAATATACAATATACAATATACAATATACAATATACAATATACAATATACAATATACAATATACAATATACAATATACAATATACAATATACAATATACAATATACAATATACAATATACAATATACAATATACAATATACAATATACAATATACAATATACAATATACAATATACAATATACAATATACAATATACAATATACAATATACAATATACAATATACAATATACAATATACAATATACAATATACAATATACAATATACAATATACAATATACAATATACAATATACAATATACAATATACAATATACAATATACAATATACAATATACAATATACAATATACAATATACAATATACAATATACAATATACAATATACAATATACAATATACAATATACAATATACAATATACAATATACAATATACAATATACAATATACAATATACAATATACAATATACAATATACAATATACAATATACAATATACAATATACAATATACAATATACAATATACAATATACAATATACAATATACAATATACAATATACAATATACAATATACAATATACAATATACAATATACAATATACAATATACAATATACAATATACAATATACAATATACAATATACAATATACAATATACAATATACAATATACAATATACAATATACAATATACAATATACAATATACAATATACAATATACAATATACAATATACAATATACAATATACAATATACAATATACAATATACAATATACAATATACAATATACAATATACAATATACAATATACAATATACAATATACAATATACAATATACAATATACAATATACAATATACAATATACAATATACAATATACAATATACAATATACAATATACAATATACAATATACAATATACAATATACAATATACAATATACAATATACAATATACAATATACAATATACAATATACAATATACAATATACAATATACAATATACAATATACAATATACAATATACAATATACAATATACAATATACAATATACAATATACAATATACAATATACAATATACAATATACAATATACAATATACAATATACAATATACAATATACAATATACAATATACAATATACAATATACAATATACAATATACAATATACAATATACAATATACAATATACAATATACAATATACAATATACAATATACAATATACAATATACAATATACAATATACAATATACAATATACAATATACAATATACAATATACAATATACAATATACAATATACAATATACAATATACAATATACAATATACAATATACAATATACAATATACAATATACAATATACAATATACAATATACAATATACAATATACAATATACAATATACAATATACAATATACAATATACAATATACAATATACAATATACAATATACAATATACAATATACAATATACAATATACAATATACAATATACAATATACAATATACAATATACAATATACAATATACAATATACAATATACAATATACAATATACAATATACAATATACAATATACAATATACAATATACAATATACAATATACAATATACAATATACAATATACAATATACAATATACAATATACAATATACAATATACAATATACAATACAATATACAATATACAATATACAATATACAATATACAATATACAATATACAATATACAATATACAATATACAATATACAATATACAATATACAATATACAATATACAATATACAATATACAATATACAATATACAATATACAATATACAATATACAATATACAATATACAATATACAATATACAATATACAATATACAATATACAATATACAATATACAATATACAATATACAATATACAATATACAATATACAATATACAATATACAATATACAATATACAATATACAATATACAATATACAATATACAATATACAATATACAATATACAATATACAATATACAATATACAATATACAATATGCAATATACAATATACAATATACAATATACAATATACAATATACAATATACAATATACAATATACAATATACAATATACAATATACAATATACAATATAC
>VCKV01000377.1:0-78602 GCA_005876975.1 Drosophila orena
TATACAATATACAATATACAATATACAATATACAATATACAATATACAATATACAATATACAATATACAATATACAATATACAATATACAATATACAATATACAATATACAATATACAATATACAATATACAATATACAATATACAATATACAATATACAATATACAATATACAATATACAATATACAATATACAATATACAATATACAATATACAATATACAATATACAATATACAATATACAATATACAATATACAATATACAATATACAATATACAATATACAATATACAATATACAATATACAATATACAATATACAATATACAATATACAATATACAATATACAATATACAATATACAATATACAATATACAATATACAATATACAATATACAATATACAATATACAATATACAATATACAATATACAATATACAATATACAATATACAATATACAATATACAATATACAATATACAATATACAATATACAATATACAATATACAATATACAATATACAATATACAATATACAATATACAATATACAATATACAATATACAATATACAATATACAATATACAATATACAATATACAATATACAATATACAATATACAATATACAATATACAATATACAATATACAATATACAATATACAATATACAATATACAATATACAATATACAATATACAATATACAATATACAATATACAATATACAATATACAATATACAATATACAATATACAATATACAATATACAATATACAATATACAATATACAATATACAATATACAATATACAATATACAATATACAATATACAATATACAATATACAATATACAATATACAATATACAATATACAATATACAATATACAATATACAATATACAATATACAATATACAATATACAATATACAATATACAATATACAATATACAATATACAATATACAATATACAATATACAATATACAATATACAATATACAATATACAATATACAATATACAATATACAATATACAATATACAATATACAATATACAATATACAATATACAATATACAATATACAATATACAATATACAATATACAATATACAATATACAATATACAATATACAATATACAATATACAATATACAATATACAATATACAATATACAATATACAATATACAATATACAATATACAATATACAATATACAATATACAATATACAATATACAATATACAATATACAATATACAATATACAATATACAATATACAATATACAATATACAATATACAATATACAATATACAATATACAATATACAATATACAATATACAATATACAATATACAATATACAATATACAATATACAATATACAATATACAATATACAATATACAATATACAATATACAATATACAATATACAATATACAATATACAATATACAATATACAATATACAATATACAATATACAATATACAATATACAATATACAATATACAATATACAATATACAATATACAATATACAATATACAATATACAATATACAATATACAATATACAATATACAATATACAATATACAATATACAATATACAATATACAATATACAATATACAATATACAATATACAATATACAATATACAATATACAATATACAATATACAATATACAATATACAATATACAATATACAATATACAATATACAATATACAATATACAATATACAATATACAATATACAATATACAATATACAATATACAATATACAATATACAATATACAATATACAATATACAATATACAATATACAATATACAATATACAATATACAATATACAATATACAATATACAATATACAATATACAATATACAATATACAATATACAATATACAATATACAATATACAATATACAATATACAATATACAATATACAATATACAATATACAATATACAATATACAATATACAATATACAATATACAATATACAATATACAATATACAATATACAATATACAATATACAATATACAATATACAATATACAATATACAATATACAATATACAATATACAATATACAATATACAATATACAATATACAATATACAATATACAATATACAATATACAATATACAATATACAATATACAATATACAATATACAATATACAATATACAATATACAATATACAATATACAATATACAATATACAATATACAATATACAATATACAATATACAATATACAATATACAATATACAATATACAATATACAATATACAATATACAATATACAATATACAATATACAATATACAATATACAATATACAATATACAATATACAATATACAATATACAATATACAATATACAATATACAATATACAATATACAATATACAATATACAATATACAATATACAATATACAATATACAATATACAATATACAATATACAATATACAATATACAATATACAATATACAATATACAATATACAATATACAATATACAATATACAATATACAATATACAATATACAATATACAATATACAATATACAATATACAATATACAATATACAATATACAATATACAATATACAATATACAATATACAATATACAATATACAATATACAATATACAATATACAATATACAATATACAATATACAATATACAATATACAATATACAATATACAATATACAATATACAATATACAATATACAATATACAATATACAATATACAATATACAATATACAATATACAATATACAATATACAATATACAATATACAATATACAATATACAATATACAATATACAATATACAATATACAATATACAATATACAATATACAATATACAATATACAATATACAATATACAATATACAATATACAATATACAATATACAATATACAATATACAATATACAATATACAATATACAATATACAATATACAATATACAATATACAATATACAATATACAATATACAATATACAATATACAATATACAATATACAATATACAATATACAATATACAATATACAATATACAATATACAATATACAATATACAATATACAATATACAATATACAATATACAATATACAATATACAATATACAATATACAATATACAATATACAATATACAATATACAATATACAATATACAATATACAATATACAATATACAATATACAATATACAATATACAATATACAATATACAATATACGGACTTTTTCTACCTTTCCTAAAGGCCATCTTGCTGGATAACAATTCTCATATTTTAATAAAACTATTTGCCCTTCTATTGTTGTTCCATCACATTAGACCATTAGTCTTGAATTTAAACGTGCTTTTATTTGACATAAAAGGGTTGACATTTCTTCATATGTCAAAATATTGCCGCTTTAAATGGTATTTCATTGACTTGACCCCAGCTTCCCAAATGCCTCCGAAGCTAGGTCCTGCCTCCGGAATAAAATGCCAATCAATCCTATCCTTCTCCAGCTACGCTGAAATCACTAAATTTTTTTGGATGGCCAAAAATAATTCTTGATCTAATTTCCTAGCAGCTCCTACAAAATTTGTTCCGTTATCTGAATATATATTGGCACATTTACCTCGTCTAGCAATGAATCTTCTGAGGGCAGCTAAAAATGCGTCAGAAGTTTGATCGCTTACCATTTCTAAATGTATGGCTTTGGTGGCCATACAAGCAAATACGGCAACGTATCCCTTAAATGTTTTTTGTCCGCGATTTTTCGAACACTTAACAAAATAAGGACCTGCGTAATCTAATCCCGTATATAAGAATGGAAATGCCAGTAACTCGACATTTTGACAAATTTCCCATTATTTGCTTAGTTGTATTTTGTCTATATCTTGCACAATACTTTCTTTGAATACAATTAAGCATAACGTTTATTCCTCCATGTAAGGTTTCCTCATAAGCATCTTTAATTATAAAGTAAGATATATGATATTTATCTAAAATAATTGGATGTTAAAGCTCAAATTCTGCATCGGAGTTTTGCAGTCTTCCACCTACTCTGAGTAGTCCATCCTTATCCAGAAACGGATTCAGTGACAATATTCTGTTAGTCATACTGATTTCTTTGTTGTTTTACAAACACTTCATCTCTTGACTGAAATGAAGTTTTTGTTGCTTTTTTATGACTATCCTTTCAGCTAACTTTAAGCTTTACCTGAAGGAAGAAAGGATACGATTCATTTTGTGTTTTTATCTTCCACCTACTCTGAGTAGTCCATCCTTATCCAGAAACGGATTCAGTGACAATATTCTGTTAGTCATACTGATTTCTTTGTTGTTTTACAAACACTTCATCTCTTGACTGAAATGAAGTTTTTGTTGCTTTTTATGACTATCCTTTCAGCTAACTTTAAGCTTTACCTGAAGGAAGGAGGGATACGATTCATTTTGTGTTTTTATTTTAATACATCTGATTGTGTAGGCTATAATACGTATTATTTTTGAAAGCAGGCATACCTCTTCAACAAATTGCAAATAGGATCATCGGTTTTTATTTTTTATTATTGTATTTTATAATTGTCGTTTCCTCTTTCAATTGCTGCCGAGGCCAATGCTCTTTTGCATCAGCTAGCCATTTTGGACCTTTCCACCCAAGATAACAGTATGTCAATTATTTTGAATCAATTCCCCTAGATGCTAAATCAGCTGGATTTTCTTCAGACCTTATATGATTCAATTCAGTGTTGGCTAGTTTTCGAATTTCATCTGTTCTTCGTCTGATAAATTTAACCTTACTTTTGCCACTCTTGATCCATGATAAAGTGATAGTGGAATCACTTCAAGTATAAATTTCTACCTTACTGGATAATGACTCCTTTATTCTTTGGATCAGTAGAGTTAACAAATGAGCGGCACACAGTTCTAGTTAGGGATAGTTTTTCTTTTTTTTATAGGATTGACTCTACTCTTGCTAGCTATTATAGTTACAGCATACTTTAGCATATACTACTGCAGCATATGCTTTTTCTGAGGCATCAACAAATCCATGTAGCTAAATACTTATGCCATTTTTAGAATTAATCCACCTTTGGATTACAATATTTTCTAAATATAATAAATTTTATATGCTTCCCAGTATTTCAAATTTTCTGCGGCTAATTCCCATTAATTTTTGCTTATCCAAAGTTTTTGAAGTTTTTGAAAAGCTTTCCTAAAATAGTAACGGAAGCCAACCATTCTAAGGGATCATATATTTTAAATAATATCGATAGTACTATCCTTTTGTTTGTCAATTTGGATGACCCGCAACATACTTTAAACTTAAATAATCTTTTTGTGGTTCCCATTGAAGTCCAAGAGTTTTAACACTCTCATTTTCAATAATACTAAGAACCTTGTTATCCCCAGTATCCTCTACTGTTGATATAATTTCTGAATTATTAGATTTCCATTTTCTTAAATATTGTCCTACTTTTTGTAATTCGTTTCAAATTAGTTGGAAAACGGTTTTGGGGTCTTCTACAGAATCGGCTCCAGTCATTAGGTCGTCCGTGTAAAAATAGTTCCTTATTATTTCACTTATATTATTTTGACATTTATCTGCTATGTCCACCAGAGCCCTAGTACCTAAGTATGGTGCAGATGCCGTACCATAAGTGACTGTTGTTAGTTTATAAGTTTTATTTTTTTCTTCTGGAGAATTTCTCCATAAAATATATTGATATTTTTTGTCATTTTCATTTATTTTAATCTGACGGTACATTTTTTTTTTTTTTTTTGTCCGCAGAAACAACAAATTCCCATTTCCTCCACTTAACAATGATGTCAAAAATATCTTTTTGAATTCGTCGACCAACCCACATTATATCGTTCAAACTTTTATTATTTGAAGTTTTTGCTGAAGCATCAAAAACTACTCTCAGCTAGCTTGGTCGTCAGGCTTGAATCTCTGATAACAGCCTGGTGTGGTAAAAAATACTTACCATCATTAGTTACTTTGACCATGTGTCCTAACTCGATATATCCTTTCATAAATTTAGAATAATCAGCCTTAAGTTTTTTATTATTTTTTAATTTCTCCTCCAAATTTATAAAACGAGCCATTGCTTGCTTCTTTGAATCTCCTAAGGTGACATCTTGTTTAAATGGAATAGACAAAACGTATCGCCCATCTGCGTCTTTTGTTGTGGTTTTAATAAAATTATCTTCGCAAAATTCCGATTTGATGTCATTTTTCTCGTTTTCCTCAACTTCCCAATAGCGATCTAAGTCTTTGAAATCTATCGTTGTAGCTACAATAGTTTTCTTTCCTTTGGATTTTTTACATCCAGAAACTATCCACCCAAAATTCTTTTTTTGACCAAGGAGACCGTCTATTTATATAACTCCATCCTGCAGAATGTGAGTATATACGTCTGCTCCAATGATTAGATCAATACGACCAGGTTTATAAAAATCGGGGTCGGCTAATTTAAAACTCTTCCATTTTTTCTGATCAACATTAATTTTGCTGACTGAAAGCGCACATTCCTATGGAATGTTATTTATTTTCGTATGTCAACAAATTTTTACAATTTTAGAATCCGTGCAGGCTCCTCTGAAATGATTGTGCTTTGAGAACCGCTATCAATCAAAGCTCTTAATTTTTAAAAACCTCCATTTCCTGACTTCACTTGAACCAAAGCCGTGGCTAACAAGGCTTGCCCTGTTGTTCTACACGTATTCACTTTTTCTGGATTATTACCTGTAAGGTGAAGTAGCGTGTGGTGAAGTTTCCGAAAAATCGAACAGAGCTGCTCGCTTGTACATTTTTTATTAAACGGATGTTTCAGACATCTTAGGCAAATTCGATTATTTCTTACTCAGTCAGACCGTTAAATTTATGGCATTGAATTAAATAATACACAATTGTCACTATAATTTTTGTGAATGTTCGTGTTAATAATTTTCTTTACAGGTTTTACTTGTTGTGAAAATGAAGATGTTGAATTCAGCCTTTTCTCTAAAAAGTCCATAACATTAAAAAAGTGCCTGTATCTGTTTTGTTTTTTTTGACATGGCTTTCAAATAAGTTGAGCGACTCTTTATCGAATTTTCAAAGAATTATGTGAGCAAAAATTGCATCCACATCTTGCGATAATTGTGCCTTTAATTTTATGATATATATAGACTCATTAATTATGTCTTTTTAATTGTGTTTTTATTTGTTTATTGGATTCCAAATATAAACTTGGCATATCCATAAGCCTATTCATATGTTTTGAGAAAATTTGTCTTTTATTCTCATACCGCTTGGTTAAAAATTCCCAGGTGGCTTCATAATTTTCCCCAGAGCCAAGCAATAAATGAGTTACCACATTCCTGGCTTCTCCTTTTAATGCTGATTTGAGGTAATTAAACTTGAGAAAAGGACTGAGATCGTCTCTCGAATGAATGAGTTCTGTGAAGAGCTCATTAAAAAGATCCCATTCTTTGGAATCATTAAAGAAAATGGGTATTTCAATTTTAGGCAGGGCTGGTAACTCCTCTGCCCTAACAACCGTCGACATTTCAGCTTTCTTAGCTGTTCCACTGAGTCGACTATTTATGGCTGTTCAAATATTTTGCTTGTCAAACTCAAGTTCACTAATTTCATACTCAAATATCGAACTTTCAAATAAATATGGTTAAATATTTTATTCCAAAGAAATTCTATTTTTTTTTTCTTATTTAAAGGGAATTCAGACTATTATCTATTAGTTTTGACGTCTCTTCTAGATATATTCTAAATTGCCCAACATTTCTACAGAATGCCTGCTCTACTTTCGACGCGTTGTCACTCGACATACCCTGTGTCTCCTGAATACCCATTTCCTCAGGATTTGCTTTAGGGACTGAGTTGTCTACGGAACTACCTTTATTTTTATATATTTTATTTTTATCTGTGTCAACACCATCATTATTCCATCATACTGCTTGGGGTTTAAATATTCATGATTGACAATGCCGATCTTTAGTAAATTGCTATGAACGAATAATTTTTGCAGTTCTTCTACTTTGAAAAATTCTTTCTCACTGAAAGTTGGTTTTATTTCCAACTTTCTTATTTCCAAAATAATTTCGGACTGCTTTTTTAGACACTCTATCGACTTTTCTGATATCATATTGATCTTTTTTTTTTTTTGTTTTATAATATAAAAGTAAAATTAAAAAAAAAATTTAGCTTATCTTTTGGCGATGGCGATGCGGTCTTGAGTTGTGTCGATGGCGTTGTCGTTTGCGAGGCGTCGTTGGCGATGCGTCGTTGGCGATGTTTCGTTGGCGTTGCGTCGTTGGCAATGCTTCGTTGGCAGGTTCCTGGTATTTTCTTCCTTCTAGTTGACGTTGATGATTTTGTGTATTAGGCACTTAGGCAATTTTTTTTTTGTTCACTTTTTAATTTCTTATACTATTATGGCATTTATTGAATGCTTTTATTGCATTTTTCACTTGCTGATGTAAGGCCTCAAACACGCCAAACCATAATTTATTATGGTTACAAAGCAGCCTTTAGCTATAAGGTGCTTGTTTTATTTTTAAAACATAAAAGATTATTGTGTATCTTTTTGCTTTTTTAATTTTATACTCTGTTCCTTACCTTTGGTAGGGGGAAACAAGAGTTAGTTATTTTTGCTACCTTTAGCTGCAAGATTAACTTTGCAACGCTTAAAGGAGCTGGCCTTTCTTTGAGTCCCTTACCATAAAGGGGGAAACTACAAAGTCGAAGTTTTTATTTCGAGGGCTCGAAGGACAAAAATGTAAAGAGGCTGCAACATAAGCAAACGTCTACATTTGTTGAGTTGATAATTTAAACTGAATTTTATTTCTCTAAATCCTGCTTAGGTAGCTAATATGAAATTTACATGTTCTAATCTCATCTCTAACTAGACCAGCGCAGTGGCCATTTGATTTTCCACTGCACCCATTCCTTATCTACACGAAAATGCGATACGACCGCTTGCATCGTTGTTTAAGCGATGAACCCACGCAGGAGCTCGTGGTATTTTTATTACATCTCTAACGCTCAAGAGTTGTTTATTTTTAAATATAGGCAGACCCATGTTTGACAATACATGTGCTGCAGCGGTCCAATCGTTTCACGTACAATCTATATAATATAATATCATTGTATATCCGTGTTCATGTGTGAACAATGTGTGTAGGTAATTTTTCAATAAGGGATTCAATACTGGATGTTATTAATCTTAAATATAAAGTTTTTTCTTCAGCATTTTGTTCTAATTCAAGCTTACTGGTAAGTGTTCGTCTGCGGTTTTCTGCTTCCTCCAGGAATGCTCGTACACTGCCTGTAAATGGGGTCCTCCGAGACTCCTCCAAAAGAATGTGGTTAGGGGTCTGGGGCTTATAGCTAAGTACCAGTTGTCGTCTTAGCTGTGGCCAGGTGTTGATGCCGTTGGCTCCAATGCTGCGCATAACGTCTCCGCTGATGCTGCGCTCGACCTGCCCAAATAGGATCTGCTGTTGGCTTTCATCTCCGGTAACATACAGGGCCAGTATGTAGTCAATTCGGCTTACAAAGATGTATAGGGTGCCCGTTGAACTTCTCCACATTGCCAATCTGGTAGGCAACCTGGGTCATGTTGCTGTCTGAAAGGGGTGGCACGAGTCTGGGTTCTGTCATTTTGTTGTTGTTCTCAATTTAATTTAATATTGTTATTTTTTGTTTTATTTTATTTTATTTATTTAATTTCTTTTTATTTTTATTTGATGTTATACGGATCTTAGTTTGTATGTATCTTATCTTAGCGGTTTCGCGCTTTTGTCGAGGTTTTAATTAAAACTTAACACGATATTGACCGTCGCATGGTTGTCTTAAGCATAAGTTTTTTATCGGATAACAAAAATTTGCGAATTGATTAGTCTAGCTATCGCATCACGAAATATCACTCTTGTTATCTTACAGACTGCGCCAGTTATGTTTTTATTTATTTTGAGTCTATTAAATGAACCGTTGTAGTAACTAAGACCAACGCTGTGACCGAGGTTTTGTAAAATAAAAGAAATAACAAATCGAATTGGATTATGATCTTTATTGTTCAGTGTTCAGCTTAAGACTGAAAATTAAATGTAAGTGAAACTGAGGAGAAGCCTCTGTGCTTAAGAAATATGTTAGTGTATTTTGGGAGAGCATTGCTCTTGGATTCTAAAGTCAAGAAGATTGGAAGGTGATTGGCAGTCGACCAAAAAAATTAGCAGTGCCAGAACTAAAAATAAAAATAATCAACAAATAAAAAAATAAAAAAATTAATAGTTAAACTAATTCTTTGTTTGGTTCCTTCTTGTTCTCATTTGCTCATGTTAACTTCTGGTTTTTTTTTTCTGCATTAATTTTTTTATCTTTTTAAATGCTAATTAATTGATAATGTGGAACTGGGTGAATATATGTGTATTGTAATATGTAAGTTTGTGCATCACTATTTATGTATGTTACATTTTGTATAAATTCTTTAATTATAGTTTTGTGTTGCACTGATATCATATATGTAGATGTATATGTGCTGGTGTATTTGGATGTAGAGTATAGATGTAGAGGTTAAACTTTTTTTTTCTTCTCCCAGTGTTGGCAGGTCGAGTCCGCGTGGTTATGCGTGCGCTGCTCGCCAATGTTTTTCCCGTTTTCCAAGACCAAGGTGTGCAGATCTGGCGAGTGTGCAGTTTATTTTCTGCACAGAACCCCGATCTAAGTCACTGTGGAGCCCTATCCGCAGAGACGTGCACTCTAACAGCTGGGGTGCTCCGCTGCCTGTGGCAATGTAGACGCTAGATTTGTCTCGTTTTTCTTGAAGATAACAAAAAACTTTTTAAGCAGACTCCACTGCTGATCGTTGCGACGGTCAAAAGAGAAAAGAACTCTATGAGGGAGTAAGTGCCTCTCGAGCAGTACAAAGCTACCATGCAACTTAAAGCTCTAATTGGAGCTTTGCCGTGATTAGAGTTTCATTAGAGTTAGCTGATAATGACTCCGAATTATCAAGATAGTAACCGTTTTCAGATTGTGTTATCTTTTCGTCTTTCAACAAAATCGTTTTTTTAATACAATTGAAAGGGCTGTACATTACATATGTATGTACGCACAACCACAATCGGTTATTCTATTTCTATTTATTCTATTTCTTCACAATTCTCGTGAATTTTTACCTACTGTGAATTTCACCAGACGGTACACATACACACAAGCTTTTTGCATGAACCCCAAGTTCACCAAGATTCCGACTCTTCTGCTGCTTCTGCTTTTCCCTATCTCTCACACTTACCAACTCTTACACAAATACCAACTCAAGTTATCCCACTTCTGAACTGTAAAAATACTGACAGGATGGCTGGCTTTTCGAATGGTGGAGAGTATATTTAAATTGACATTCGCTCTTACAAAACTTTGCGTGCCTTTTCAAACTCTTCTTCTTCTTGCTCATCGGTATCGATAATCATACCACTTAGCTATCGATTACAAACTATAAGGTTGTGCTTAAACTACTACCTGGACAACAACCCGCTCGTTAAACATTTTTTCGTCAGCATCAGCTGGAATGGTCCTTTCTGTGTAAGACTACTACAGTCTGTGTAAGACTGAACATGTGAAATTATTGCTTATTGAATATCGGCCACAAAGCTATACCATTTAGTTGTATTGTCTCGGTTAACTTTCTTTATCTAGCAGTTCCTCCTGCCTCTTCAGTTGTTGTCCATACGTGATGAATCGCATACTGCTTCACGAACTTCTCAAAAGCGTCTGATGTGAAAACTTCCCCTCACGATCCTAGCAGGAAATCCAACAATTTTGTACCATTCTTCCACTTTTTTGATAACTTCATCTTCGAAACATGGAACTTTATGGAACATTGCAAAAATGAATTTGAAAAAAAGTTTTGCGTAGAATCCATTGGTCCTATCTGATCCAGATGCAGAGTCTGTAACGTTTGACCTCCTTTATCGATATAATTCATGTAACCGTCCTGCTTACGAATCTTCTTATTATGCACTTTATGCGTGTGGCTGTAACCTGTAACACCTTTCGTTCCATCTGCTGCAAAGTGTCCATCCGCATGGGCTTCAGTTATAATCTTAATCTCTATAGCCTTGGATAGACCGATAAGATCACGACAGTCAACATGTTTGTACAAAACATCTTTTTCGCTTATATTCTTGGTATGGTCCCTTCTCCAAGATGCATAAGATTTCCTTAAGAAATTCGTCAATTAATTTAAAAATGCGGCCTGTTACTTCTGTTTCCACCAGAAGAATATTTTGAAAGCATGTTTCATTTGCTCATCTGCAAACGAATAATCCTGCCGAGACAAAATTCAATGCGCAACCTCGCGAGGAACGTCCTTCTTCTTTACAGCTTGGGTAAACGCTGCGCAGTTAGTTACTTATACAAAGTTTACAGCCACCTAGTAGTGTCTAAAACTTCTTAACTTACCTCCAGGATGTAGCTACATATGTCGCTTAGAATCGCTTTCCGAAGTATTTTTACTCCGGAAAAAAATTGAATGAAGATATTCTCCAAAACCGTTGAATAAACATTGCGCCAAATCCATCCTTTGAAACGTCAGTGTGGAGTTCCGTTGGTGCATTCTTAGAATAGGTTCGAAAAACTGGTTCTTCAGCGGCTCAGTGTCCTTCTTAAATTCAGAATTCTTATTCAGCAGGCTTGTTAGTAGTCGAGCTATTTGTGCGTATCCTCTTGTTAACTTGCGAAACAAGGCAGTCAGCCCTAAAAAGACTGCACTGCTCTTTTCGGAGCCAGGCCAAATCCTTCCGAGGAAAGCAATCTTAATTTCTAGAAAACCGAATTTTTTCCCCCTGTTCCAGCGGCGCAAAACTTCTGAATAAAAACTATTCCGATCCAAACCAACGCAAAACTTTGACATGAAATCGTAGCTTAGCAACCAGTCAACCAGACAATCGATCGCCACTTTGTTGATGACAACAGATTTAAGACCGTTACTTTCTTTCATCTGCTCGTAATTTGCATACTGACTCTGTAGTTTATCGCATCTGTACATGCTGTAGTTACTTCAATGATGTTACCCCGCCCACTCTAACGTCCAAAACTGTCACGAACACCCTTTTAAAAAATGTATTCTAATTCTAATTCTAATTCTTTCAATTTCTATCGTTTTGCTAAAAATCTATTAAACAATGTTTAGATATTTTTTCTTCCTTTTGTTAGTCTTGTACATTTTTTCGATTTTTCACGCCAACATTTTTGCAAAATTTTAAGATTTTTTTCTAGTTCGCAATTCCACTAGCTAAGTAACGTGTATCTTATAGTGGGGAAAGTCGAAAATTGCAATTACATAATTTAAAGCGAAGCTAAAATATCTTTTTATAAATTAAATGAAATGAAATTAAATTATTCTTTTTTGAAATATCTCTAAATACAATTTCGTTTCAGACCAAATATCTCTGAAGACCAGCCAGGTTAATGATCTAACGGAAAAGTTACACGAAAAACAACGCGAAGTGCATAGTTTTAAAAAACAGTTGGAGTCGGTGCACTCTGAGAAAATGATGCTTCAACGTAACTTAGAAAATACAACTCAAGAGCGGGACAATTTTAGAATCCTTCAAGCAGTAAGATTTTCTTTAAAACATTGGCCAGTTTTAACCTAAAGAAGACTTTCATGATAAAATCTTATGCTCAGTACTCAGGCGAACAGAAACTGGCCCAAAAATAATATACTTTGTTCAGCCATATATTTCTTGGTTACAACACAACGGTCTCCCAAGCTTAACTTAAATATTGACATTCTTAAAAAAAAATGTTTAAAAACAAATTTTTGCTGCAACATAACATTTAATTCAATGTAAGCAAAAAATGTTGTGCAATATTATATAAATTTTTTCTTATTGGACGCCCGATTTGTCGCCTGAATACTAGGCCTTTACAAAACTACTCATGAAAACTGTAAAAAAAAAATTCTTCAGTATTTTAAAAATAATGCTGAATTTTTTTTCTATTGTGACATGTGCGTAAAAATAGCATCGGTGTAGGAACGGTGGAAACCGGAATATCGGCCGTTGTTAATTTATTTATATTTTCGTTCCTCGGAGGTGAATTAAAAAAAAAATTTAGTTTATACGGGTCAGGACAGTATATTTAATATGCAATTGAAAAATTGGCTCTCTTTTTTCTCGAAAGCTGTGAATCAAACGGTAATAAAAGTTTTCTTATAATTAATTATTAAAATTACAACATTTTTGAGGTTCGTGGAATAATACGTGGATACGGAATAATATACTATGTTCAGTAATATAAATATTGGTGCCAAATTACTGTCTCACAGGCTAAACCAAAATACATAACTATGAAAACTCAAATGTAAACATTCACATTGTAATTAAAAAATAAATTGAAACTAATGCTATAGTAGCAGCGGTTTCGAGACCCGATCTACTCCCGCGTTGGAAGCGATTTTAGGGTATGTTCCAGCTGCAAATGTCAATGCTTAAGCACGGCTGACTTTCGATAATATTGGAGGCAATAACAGCAATGATGTCGGTCCACTACTTAAACGTTTGAGATCGCATTGAAATATTTTGTGATCTGTCTCATTTTCCAAGTCGCCTTTTCGGGTAAAGCAAGCGGATGACTTTGTTGAAGCTGATTTGCGAATGGGGATTCAGTTGAGGTTAAGGTTCAGTTGAGATCCAGAACACTACGGGGCGGTGGCAGTGGCTCAGATCCTGTGCAAGAAGCGCAGCAGACCTTCTATGCAATGCAAAGGTTTTCCAGGTGAAGCAGGGTGTGGTGCCTAGATACGCACGCACAGTAACTTGCGGAGTAGCAGTGTATCTTAGGCCCAAATTGAGAATTTTCCGAAATGTTTGTTGTAGCTCATCGTTCAGCTCCAACCTCCCATGCAGGACGGAATCGTCAAACGAAGTTTGCGCAGAGCTTGACAAGGAATCCGCTAACCGGACCACTCTATGAAAAATTGCAGCCGCCTTGCGCTTCACCCTTTGCGGCAGCGGTAAAGTTTCCAGAATTTTCAGCAGCCATGGCAACAGCAACAACAACAAAGCGGCAGAAACAGCGACTCGAAATTCAGTTCAATCGAGAAGATGACCGCAAAGAATATTCGCGGTTGTTTGACAACGCACCCTACAACAACAACGATATAATTAAATTTAGAGCTTTAAACAGCTTTGTATGATTTGCACTATTTATTGCTTATGCAGTAATAACGGCGCGATCACCAAATATTGGGCTAATAAGATTTTTTAACCTCTTTTACAAAAAGCCGGTTTTTATTTTTAGCGACTAAATGCAGAACGCACATAGGATGATAGGCAAACGGAGCAGGCGTGACATAAAATGACAGACCGAGTCCACGAGAGAGGCGAGCTTAGATAACGAAAGATTATTGCTCAGCTGAGGTGCAGTAGAGTTAAGTCCTGTCTCTGGCGGTTGCGAGACCCAACAATTTCTAAAACATTTTTTTGTTTTGGACGCCCGTTTTGTGGCAGTTATGTTATTGTTATGTTTCTGGAAAACTACGAATAATTACTCGTAGAGTAAAAGGGTATAAGTATGTAACAGGCAAAAGAAAGCTTTTCCGACCAAAAAAGGCTATATATTGTTGAGTCGAGTCGATCTCAAGCTCGAAAGTTGAGATTGAGATTGTATTAGACGCATCAATTTTACGCCCACAAACCGTCCACTCTTGAAATCGAGAGCTTGAAAGAAAAAGAACGTGAATAAAGAAAAATAACTGCAAGAAATGAGACAATAAGACAGAATGCAATGTGAAACCAGCTAATGGATGCTTTATCGAGAGAGAATGAATATGTACAGTTATTAATGGTGTACCATTTAAACAACTTGGAAAATCTGTATCTAGCTCGCAAGCGTGTTGCTGAACTGGAAGCAGAAATTAAACTAACGAAAGGAGGTAGGAAAACAAGTAGAAATAAAGACATTGATATGAAAGACGTTGTAGCCTTGATTAATTACTTTTCGGGAGATGATGGTTACTCGATACAGCGTTGGATAAATGATTTTGAGCACATAATGAACACTTATGACGTAGCAGATCAACGCCGATGGAAAACTCAAATGATCCATATGAATCCTTTGACATGGAATGTCCTGCGCAGGAAGCTGCTAGCGGTTTTTGAAAGGAAAGTGACGGCGTGGAACGTGATTAGGGAACTGGAAGCAAGACAAAAATAGCCTGATGAAAGCACATTACAATATTATATCGCTATGTGTGGCATTTCAAAGCAAGCAATTTTAGCGGATTCTGATATAATTCGTGCTGTGGTGAGTGGGCTCCAAGACAACGGGAGTTGCCACTTTTTAGCCTTTTGTGAATCACTGGATGAATTGCGTAAGAAGATAACCAAATATGACAAAGTAAATATATGTGATCAGCGGGTAGTTTCTGCAAATCCGAATGGTTCGAGTAACGTTGAGATGACCAAATCAATAAACCTTCAGCAAGGAATTGTAACAGCCGTACGTTGTAACAATTGTCGAAAATTGCCTGCTTCAACTGCTATATTCAGGACCACAAATACCAAGACTGCCCGATGAAGAGGGGGGTCATCACAGTGGCCGCTGTGCAAGATACGGAACTGGCGGACACTGAAGACCTAACAGCTGTTAGGTGACGAGAGTTGCATTACTGTTCTAAGTTTATTCGACACAGGAAGTCCAATAAGTTTTATTCAAAAATCTTTAGTTCCAAATAATATTAAATTGAAACCGCAAAGTAAATAAATAAATAATAGGTGGACAACAAATATTAATTTTTGCAAAACTTGAGTGCATTGTATATTTTAAAAAAAAAGCTTATAAATTTAGTTTATTAGTCGTAGAAGATACATTTTCTACTTTACTAGGACGAGATTCAATGAAAGTCCCATTATTACATAAGAAACAAATAAATGCAGAATATAATTTTTTAAATAAAACTGTTAGTTACGACAGTAATAACATATTTTGTGCATTTATTTTCAACAGTAAATATTTACTGTACTATACTACTCTATAACTATAACTATAAGGAAACTAATAAAAATATATATAATTAAATAATCGCAATACTCATATGTAAAAAAAATATAATTTTATTTTACTGAATGATTACAATATTTTTACTTGAGAAGAACACCGACCGATTATAATTAGGTCTCAAACTGAACTCTGATAATTACTCTGATTTGATTGACGTTCAAGCCTCGGTTTCGAGCTTTTCTAATATGGACTTTAGACTTTAGGGTTCTGATCAAATGAAGAGAGAAAGCTTTGGAGTTTCTGACTTTAATAGTCTTTGCATTTCTCTTGGATTCAAGTGCTTTCGCTCTTGGATACAGGTGCTCTTAGATTCTTATAATTTTGTTTATTGAAATCTAATACTTCTGTTTTTCGGGATTGCGAGTCTGAGCTTTGAACGTGGGAACGCAACGATGATGCGAGGGCTTAAGCATAGATTGTTTAAATTAGACAACTGATGTTTAGTCTACCAGTGGGTGACTTATCAGGTATCTGGTATCTGTTGGGTACATCCAGAGATATGTTGGGTGTGGGGGTGTGTTTGGGTGTACATGTTGTTAGTGTGTAGGCATGTGCTTAAGTCTTAGGGACTTATGGATATGTCACTCCCCCAATCATTGAATTGGCCTGTCCTCAGGTCGTTAAATTTGGATATATCATAATATTGTTTTCTGGTTGAATATTTTCCTTGACATTAGTTTCAAGGTGCGGATGTTCTTCTTTTTGTTTACAATATTTGACAATAATTTTCTTAGGTATATTTTTAAACTTATATGCTAAATACAGAGTCAAACTAATTATCATGATGACAAAAGTTGTAATGCATATAATTTGGAAAAAGTTGTAGTGTTTTACATGCAATTTTATCATTTCTTAAGTGACTTATTGGTTCTAAGCGTGTAACATTGTTGGTGATATAAATCGTTTGTGTAAAATATGCTACATTATTAGAAATTAGGAATTCATCATTTGCATGGTACAATTTTTAATTTTAATGATGTTGTTTCCTGATATTAATATTTTGTTGTTTGTACAATCTTGGTTGACAACTGTTTCAGGAATATTCCATGTTAAAAGTATATTTGGTTCTATATAATTTATTTGGAAATTTCTTTGGGTTTTAATGTATTTGCATTGAGTTTGCTCTTGTTAATCTTTTTTTGTTTCTTGAATTTTGATTTATAATGAACGATTTTCCTGCCGCGGTTTGTTTCCTCAAAATGTTTACTGTCTACTTGTTCAATTCTTCCTGTCTTTTTAAATGGATTGGTGATTTTACTCTTCACGAGTGGAGCCTGTCTATATTTTATATCAACTTCAAAATCATGCCTATTCTTATTAAGATATTCGATCTTATCAATTTTGTTTTGTTGTACGTTAAAGTCTGGGCTGCCTGCATATAGAAAAATGTCTGCCGGAGATCGTTTTGTACTATTATGTTTAGTTTTATGATTATAGACGTATAAGATTGTTTCGAACCTTGTAAACCTATCTTCGATATTTTGTTCATTACCGATGATTATTAGCTTTTCGTTTACGGTCTTGTGAAATCTTTCTATATCGGATACACCATTTTTGCTAGTTGTTACAGAAATTTGTACGCCTTCGGATCTTAACCAATTTTGCAAAGCTATGCACATAAAAGCTGAATCTTTGTCTGCTTTAATTTCTTGTGGCTTTCCCATATCATTGAATATTTTAGTAATGGCTCTTTTCGCTTCTAGCCAATCTCTACTTTTTACTTCAAAGAGGGAGGCAAATTTTGAATAAATATCAATACAAGATAAGAAGATCTGGTTACCCGTGAGATAAAAATCTATCACGTATTTTTCCCTTGTGTTAAATATTTCTGGCGTTGTTTCAAATGTCAATTTAGTGTCTCTATGTTCTGTTTTTGCCAGATTACACATTTCACATTCATTAATAATATTTTGAATTAGCTTTTGAGTATATTAGCTTTTAGTATTTTTCTTTAAACCAATTAATGGTTTTTTCTATACCTGGGTGTAAAACTTCCTTATGTCTCTTTAGGATTAAATCCTTAAATTCCGCATAAGTTAGTATATCAATTAGCTTCGTGGTACATCTCAATAGTTTTGTGAAATTGTTAGGGCTTATGATTTCGGTAAATGCCCTCTGGAAGATCAGAAAATCCTCATCATTAGGGAAGTAAATTGCGCTTTTCTTGGTGCACACATATTCCTTAATGAGGGTTTTGGCGAGTTCAAGTGTCATTTCTTTATAGATTATTTTAATCTTAAGTTTTTGAAAGTAGTGACTTACACTTGTTGTGTCACTGTCGCCTTTTTCTATCTCTATTTGTCTAGAGAAGAAATTGATTGGTCTCTCCGTTATGGATATATAATTTAAATTATCTTCATGAGCACTATGTATAGTTGCGTCTGTGCTGTTTGCGACTTCGCCATGACTTCTTCTATTTTTGTGCGGGAAAGAGCATCCGCGACATAGTTTTCTTTGCCTGGAAGATATTTTATTTTATAATCGAATTCATTAAGTTTGATTTTCCACCTTTGTAATTTCATGTTCGGCTCTTTGATATTATTCAGCCATACCAATGGCTTATGATCACTCATTATTTCAAATGGCCTGCCGAATAAGTATGACCTGAAATATTTTGTCGCCCAAACTATAGCTAACAATTCTTTTTCAATGGTAGCATAGTTGATTTCGTGTTCGTTCAGCGTTCTGCTGGCATAACAAACGGGCTTATGATTCTGTGAGAGCACTGCACCAATAGCTACATTATTCGCGTCAGTTGTTAGAGAAAAAGGCTTCGAAAAATCGGGGTAGATTAATATCGGATCTGAAGTTATCAAAACCTTTAGTCTTTCAAATGATTCGATGTAGTCTTTACATTTAATATCTATTACAGCACCTTTCTTTAGTTTGAGGGTCATGGGTTTAACTATCTTGGCAAAGTTAGGAATAAACTTGCGATAGAACCCACATAATCCCAAAAACGATTTTATCTGTTTAGGTGTTTTAGGTAACGGAAAATTTGTGATTGCATTGGTTTTGTTTGGGTTTGGTTTAATGCCATTTGTTGTGACAATATGTCCCAGGAATTCAGTTTCTTTTTTCATGAATTCACATTTGTCTAGCTGCAACTTCAAGTTGGCGTCTCTCAGTTTCTCAAAGACTTTCTTTAGAGATAAAATATGTTCCTCCAACGAAGTGGAGTAGACAATAATATCGTCCAAATAGACTAAACAATCTTTGTAAATCAAATCTTCCAAAAGATTATTCATACATCTCTGAAATGTAGCTGGAGCATTCTTTAGGCCAAAAGGCATACGTGTATATTCGTAATGCCCATGCTTAGTTGAAAAAGCTGTTTTTGCAATAGAATTTTCGTCCATCTGGATTTGGTGAAAACCCTTAGCTAGATCAATGGTGGTAAAATATTGGCATCTACCCAATTTATCCAATATCTCATCCATTCGAGGAATGGGGAATTTGTCATTAACAGTTATCTCGTTTAGATTCCTGTAATCAACTACCAACTTATAGGGTTTACGGTATACGGTATACTGAGTCTGGATGACATGTTTAATAGTACTGGTGAAGGTCAAATTTTCGCCTTCCTTGTACTGAATGTCTCTATATTCGTATAGAACTTTCTTTAAACATTCAATTTCCTCTACATTTAGATGTTCGAGTCTGTACTCGTTACATTCGCGTAACTCATTGTTGATCGCGAAGTTGACTATATCGTTGTCAACGGACATGGGATCGAGATGTGTTACATCATTGTCCACTGTGTCACTAACAACTTTTGAAGTGAGGCATTTTGGTAATGCGGTCTCCTTCTTCTGTTGTTGATGCTTTGGTTTAAGGCACTTAGGTGCGGTCTTAACCTTTTGCATCTTTGGATTGATTTCCTCCACTGGAGTGGAATCATCCTTTTGCTGTGGGTCGAGGCATTTAGATGCGGTCTCGCCCTTCTTTTCTTGAATTTAAAGTTACAGTCTCGTTATCATAATCTATCTTAGCTTTCGTATCCTCTAGATACTTTCGACCTAACAGGAAATCATAATTGTCGGAAAATTTGTGGATATAGAATTTCTGAACAGACGGACATACTGAAGTGGGTTTCATTATTATGCTTTTCTTTAATTTTATTGCCCCTTTAATGGTATACACTGTTAGATCTTCTTCGTTTTCTTCTAAATTTTCAAAATTTTCCGTTATGATATTGATGGATGAACCTGTGTCGATCATTCCCTTGTAAATTTTGTTATGATAACCTATTCTTACATGGGGACTGGTACGTCCTCCTGTGTCACTTGAGTTTCCGAGGCAGTTTGATGAAAATTTACATCCATTCTGCTTTGGCCACTTTCACTCTCTTTTTACCGGCATCTGACCGTTAGTATTATTTGAAGTTGAAGGTTGGAAATTAAGGGAATTGTTAAGAGGATTGTTTTGTTGGCCTTGTGTTAACTCCTTTCTAAACGTGTAATAATTTCCCCTTTGATTAACCGGTATGGGACGAGTGGAATACTGATTTTGATTTATTGTAGGTTGATCAGAATTTTGATGTTGCGTATTGTTATTCTGATTCGTTCCAGGATAATAATTGCTGTGATTGTAATTTCTATTATTGTAATATCTTTGATTATTGTTTTGACTATGATTTCCCCTGTTCCTGTGTCTGTTCCCTTCTGATCTATTAGAACGCTGATTTTCTGGACTGGCGTCATAGAGGCCTAGCTCCATTGAAGCTTGTTTTAATTTATAAATAGTATCAATATCTTTGCGTGCCAATGACATATAAATTCTATCCGGCAATTTTCGATCTATTACAGATTTAACAGTTCTTTTTAACATTTCAGTGTAATTTGATTTATCTACAGGGTCGCTTTCTAATTCTAACTTGTCAAACATAATCCAATATTGTGATTCGAGCTTCTCGATGAACTTACAGATGCTTCCGGGGTAGGATGTATCCTCCAGTTGTCTTGTAAGTGTTATGTAGGGCCTGTGATCCTTGAATGCCATCGCCAGGACCGTCTTTGTATCCAGCCATGTGTTTACTCTTTCTTGTGTCACGACCTCCAATGCTGCATCCACTAGTAACCGTTTCACTGCTCCGTAGATAACGTGTGCTTGTCTGGCATCTTGGGTAGGGTATAAGTTGAGTAGCTGCTCGACCTGGTTAACAAACACAGACAGCTTGCCAGGTGTGCCATCGTAGTAGTTCAGTTCTTTAATTTGATTTAATCAATATTTAGGTGGGTTTCCGAAAGTTGCGGAACAGCCAAGGTGTATTTGTATAAGTTTCTGGATACACGGTGTTTATTTTAATTTTTTTTGTTTTAAGTTACGGAATTAAAAATTTTAATTAATTTTGTTTCCGACCGCACGGGATTTTAAATTGTTTTGCAGATGTTACTGACCACACGGGATTTTTCTTGAATACTACTTTCACGTAGAATCTTTTGCGGATCTCAAAATAATTTTAGAATCACTGTTTTAATTCGCCGATCCTGGATAGCTAGTTGTATAGCGTATCCTTCAATGGATCAGTACCGTACTAAAAGGACTATTTATTTAACAGATCCTACCGACTGCGCCAATTAAATAATCGCAATACTCATATGTAAAAAAAATATAATTTTATTTTACTGAATGATTACAATATTTTTACTTAAGAAGAACACCGACCGATTATAATTAGGTCTCAAACTGAACTCTGATAATTACTCTGATTTGATTGACGTTCAAGCCTCGGTTTCGAGCTTTTCTAATATGGACTTTAGACTTTAGGGTTCTGATCAAATGAAGAGAGAAAGCTTTGGAGTTTCTGACTTTAATAGTCTTTGCATTTCTCTTGGATTCAAGTGCATTCGCTCTTGGATACAAGTGTTCTTAGATTCTTATAATTTTGTTTATTGAAATCTAATACTTCTGTTTTTCGGGATTGCGAGTCCGAGCTTTGAACGTGGGAACGCAACGATGATGCGAGGGCTTAAGCATAGATTGTTTAAATTAGACAACGGATGTTTAGTCTACCAGTGGGTGACTTATCAGGGATCTGGTATCTGTTGGGTACATCCAGAGTTATGTTGGGTGTGTGGGTGTGTTTGGGTGTACATGTTGTTAGTGTGTAGGCATGTGCTTAAGTCTTAGGGACTTATGGATATGTCACTATATAGTTATTAAAGTAAAGATAATTTAAATAAGAAAATAATCAGTTAGAAATCGAACAATTTTTTAGTAACTAGTTAGGATATATTAAAGAATAGTTAAAGGAACTAATTAGTATAGGGAATGAGCCGAAAAAAAGTGTAGAGAAATTGTAAAAACACATTATTTAAGCAAAAATTTAGATTATAATACAGCACCTAAGTATCAAATGACTATTAGAGTTACAGATACTACACCATTCCATTGCTCACCTAGGCGTTTGTCATATTATGAAGAAGAGAAAGTGCGAAAATAATTGATGATCTTCTTAAGAAAAATGTAATTACGAACTGTAAATCTCCTTATGCATCTCCCATAGTTTTGATTAAATGGCGTAGATTCACAGATTCACGTTTACGTCTTTTGTAACACCTCAAGGGCAATATGAATATTTACGAATGCCACTTGGCTTGAAAAATGGATCAGCCATTAGCCATCAGCCAAGAACATGCCAAAAGTAGTGTACATAAAGGAACATTTAGAAATCCTAGAGATTAACCTAAAAAAATGTGGATTTTTAAAACCAGAACACCTACCTCCTAACACCTAGTGAAGCACACCTTGATGCGTTAAAAAAAATCCTTGTACCGCAAAATTTAGACACCCTTGTCTCGTGCTTAGGATTTTTCTCATATTTTAGGTGTCTTGTACTATCCTTTGCTAAAATTGCGAAACCTTTTACGGATTTATTAAAACAAGGAATAAAGAAGCTTTTAAATCGTTGAAAACTGTTTTATAAAATCATCCAGTACTAGCGATCTTTCACAAAGACGCTGGCAACTATGAATATTCTATGGCTAACAGACCTGGTGTTAATATGCCGCATGTTGACGCGTTGAGTAGACAAGTTGAAGTATTAGATGCACTTAAAGAAAAAAGTGATAATACCATAGAGCCTCTAGCAAAATTGGTAATAGTGAATATATTGAGAATACCGCAGACCCTTTAGCGAAATCCGTAGGGAATAGTAAAAACCCAGAGAATAGAGCAGGAAATTTAAAACCACATTTAGTAGATACAGAACATGGGAGAAATACGCAAGGAAATTAGCAAGGAGACTCAGTCAAATATGTTAAAAGACAATAATTTTTGCATAGAGGATAGTAAAGACAGTGGGGGTGTATAGAAAAATCCATACTAGAGTCGATTAAAGCAGTGGAGTAGTAGGCAAGCTGAACAAATGCGTTACCCTGAAATAATCAAGATAAGAACAGCCGTAGAGGAAGGTAGTTGCACTTCATTTGAATTAATATATGGCGTTATTTATAAAGTGACAATTCATATTTCTGTTTGCTCAAAGTTGCACGGAAGAACAAATAATTAGGTTATCACCTGAAAAATTAGGCCCCCTTGCTGCTAAAAAATGTATAAAGCATTAAAAAAAACTATTGGTTTTCAGCTATGAAAAGTAAAGTAGGAAATTTTATAAGAAAATGTTTACCGTGTACCGAAAACCATTCATAATCGCACACTCCATAGTATTCAAAAAGAAAACAACTTTTTGTAGTCATAGATTCATTACTATGAATGAACATAGAATCAAAACTATTCCCAGTAAACAGCACTAGTACTCATGAAGCAAAAGACTCACTTAGTAAGTATTTTGACTTTACTCTATAGTTTTCGACCTTCCTTTAAGAACGTGACATAGAGAATTTTAAGTTGGCTAGAGGTGCATCTCAAGCCAATGGGCAAGTGGAGAGAGTGAAAGGAATCGTAACACCTAAATTAGGTAAATTATTAGAGCCAACAGAGCAGGCAGATTGCTATAAGTTATTAAATAAAGTAGAGTTTGCAATTAATAATTCTATTCATAGTAGTACTCAAGAATCATTATTATTTGGTGTTAGTCAAAAAGGCCCTAAAGTTGACGAATTATCAGAATATATTGAGGACAAGTTTAATATAATATAATAATAAAAATGAAGCAATATTGTGCGAAAGCCCCTTTGGAATATAAAGTTGGAGATTTTGTAGCTTTACCTTATAATTAATGCAACACCTGGACTTAAAAAAAAATTCTTGCCTTAATATTTAGGCTTTTACAAATTAAAAAGAATATTTTAAAATGACCGTTATGAAATTATTGATGATTGTCAACTAATGCAATTACCATTTAATAGTTTTATAACAAACTTTCTATTTATTTGGGATTCAAAAGGAATCGTTCAGTCAACTCCTCTGAACTTAACCTAATGAGTATATAAAGGGTATATGAGACCAAGTGGTTACTTAATTATTATGTACATAAGGAAAGAGTATCCTCCGGGTAGGGAGATCGCTGGGGTGTACCCTCTTCAGCCTTCGGAGGGAGATGGGATTAACTAGCATATTTGCCAGTCCGTTCGGGTGGACCACAAGCCTGTCGGCATAACGGCTGCTATGGAAATTGATCTGATCCCCAAGAAGGGTAACTTTCAGATCTCTTTCGATGACCTTGTTCGTCACATACCAGGGGAGCCCAGATGCGTGACGTCCAGCTCTCGACTGTACCAATCGGAGCATATTGAGCTGGGATTTGGCGGCAGTTCCCCACACCTGGATGGCATAACTCCACGTTGGAGCTAGTATGGCTTTGATTAAAAGAGCCTTAGAGCTCATTTGTAACTTGCTGGAGTGGAAGAGCCAGTCGAGCTTTTTTAGCTTCGCTAGGGATTTAAATTTGACCGACATGATGTGGGCCCTCCATGTCAGTCTCCGATCCAGATGTACTCCTAGGTAGCAGTGCGATATGACATTGCTGATGGGGTTTCCATCGAAAGTCAGACCTGTTCCGGGTCGCAGAGAAAAAGTTACACAGGCTGACTTTGAGGAGTTAATGGCCACATTCCATTTGGCAGTCCATTCTTCAATTGCATGCAGCCATTCCTGGACTGCATTGGATGCAGTTTGCAGTGAAGAATGAGACGCCAGCATGGCGGTGTCATCGGCATAAGTAGCCAGGAGCAGCTGAGCCGGGGAAACTTCGGTGTTGTTGGCGGGAGATGGCAAGTCGGCAGTATACAGGGTGTACAGGAAGGGCCCAAGAACACTTTCCTGTGGAACTCCTGCGTGAATCTCTTCCAGGCTGGACCGAGCATCACGCACTGCAACGTCGAACGTCCGATAAGAGATGAAGGATCCCAGGATGGCATAGTAGGGAGCAGGAAGGATAGCTTTCATCTTCAATAGAAGGCCCTCATGCCACACCCTGTTAAACGCTTGTTTCACGTCTAGAAAGACGCCGACCGTTTACAGTCTGTGCGCGAAGCCATGCGTCACCTGGTTTACCAGTCGATGTAATTGTTGTTCAGTCTCAAAAATCTCGATATTAATCGATCTTCGTTGGCGGCTTTCCGGCTTTAGGTATCATGATGGTACGTGCACGCTTCCATTGCCTTGGAGAGTGCCCTAGCCCTAGCGTGGCATTAAATATTTTTACTAAGGCTAGGACTCATTTTGCGTGGCAGAGACTTCACAGCTTCGATGCCATCGTAGCCAGGGGTTTTCTTAATTTGCAGCGCCTTCAGCTGCATCATGACTTCCTGCGGTGTAGTATGTCTAATTGGGCGAGCCGGTGCAGTCAGAGTGTCCAGGAAATTATTGATGGCTACGCGGTTTGAGTCATCTGTTAGGTTGAAGGGCTTGAAGGTGGAGGTCAGGTGCGAAGCAAATGCCCTCGCTTTTTCATCGTCCGTCTTAAGCTAGAGGCCACTGTGACTCAGGACGGGTGATTGAAACAACGGTTGTCTCTTGATTCCTTTTGTGAACCTCCATAACGAAAAATTGCTGTTGTTATCTGGGCCAGTACCCTCCAGAAGGGTATCCAGATTTTCTCGTCGGGTCCTGGCTAGCAAACGATGCAGTCTGTTAGTGGTGCTAGAGTATAACTGCTTGATGCTAGGATCTCCTGTAGCGATGTACCGTCTCCTGAGGCGCCTTTTCTGGGAGAGCAGCTCCCTAGCCTTCAAGCTTAAGATGGGAGCCCTCCTTGCGATCATGTGACGAGCTTGGTGTGGGGGTGGTGTGGCCCTCCGTGCTGCTTCCGCGATTGTAGCTGCGAGGTAATCTACATACGCTTCCAGACTATTGCAGGTGTCAATGGGGATGTTGAGATATCCTGTGGTCTCGATGTGCTTCTTGAAGGCCACAGTATTTGCAGTAGGTGACATTTTTGCATTTTTGTGACACCTTTGAATAGCTGGGAGTCTTCATCCCGCTCAAACAGCAGGGGGAGATGTCAGTATTTGCACGTTGATTTCTTGCTGTCTGAATCCTGGACCGGGAAACGAAATGGGTTTCCGACAGCAGGAGGATGTCAATTTCGTGAAGCTCGATGAAGGCGAGAATCTCATTGGTCTTCTAGGAGCCCCTATTGGCATTCCAAGCTGCTACCTTAAGAGGACCCATTTTGAGCAGCAGAAGGGAAGGTGCGAGTTTGCAGGAGCAGTTTCATTAGCGTTGACATCATCCTGTCAAGCCAAGTAAACAGATGCTCCAGCTTGGACTCAAGGTTAGCGCTTGCATGGGCAGGCTTGACGACGGGCTGACTTACTCTGCAAATATTCGCAAATGAAGGCTTTCCAGACATGTGGGCTGGTGGACTGGGTTGGTGTGCTCCTCTTTCAGGACCAGAAACAGAAGGTTCATTAACCTTCCGTTGGTGTCTGCGGTTAGAAGCCTCTAGCAGGTACTTTTTGCAACCTTTAAAGTTGGCTGCATGGGGGCCGCGTCAGTGAAAGCAGAATCTGGCCTCGTCCTGTTCTAGCTTACACTCTGCAGTGGGGTGATTGTCTCCGCATTGTCTCCGCATATATAGTGCCGAGAACAATATGCCTTGGAATGACCATAGCCTTGGCACCATTGTATCGGCTCCGGTTGCTTACGGGGCTTCTCCCATGTTACCCTGTGCCTTTTTGAGGTCAATGAACCTCATATTAAGAGGAAGAGAGGTTGCCTTGTTGCGCGGGGTATAAATCCGTACAACGTTATGTCCTAAGTTCTGGAGGGTTGCGATGATATCCTCCGATGGGACTCCGTGGTGAATATTGCGCATGACTATTTTCTAGGGTCGGTCCTACGGTATGGTGATGGTGATGAAATAGGGATCCTTTGTCGAGAAAGTGCCGGGACACCAGCCTGTAGCTATCGGGGGTGTTGCACTGAACAGCGCAGGCTACCGAACTTAGGGCCTTGATTGTATAGGAGTCTCCCACAAGGGCGTCCAGCTCGCTGCGAAATGCTGTGAAGTTCACCACATTGGGGAACATCATTCTAGGCACCTTATAGTGACGGCTTGATTTCGGGGCGGCTGGTACAGTTTGGTGAGCACCTTTCAGCTGTTGTTTTGGTCCTGCTTTCCTTGCGGCACGGTTGTGGGCGGTATTCGAGGAGCATGGCTCGTCGTCGTCACTCGAAGATACATCGCTCAGGACCATATATTCCTCGTCGCTTAGAGCTTTGAAGCGATTGCCAGAGATTTTTGCCGGCTTATCAGATGCCACTTTTTTACCATTTTAGGGGAGAGGACTGCGCCTGCTCTCTTTTTGATTCCTCCATTTCTTGATCTATAGGAAAACTTTCTGCCAGCCGGTAGCATCTTGTGGCTTCGCGATTGAGCTGACAGATGCACTGTTGTGAGTTGTACTGGCAGCAGTAGAGCATATGTTGCCGCTCAAGGAGCAGGTGAAGATGTACGCGGACGAGATAGTCGAGCTGGTGGAGGTCAGTGTGAAGGTCGAACTGCAGTAGGAGTTTGAAATACTGGTAGTAGCGAAGGCTGGATCTTCACATTGCCAGCTCTTCTTCATTTGCTCCCGTATCTCTTTTGGGCCCGCGCCAGCAATTAGCTTCATCGACTCATAATCGATAGATTTTTGCTGTGGATCGTTATCCATTTTCAAAAATGCTTAGTGGCGACTCGAACCAGCTAGAATCTTCTAGCGGCAGAGTATCTAAGACACGATCCAGATGGAGCTTAGAGAACACGCCTTGTGAGTAGTAGTGTACCGTGGACACAAACCAGGCAGGCTTAAAGCTCTTACAGCTTAAAGCTCTCACAGCTGATAGCCTCTTGTAGTTTTTGAGTGAGGCCCGAGCCACCTCACCAAGTAAAGAAAAGCGACGCTTGCTAATAAAAGTCGCCACAGTTTCACTTGCCAACACTTAATTTGATTATGTTATCGTTTATTACACGTGCCACAGTTGTGGACTTGTCCGTAAGTTTGTTAAACAAAACTGTATCAGTGCACCAAAAACGCGTCCGTTTCCGGGGAGTGTTGCCACTTAACTGACCATTTAATAGTATATTAAAACATCGAGATCAAGAGATTGAAATAAGTAGAACATCAATAAAGAAAAACTTAAAAAGTGTATTACATAAGTATATAAAAAACGGTGCCATGCTCAAAATTCCACCCTTCCTCCATCGCCAACGCTAATTTGACGCCCATCCCTTTGACTACAGCTTTCAAAAGAGACATTGCAGTAAAAATGTACGCTATACTAGCTGTAGTCATAAAAACGTTTTTAATAATTTTAGAAATCAGGCCATCAAATTCAGCAACTGACCACTGAAATAAGCGCAAACGAAGTAAAAATTAATTCTTTAAATTTAAAAATAGAGCATCTCAATAATTATATAAAAGAACTTCAATCGGACCTTAAAAATAAAGAAAACTTAGTGGCTGCCTTACGTAAGGATATGAGAGAAATGAAAGCAAAAAACGAAATGTTAGCAAAGACAATATCAAACGATGAACTAAAGTTTATGAAAATGGGGCACGAATTAGAAGAAATGAGAAAGGAACGTAATCTAGTTGGATTGCAAATGGTACGACGGAATGACGAGATTGTTGTTATAAAAGAAAAGCTTCAAATTGCTCAAAATGCCCTTGATAATGGAACAACACAATATAATCAACGTGTGGAAGATATAAGATTACTGAAGAAAGAGATTTCTAATCTTCACACTGAAAGTGAATGTCTAAAACATGCAATTAAAAGTACTGCCGACATGAGAAAGGAAATTGTACGCCTCCAGCGCGCTCTTAATCAAGAACATATTCGTATACGTGCTCTAACTGAAGATGCAAGAACACCAACAGGAGTTCATCGGTGGCGTATATTAAAAGGAGAAGATCCTAAGAAATTTGAATTGCTTGAAAAATTACAACTATTGCAAAAGTAAGTCTGAAGAGTAATTATAATAATTTTTTTATATCTCCTAATATTATTTATTTAAACAGACGGTCCCTAAAGCAATCAATAGAAAACTCTAACATCAAAAATAAATTGAGTGAGGCTCAAAAGACTAATGAAACATTAAAACGGATGCTATCTCATATGCCGACTGTGGAGATAAAGCATAAGCTTGTAGTACAACAGGTAATAAATTGTTCTGCTTTTCTTATAAAAATTTTAATTTTGTAGCTTTGCAGTTAACGTCAGGGACTATTTCTCAATTCACTTACATATTTTATCCCCGATTGTCATAAAGATACATATACCATCAAAAGTTTTGAACTTTGAAATTTTTCGTTTCGTTAAACATGCAGATTCTAGTGAGCCCATGCAAACTCATTTTAGATCATTTGCACGCCCAAAAACTGCCAAAATCTGACTCGATTACAATTCTGAACATTTTTAATTTTTTTTCTGATTTCTATCGATATGCCAAACAAATTTTGAAATATCTTTCTACCTGTCCCCAATACCTAAGTATCGGCTGTAGCAAAATACAAAGTCTGCCTGTTAGCTATTTTATTTTCAAAACAAAAGATTAACACGAAATTTGATTCTGTTAACGATAAGTCCGTTTGTAAGTCAGTAATCAGAACCGGGACAATGTAAATTGCATAGTATTAAAAGTAAATATTATAGAAATTATCAAAAAATATCCCAAAACAAATTGTAAAGTTTTTTTGTTTGCGAGCCTTAGATTAGGGCGCAACATGAAGAAGAAGGTTTGCGTTGCGTCTAGGTGAGCAAGGTGGACGATAGATTTCGTGTCCAGGACATAGGACACAGTCTCTCAGATTCAGAAGAGGAACAAAAAAAAAAAAATTCAGCTAGGAGGGACTAGAAAATACGGGACTGGGATGACAAGGTGGACCAAAAGTACACTATACTGAAATTGATGAATACGTACATTCCCTGGAAAAGTGAGAGCAGATCTAAGAGACGTAGTACACAGTGCTGTGAAATAAATATAAACCAGGCAATTGAATTCCAAGAATTACAACAGAGAATAAACAGCCGGCAAAACAAACAAAAGAAAAAAGTGAACATATGCTTTTTTAAATGTCATCTAAAATAAAGTAAAAGCTGTCAAGCCAAGTAAACAGATGGTCCAGCTTGGACTCAAGGTTAGCGCTTGCATGGGCAGGCTTGACGACGGGCTGACTTCCTTTTGACAATATTCGCAAATGAAGGCTTTCCAGACATGTGGGCTGGTGGACTGGGTTGGTGTGCTCCTCTTTCAGGACCAGAAACAGAGGGTTCATTAACCTTCCGTTGGTGTCTGCGGTTAGAAGCCTCTAGCAGGTACTTTTTGCAACCTTTAAAGTTGGCTGCATGGGGGCCGCCACAGTGAAAGCAGAATCTGGCCTCGTCCTGTTCTAGCTTACACTCTGCAGTGGGGTGGTGATTGTCTCCGCATTGTCTCCGCATATATAGTGCCGAGAACAATATGCCTTGGTATGACCATAGCCTTCGCACCTGTGGCATTGTATCGGCTCCGGTTGCTTACGGGGTTTCTCCCATGTTACCCTGTGCCTGCAGACAACCGGTATGCCCTTTACTTGGTTGTTGTTCTCCGCCTTTTTGAGGTCAATGAACCTCCTATTAAGAGGAAGAGAGGTTGCCTTGTTGCGCGGGGTATAAATCCGTACAACGTTATGTCCTAAGTTCTGGAGGGTTGCGATGATATCCTCCGATGGGACTCCGTGGTGAATATTGCGCATGACTATTTTCTAGGGTCGGTCCTCCGGTAGCTGATGGTGATGAAATAGGGATCCTTTGTCGAGAAAGTGCCGGGACACCAGCCTGTAGCTATCGGGGGTGTTGCACTGAACAGCGCAGTCTACCGAACTTAGGGCCTTGATTGTATAGGAGTCTCCCACAAGGGCGTCCAGCTCGCTGCGAAATGCTGTGAAGTTCACCACATTGGAAAACATCATTCTAGGCACCTTATAGTGACGGCTTGATTTCGGGGCGGCTGGTACAGTTTGGTGAGCACCTTTCAGCTGTTGTTTTGGTCCTGCTTTCCTTGCGGCACGGTTGTGGGCGGTATTCGAGGAGCATGGCTCGTCGTCGTCACTCGAAGATACATCGCTCAGGACCATATATTCCTCGTCGCTTAGAGCTTTGAAGCGATTGGCAGAGATTTTTGCCGGCTTATCAGATGCCACCTTTTTTACCATTTTAGGGGAGAGGACTGCGCCTGCTCTCTTTTTGATTCCTCCATTTCTTGATCTATAGGAAAACTTTCTGCCAGCCGGTGGCATATTGTGGCTTCGCGATTGAGCTGACAGATGCACTGTTGTGAGTTGTACTGGCAGCAGTAGAGCATATGTTGCCGCTCAAGGGAAGGTGAAGATGTACGCGGACGAGATAGTCGAGCTGGTGGAGGTCACTGTGAAGGTCGAACTGCAGTAGGAGTTTGAAATACTGGTAGTAGCGAAGGCTGGATCTTCACTTTGCCAGCTCTCCTTCATTTGCTCCCGTATCTCTTTTGGGCCCGCGCCAGCAATTAGCTTCATCGACTCATAATCGATAGATTTTTGCTGTGGATCGTTATCCATTTTCAAAAATGCTTAGTGACGACTCGAACCAGCTAGAATCTTAAAGTTTTAGCGGCAGAGTATCTAAGACACGATCCAGATGGAGCTTAGAGAACACGCCTTGTGAGTAGTAGTGTACCGTGGACACGAACCAGCCAAAAAATAAACCAAAACAAATTGTAAAGTTTTTTTGTTTGCGGGCCTTAGATTGGGGCGCAACATGAAGAAGAAGGTTTGCGTTGCGTCTAGGTCTTTAATGTTGTAGCTTTAAGATTTCGTGAGCAAGGTGGACGATAGATTTCGTGTCCAGGACACAGGACACAGTCTCTCAGATTCAGAAGAGGAACAAAAAAAAAATTCAGCTAGGAGGGACTAGAAAATACGGGACTGGGATGACAAGGTGGACCTAAAAGTACACTATACTGAAATTGATGAATACGTACATTCCCTGGAAAAGTGAGAGCAGATCTAAGAGACGTAGTCCACAGTGCTGTGACATAAATATAAACCAGGCAATTGAACTCCAATAATTACAACCGAGAATAAACAGCCGGCAAAACAAACAAAAGAAAAAAGTGAACCTATGCTTTTTTAAATGTCATCTAAAATAAAGTACAAACAAGATAAAATGCTATAGTCGAGTCCCCGACTATCAGATACACGTTACTCAACTAGTGGAAGTGCGAAAGAGAAATTTCAACATTTTCTGAAATATCGGTAGAAATTGGATAAAAAAATAATAAATTAAAAAAAAAACGGAAAAATTTTTAAAATTTTAAATCTATAGCAAATTAGAAGACACAAAAAAAATGAAAAAATATCACAATTTTCTCAAACGTGTGGGCGTGACAGTTTTGGGCGGTTTGTGGGCGCGCCAAAAAGATTTTTGGCAAATCGATAGAAATTTACAAAACTAATAAAAAAATTAAAAATATCAAACTGATTCAGCTGAAACGTCGTTACGTCAATATACCAAATTAAGACTCTCATAATTAAATAGCTAATTAAAAGAAGGCAAGATAATCCGCTCCACTAAAATTCATGAATTGCACTTGTGATACAGTCAATGGAATTCCCATCGTTCGCGTAGGAGGTAGGCTTAATCATGCCAATGTACACTACAAGACACCAAGTTTAAATGCCAAATAAGCAAATTGTAGTTCACTCATTATTTGAATATATATATGCAAGATATATGCGCGATTGGGTTATCAATGCCTGCCACTTGGAGCTGAGTCTTAGCACAAGCGCATTCATCACAGCGCTTAAACGATTCTTCGCTCGACAAGATCTCGACCGAGATCCCATCGGTGGCTTTAACGATCGCGCGGGAATATTTGAAGTCTGACACACTTGCCTACAAATTACTAAGTAATCCTTCTAAACTCGGCATTGGGTACGCATCCTTCTTCGGTACCTCATTCACCTTACGCGAGTGTAGACAAAAACGATCCTTGCCTGGTTTTACTATTAGTATATCTGGTGATGACCATGCGGAACTTGCGGAACCGCTCCTCTTTGGCTGGCGATATTGGATAGAACCTTTGTTTAATAGGTTTTTAACTTAGTCTTTCCCAGTCCATCTCGCTCAAACTAGGAAAATAAATCCGTCACGTTGTTGGGCAGCAGTAAGCTGATAAGTAGAGTATAATGCCCGATATTGCCTGCTTTGTTCCATCTGCCGTTTTAACATTCGCTTACGACTTGGTGAAGGTTAACCCTTGGTTTGAAACTCGCTGGTCTAGCTTAACGCCGATGACACTTTTATTTTCGCCACTATCTAGCGAGGCGAAGTAACGCTCATTCAACAGAGTAAACGGCCGGATGTCATCTTCTTTGTGAACAAGAGAGGAAACTAATACTTGTTTGAACAGTTGTTTTAGTGAACAATAACGTCTTAGACGGTCAGTGGACCGGCGTTCCAGACGCAAGTCTACCTCGTCTATAAAGATTTCTGCTCGTCGACTTTTGTAGTTTTCTAACCGCTCGTGAAAGAGCCTCGTAAGGCTGATGGGGTTGAAATATTCTTTCCGAGGCTGGGTTTCGAGCTAACATTCCAATCATCCGAATTAGGAATTAGTGACGGACATCCGGTCTCGGACGGCTCCGGACATCCACGTTGGAGTTTTCCGACGTCGGTTTACAATCTGGACAGCTTCCAGTTCCCCACATCCATAACAAATACTCACGCAAACATAAATTTGGTGGGACGAACATACAAACTCTCTGAGCTAGCCGTTGCAATTCGTAGCGAGCAGAAAATAACAGAATCAGTTCGTTACATCTGGCGCCTAACGTGATTGTCAAGGCCAAAAGAACGGAGAAAAGATGGGGAAGTCGTGGTTATACAACCTAAAGAAGGATGACTTTCCAGCCCTGGCCGACGAATTCGAAGAGTTGGACACCCAAAGGGAACGGTTCGAGGTGGAGCGGACTCATAGGGCCCGTCACCAGCGTGATTTCCCAAGAGGGGAGCAGAACGCGGTGTGCAGGAGATGCCAAGAGGACACCACGGGCCCGGCGGGACACACCGGTACCAGGCAAGGGCCGGACGCGGTGCGGCGGGGGTTTGTGTTAAACCCGGCACAAGCATGCCATAGATGCGGAGGCCAGGATCACTGGACGCGGGAGTGCAGGAACCGTCCGATCAGTTTTTGCTGGGTCTGCGGGAGGATTGGCCCGAGGACCGTGGAGTGCTGTTCGAGATCGGGAAACGCCATGCGACCCCAGCCTCAGAGGGGCAACCTGGGTTCGCAAGGTGCCGCCCCTCGAAATTAATGGGCAAACTGAGGGCGGAGGAAAGGCAACTGTCCGCCACAGTGCTCATAGACGGAGTGGAAGTTAAGTCCACGATGGATACCGGAGCCACGGGTAGTTTTATTAGCGAAGAGCTGGCGGGCAGGTTGCGGGCGGCAGGAGAGGTCGTACCCACGAGGAGAGAAGTGCGTATGGCGGATGGACGGTACGAGGAGGTCACATCCATGATCGAGTTGGATATAGGACTCGGAGAGAGGACCGTAAGGATGCAGCTGCTGATCCTCCACAACATAATCGACGCTCTAGTGCTCGGATGGGATTTCCTAACGAGAGTGGGAGCAAGGATGGAGTGCGCGGGACTGAGCGTTACGATACCAGCGGGTCCGGCGGTCCAAAGCAGGCCACACGAAAGATTGTCGGTAGCGATTGTGGAGAGGGCGCCGGAGTTCGCGGAAGTGGATGTTGACGACTTCCTAAGATCGGAATTGGCCGATCTGGCGAAAGTCCAAGGGACGTCAACAGTAGCGGTACACAAGATAACGATGAAGGACGATCAACCGGTCAAGCAGCGCTACTACCCAAAGAACCCAAAGATGCAGGTGGAAATCAATGCCAAGGTTGACGAGTTGCTGCAAAAAGGATGCATCGAGCCGTCGAGGAGCCCATACGCTCACCAATAGTGATGGTGAAGAAGAAGACGGGTCAATGGAGGCAGTGTGTGTATTTTCGCCAGATAAACGCAAGGTCTGTGAAGGATGCGTATCCGATGCCGATGATTAACTACATTCTGGACCAGTTAAGGGAGGCAAAATACATAAGCAGCCTGGACTTGAAGGACGGATACTGGCAGATTCCGTTGGAAGCGGGATGCCGACAGTATACGGCACTTACGGTGCCGGGAAAGGGTCTGTTTCAGTGGAGGGTAATGCCATTCGGACTGCACTCCGCGTCGGCAACGTTCCAGCGGGCGTTGGACCAGGTGATAGGACCCGAGATGATGCCGCACGCTTTTGCATATCAGGACGATATCATAGTGATCGGACGAACACTGCAAGAGCATGTGCGCAACTTGAAGGAGGTGTTCCGGAGGCTGCGGGCGGCGAACCTGAAAGTGAATGCGGATAAGTGCAAATTCTTCAGGAAGGAACTGCAATACTTGGGCCACCGCGTGACGGATCAGGGTATCGGAACGGACCCGGAAAAGGTAGCGGCGATAGCGCAGCTCAAGCCGCCAGGAAATGTGAAGGAGCTGAGGCAGTACCGGGGAGTGGCGTCGTGGTACAGGCTAGTGCAGCCGCTGAACGCCCTCCTCAAGAAGCAGGCAAGGTGGGAGTGGACGGACGCTCACCAAGAATCGTTTGAGGCCGTCAAAACCAGGCTGGTCGCCGACCCGATCCTGGCATGCCCGGATTTCTCCAGGACTTTCGTGCTGCAGACAGATGCCAGCGATTATGGGCTTGGCGCAATCCTAACGCAACATTCCGATCAAGGCGAGCGGGTGATATCCTACTCCAGTAGGACGCTGAACGGAGCAGAAAGGAATTATTCCGCAACGGAAAAGGAATGCTTAGCTATAGTATGGGCTGTCAGGAAGTTAAGACCGTACCTGGAGGGTTACCACTTCAAGGTGATAACGGACCACATGGCCTTGAAATGGCTAAATAGCCCGTCCGGAAGAATAGCAAGGTGGGCACTGGAGCTTCAACAATACGACCTCGAAGTTTCGTATAGGAAGGGCCAGCTGAACGTCGTCGCGGATGCCCTATCGAGGCAGCCTCTTCAGGAAACGTGCCGCAGGATGAGGAAGGAGGACGAAGGACACCCAGACGGGCAGCAGGGATGCATGTGGACGGAAGGGATGCGAAGGAAAGTGAAGCAGGAGCCACAAAAATTCCCAGACTATCTGGAGGAGGCTGCCCGGCTATACCGCCACATTCCGCATCGAGCAGGGAATGAGGATGTGGCGTCATGGAAGCTGTGTGTGCCCTCCCAGGACAGGCAGGCGAGCGTGGCGGAGTCCACGGGATACTCGCCAGCATTCATCACGCAAGGAAGGGAGCCAAGGCTGCCGAACGCGTTGTTTAACGAAACAACATCTGGGACGGGCAGGTGTACGCAGACGCCTGCGGAGAACGCGGAAAAGCTGAAGAAGATCTTCGAGTTGGTACTGAGGAACATGGAAAAGGCGACGCAGGATCAGGCGCAGCACTATAATCTCCGGAGACGGCCATGGAAACCCAAGGTGGGGGACACAGTATGGGCTAAGGAACACCACCTTTCGAAGGCTTTGCAGCGAAGCTAGCACCAAAGTTCGACGGACTGTTTAGAATAAAGAAGTTCACGTCACCGGTCATCTGCGTCCTGGAGCGAGCACGCGGCAACCAAGAAGGTTAAAACGGCTCACATTAGCGACTTGAAGCCGGGAAACGCTGGCGCCAGCGGGCCAGGGGACAGCGAGTGCGAATACCCGTAACGGAACCCCTTTGGTGATGAAGGGGGGAAGACGATACGGGGTATCGAAAAAGCTCGAAAGGCACAAAAAGTCTACACTAGCACAGGCCCGTTGGAGCGCGAGAGCGGGACAGGGAGGGTAGGCAGCTGCAAGCACCGTTACCTGCAGAGTTCCGTGGGAGGCGGGGACCGTTACCGCTGCACGGAGAAGTCCCGTTACCGGTGCACGGAGAAGTCCCGTTACCGGTACACGGAGAAGTCCCGTTACCGGTACACGGAGAAGACCCGTTACCGGTACACGGAGAAGTCCCGTTACCGGTATAGGCCCCACGGAATAACGGCACAAGGGGCAGACGGGAAAACCGAGGTTTCTTCGCGGAGACTGCGGCTCGATTCCGTCATTCGAGATTAGGAGTGAGACATGGCAACACAAAGAGGTAAGAGCGTCCGGGAGATGAGGGAAACCGGCATCGGGGAACAGCCCGGAGCGATGTGGAGGAGGGATTCTGATGCCTACCTCCAGCTCCTGGCGTCACCCCTGGTGTCGCGATCGGGCCAGGATGGCGTACCGCAGCGTGCGGCGGGCAACGCAGGGACACGGGCGGATATGCCTCGGGATCGTGCCGCCGACAGCGGATCCGGAGGAGACACGGAGGTTTATGGTGGCGAGGGTCAACACTCTGCGGCGGCTTCAGCAGCTGGTGGAGGAGCGGAAGGTAGCCGCTGCCCGGGCCGCGTGGCAGGAACGGTTGGATCGGCTGCAGGAGGAAGAGGAGGCGTTGTGGGCTCCACCGCCGCCGGCACCGACACCCCCGCCGCCGGCACCGACACCACCGCCGCCGGCACCAACACCACCGCCGCCGGCACCGACACCACCGCCGTTGCCGCCGACACCACCGCCGCCGCCGCCGAGCCCACCACCGCCGCCGCCGACACCACCGACGCAGCCGCCAGCACCACCGACATCGCCGACCACACGAGGACACCGCAGGACAACGACGGCACCAGGCAGCGCACAGGAACCTGGCACGGTCGGAAGGGTCGGTGGAGTCAGTGGTCGGTTAAGGTGGGCCTGGGAGGAGCGTTAGCTTGACCCAACGGGCGTTACACCTTTCCCACCATAACACCCTAATCCCCAATCGAGCCGGCACGGGTACGCGAACCGCGCAGACGACGGCGAGGACCGAAACAACCCAGCTGTAAAGAATTCCGCTAATAAAGTTACTACATCCTAAAACTCTGTCTTCCGTTGCCGTTGCATTTCGTAGCCGTTGCATTTCGTAGCGACCAGAAAATAACAGAATCAGTTCGTTACAAGGTTTTTGTTTTAGTACGTAGGCATAATTTTCCACTAGTAACGGTAGGTGGTATCTTTAGAAGATCTTAATTTTCCTACCATAAGGCATATAATAAAAAAAAGAACATCCTTTTACTCTACAAGTAACGGTTATAAATATCGACGAGGAGCAGCGGAACACAGAAACATCCTGTGCTTCTGTGGTGCCAGTGCAGCAGCATCAGTCTCCTTACTCACCTGCTGTTCGCTCTTCTAGGTGACAGCGCTCTTGTTAGATGAGACTGTGAACTAGAGGAAGTATATTTAGGGTAACGATAATTTTGCTGGAAAAGGAGCTTGAAGAATACTCCTGCTTACTACTTGACCTCTATGTCGTTGTGAGATGACTTTAGCTTATCCTTATCCTTCTTCTTTTTTTCGTTTTGTCTTTGATCTTTTTTCCCTGTATTTGATATTTTCCTTTTCCAGCTCCCAGGTATTTTCTTTATCTGTCCTTGACTGTCCTTGACATCATTTACCTGCTTATCATGCTGTTCATCCTTATATTTAGCCACATTTCTTCGTCGTCCTTTTTCTTTGCCGAGGCGATCAGAGCCCGCTTATTCGGGTGGTACTCCACACTGGACTACTCCCGGGGCGTAAGTTATATTTTTATTATTTGCTTAGGGAAGGGGAAAAGCACGAAAACAGTGCGCTGAGAGGGAATCAGGGCTGAGAAACACATAAAAGGATTCCCAGGGGTGTTTACCAAGGACGGCAAGGTCAAGTTTATTGCCTAGCGAAGAATGCGGGGGATGTGATGAGTTAAAACTCCAGTTACTAAATATATCAGAGCTCAAAGAGAATCTGTAGTAAGAGAGTTTGGAAATATCGAATCTGTAGATTGGGATTTTGGAGATATACGCTCTGTGGGTCAATTGGCGACCGAAAGTCTGGAGGAATGTGGAGAAAGAGATTATGGAGAGCAAGACGAAAAGATTTAAAGCACGACAACACCCTAATCTAGGAACAGTAACGCTTCCCTAAGCCCAACAGCCCACCTCATCGACACCAATCACGCGTAGCAGCGGCTACTGCTGAGATCATTCATCCGATATCCTTTATACAATCTGAGCAGCTTGAATTCCTTTACGTTCCGTTTGGAAACGAAAAAATCCAAGTTGTAAAAGAATTTTCGTAACTTCTTATTTCCAAAAATTCATAAACGGTCGAGATCTGTATCAGATGCATAATAGTAAATGACAAATCGGGACACAAGGAGTGGCTTAACGTAGCATTCAGATAACAATGTTTTATAATCACATCCTTATCGTAGTGGATGGCTATTCAAAATATATCTGGCTCTACCCACCTCGTAAAACAGGTGCCAATGAAGTGATAACCTGTCTCGAGAAGCAACAACATCGACACGTGTACCCCGCGGAAATGGTTAAGTCATGCTGTTCATCCATTTCTTCGTCGTTATTCTATTCATGTTTTGGAAGCCTTCATCCAGAGGTGTCTTCGCCGTCTTGAAATTCTAGTTGCCATGGGTAAATCCTTTATAAATTGAGAATGACTCAACGAAATCTCTCCAGCATCGCCATCGCGGCCTATGCGTCCGTCCTTATCGCGCTTTACAATGAAGTGTGGTGAATGTAAAATAAAATTCGTTCGGTTTTTCGAATATTTATTGTTATTTGTTTTAAGGGCAGAGATGCCTCGTTCAAACATTGTCAAGTATCTGACTATTCATTCTTAAGTATATTTCGGCTAAGCCTAAACCGCGTAGCATGCGCTGCCGGATACGCCAGCAGCGGAGCGGCTCTTTATGTATATCTTATATATCTATGTTTATCGAGAGAGATATGTAAGATCGTATGTATTCATTTAAAGTTCTATGACTTCTTTCGACTACACCTACTGTTTGATGTTGGTAAGCGGTAGACGTTATGTTTTTAATTTTAGATGTTTGCAAAGTTCAATGATTATTGAGTTCTTATACTCTGTACCCATGTCCGTAATGAACGTCTTCATTGGACCGTAAGTAAGAATAAAAGACTCGAAAATTGCTTTAGCGGCTGTTGTTGCGCTTTTATTCGATATGGGAATTGCAACTAATGAGAGTGACTGCATATTCGTTGCCATTTTCCGACTTTGGTAGAGGACCACTATCACTCTATCGAACGCATGCTCAGGGGTTTCAGTTAAAGTCATTGGGGTCTTTGTATGCTTTGTTATTTTCGCTTTTTGTCATTTTTGACATTTTTAAATGTAGTCTGTTATTTGTTTAGACATACCATTCCAAAAATAATGTCTTTTGACCTTGGCCAAGGTTTTTGCAATGCCTGTATGACCTCCTTGTAATGGATCATCATGTAGTGTAGACAAAATTGCTTCTTTTTCTTTTTCATTGTTTATTAAGGTCACCGGGTTGTGTAGCGCCACTCTTAATTTTGTTAATACTTTATTGCCCTTTTGTTTAAAATTATCTATTGAAACGTATTCAAAGATATTTTCCCACGGTGCCATTTTGAGATGACTGATTTTATATATACCGGCCTGCATTTCAAGCCTTTGGAAAAATTGATCTAAATCAAGAACTCTTGCAGTAATCTTTTTTCCATGTTTAAAGAAACATATCCTATTTTTTACTTGCAAGGTCACTACTTTACGTACCTCGTCATTATTGATAACTTGGTATACGTTGGGCATTGAAGCTGTTTCTATTGATTGCGTATGCAATTCAGATTTGTTTGTTTCTCCTGCGCAAGATTTTTGTCTACTTTGTAATCTTGTAGTGACTTTCATAATATTTCCGGTTATATCTTTTAATTCTTTGATGGTTATTCTTGATAACGCATCAGCAACATAGTTGTCTTTACCTCTCAGATACTCTACTGTAAAATTATATTCCTCTAATTCAAGTCTCATACGAGTCAATTTTGAGCTAGGAAAATCATTGAAAATAAAAAGGTGAGTGGTCTATGATCAGTTTTGACTGTAAAGTGTTCACCATAAATGTAGGGTCTGAAGTGGGTTATTGCCCAATGTATTGCTGCTAATTCCTGCTCAGTAGTACTTTTATTACTCTCGCTCTTAGTAAAATGATCTAGATGCGTATGCAACTGGAAGTGCCCATTGTGGTTTTGAGATAAAACTGCGCCACATGCCATTTTGCTAGCATCTGTTGTAATACAAAATTCTTTACTAAAATCTGGGTATTGTAAGAGAGTAGGTTCCATCAGTTTTGTTTTTAAGTGCAGAAATGCTTTTTGACAGTCTTCTGTCCATTCAAAAGGAACATCCTTTTTACATAATCTAGTTATGTGCCGTGAATAGTCGGCGAAGTTTTTAATGAATCTTCTATAATAGTTACAAAATGCAACGAAACGCCTTGCGTTATCTGCATCATGAGGTACTGGGTAATTTTTGATGTCATCAAACTTCTTGTCATCTGGCAGTATTCCTCTATCTGTGCATTTATGTCCCAAAAAGGTGACTTCACGCATAAAGAATGAACATTTCTGTGGATGTAGTTTTAGATTATATTTCCTGCATTTGCCAAAAACATCTGCTTTTCGGAACATCCTATAACTATCAAATCATCCATATAGATAAATGCTTGCGTTGGCTCAAGGCCAGAAAATGCAATAGTCATCATTCTTTGAAAAGAATTTGGCGCTATTTTCAATCCAAATGGTAATCGCGTAAAACGATATGAACCGTTTGTTGTTGAAAATGAAGTTATATCTCTTGAACTCTTCTTAAGTTTAATTTGGTGAAAACCTGACATCAAGTCAAGGCATGAAAAATATTTAGCTCGACCTAGTTGATGCAAAATGTCATCAATTCTAGGGAGTGGAAATTTGTCAGACAACAGTTTTTTATTGATTTGACGATAGTCAATTCTAATCGCCATTTCTTTTTATCTGAGTCTGGAACAGATTTTTTTGGTACTAATAGTAATGGACTATTGTATTCCGATACTGATGGTTCGACTATTTTATCATCGACCAATTTTTGTACTTGTTCTTCAATTTCGTCTTTTTGACTATTAGGGTTTCTATAATTTTTAATATGAACTGGCTCATCATCTTTCAATCTCAATCTCTGTTTGTATAAATTATTAGCCGTTATTGGTTTTGTTGTCAGACCAAATATATCTGTATATCTACTACAAAGCTTTTTCAGCTGGGTTATCAGCTGGGGGAAATTTTTCGACAATTGAGACATGACAGTTTGCTCTCTTGTCTCTTTATTTGGTGAAACCACATCATAGTTTGAAAATGGCTCGTATTTTAAGTCGTTTGCATCTACCAGTTTATCAGTATGGTGTGTATTTAATATTCGGATATAAACATCGTTTGATGTTGAAATGGTATTCGCTACATAAATACCTGTTTCTATTTCTTGGCTTGGGATCAATATATTTGTATCTTCAATTGAAGTTATATTAATTTTTCGGACAACTTGTGATCTCGCTGGTAGTAATATTCTATTATTACCAGAGTTATATGTTATTGGAACATAAATCGGAAATTTTAAATTATTGGGTATAATTATAAACCAATCTTCTTTTGGTTTGAAGTCTAATTGGCAGTTAAATTTTTATATAAAATCAATGCCAATTATTCCATCACATGGTATGGGAAATTGCTGATTAACTATATGAAAACTGTGAAGAATTATGTATTTATCTGTTTGTTTTTGATGTTTTCGGCCTCCTCTATTTGAGTTTCCACGGCCTTTTTATAATTACCTCTATAACCTTGGCCTCTGTTAGAGTAACTTCTCTTTGAATACATTACATGATTCACATTCCCGGTTACTCTGGTGCTAGTTCTTATGTACGCACCTATGGCAGCATCCATAGTTGTGCACGTACCTGCTTCTAGCACAGTTTTCACACTTTCGTGTTCGGTCTTTCTGATCATAACATCGATGGCATCCCTAGTACTCAACCTATTGGCATGCTCACTTGATAAACCTTCATCGATATACGATGCTTCTAGGAGCTTACGTAAATTATCAACTTCGGTTGTACACTGTGTAGCTGTTTTGCCTTTCTTTTGTACAGTGGATAATTTCGCCGTGATGTTTTGTGATGTCTCCCCAACAATTGAAGTTTGCAATTTGTTAATTATTGCTTCAATTGTAGATTCGTTCAGTACCAGGTTCAGAGTATTGCCAATCAATTTTGATTTTATAACTTGGACTGCAATGTCCTCAAATGATCCTTTTGCAAGGTCTACTAATTTGATGGCCATAATAAACCTCTGGAGATGGATCTTTTGTCCATCAAATTCTGGTACTGCGCTCGACACTTCCCTTATATAGGCCCTAATGGCGGCTGAATTGTCCGTCATTTTGCTTAATTCTAAGTCCTGATCTTCTATATTTTCTGAATCTTCCGACAATTGCAATATTGCTGGTATAGTTAGATCGTGAAGATCTTCTTTAATATCTTTCTCGACTACAGTTGTATATTCTCCGTCTGAGTCAGTGCTTTCTTAATTAACATTTATTGTTAATGGAGTGTTTACTATAGTCGGAATTTCTATCTGGAGGCTGAATTTATTTTTTATTAATATTAATTTTTCCCAGTAGTTCCGAAACTTTAGCACACTGTTTTCTGCCTAAATTTTTTCTATTCCGTTGTATCAGTTCTCTTACTTTATTGTAACTATTTACCAATGTTTCGGCATTATTATTTATTGTTACAGCTTGAATTGATCTATTTTGCGTTAAATCTTCTTTTGATTCCTTTATTTGATCAATAAGCTGTTCCCAGTCCACGCTGTGGTACTGGTTACTTTGATACAAAGAAAACGATGCTTTTACCTACTATGCCAAAATCTAATAATTCTGATTTTACTTTTACACCTGGCAGTGTCGTAAGTACAATTACCTTTTCTGAGTAACTTCTACAATGGTATAACGGGGGGGTGTATGCTAACTCGTATGTTGTCATATATCATTACGAAATCATTTATAGACATTTAAATATTACTTATAATATTCAATGCTTTATTCCTAAAATCTGGGTCACGCTCATAGACTTTATCTATAGTGAGCTGTGTTTGGAGCTACACTCATGGTTGGCTATTGATATATATTTATGGGTTTATACTTTGATAAAAGCAATATTACGTTTTTATTAAAAAAAAATTTTTTTTTTTTTTTTTTGCTTCTGTATTTCATTTGTAATTGAGTTCCTTAAATATTATCTAAACCGTTAGCAGCGCTACGGTATTGTTTTCTGAGACATTTGTTATGTAATTTGTATATATTTATTAATGCATTGGATACCATAATTAGAGCAATTACAATTAGTATTATGGTTATCCAGAACAAGTCTGCATTTTGGACTTCCACTTTATTTATAACATTTGCTGTAGAGTCAACAGATTTAGTGTCTATCAAACCCATTTTGGGTATACTAATTTCAAAGTTTTGTAAAAAATTTTCTCTATTTTTATTTATGATTTCATTTTTGCTTATTCTATTTGTCTCTATGGACATTTATATTTGTTAGTTAGGATATAATGTTCGGGAAAGATTCCAAAGAAGGGTCGGAGAGTCTTTGGAGTCAGAGCGTCTGCTCTGTTAGAGTCACTTTATTAGAATGTTTCTGGTGCGCTCGTCTTGGACTGAGCTGACCCGTACATATAATTCTTATTCTATATACATATTCATAAGCATGCTGAAGGCATGCATATACATACACATATGTGTGCAGAAAGCATACATATGTTATCTATGGCCTGACCACTTGAGCTGCAAAGTGCACGCTCAGCATTCCCACGCTCCGCGATCGGCTTATGCATAAGTGTTAGATCGTATTACTTGAGCGCTGGAATACTTGTGTAATTGTTGGTGGTCTTTTTGGGTACTTGAATGTTATGTTTATTATGACAAAGAGTCATAGTGTTTTGAAGCTAAGTTGTACCCATTAATTTAGTATATTTATAGGGTAGATATGCTACAAGGATATGCAAAATTTTCTCTATTTTTATTTATGATTTCAGTTTGTCTCTATGGACATTTATATGTGGACATTTATATTTGTTAGTTAGGATTTGCAAAATTGTTTTACATTATTGCCTGCCTGATTCTAGCTATGGCTTCACGGGCCATATTGGGTTAACAGGGTATAATAGTATATGCTCCATTTTACAATTTGTCTTACAATTTTTGTTTTTTATATATATATAACTAATGTATGTTGGTATTTTGCTGCTGCTGATGTTGTTGATCTGCTTGTGTCAGCTGGGCGTCGCCGGGGGTGGCACGCTGACACTCCCTCGCTGCTGTCTATTGGCCGGCTGCTGATGATGTTGATGGCTGCTCACAAGTCCCCAGGCAGTGAGGACTCCAGATTCCTGTGCATTCCGGTGCGCAGGTCTTCTTAGGCTTTGTAAGTGCTCGTGCTGGTGCTGGACATGCTGTCGGTTTTGGAACTTCGTTAATTATTGTTATATTTTTCGTATTTTCTGAGTGAGTTTTCTCGAGTTTTTGGGTTTTCAATTCTTGCTGATATTGCAGCAAGTGGTCTAGCTCTGCATGTAGCTTTAGAGCTTTCGACCAAACCGGTGGCGTTTGTTGACCGTATATTAGCCACCTTACGTGGGCTATACGTTTGTTCAACTTGGTCTTTAGACCGCCACTGTGTTTTTCCATATCTCAATACAACTCTACTCACTCAGATTCGTTTTCCGTTGATTTGCAATTGTTGATATTTCCCGAAGCCTTCCAGTCCAGTTTATTTTTGCGGTTCCATCAGTCCATCGTATTGGTGCTGTTAGTTTATCCAACGTTGGACGACTGTCACGGTCGCCATGTGGTGAATGTCAAATAAAATTCGTTCGGTTTTTTGAATATTTATTGTTATTTGTTTTAAGGGCAGAGATGGTTCTGCATCGTTCAAACATTGTCAAGTATCTGACTATTCATTCTTAAGTATATTTCGGCTAAGCCTAAACCGCGTAGCATGCGCTGCCGGATACGCCAGCAGCGGAGCGGCTCTCTTATGTATATCTTTTATATCTATGTTTATCGAGAGAGAGTTATGCATATATGTATTATACATTTGGTCGGCGTGGGAATGCTGACCATGCACTTATACTTTGTACCCTTCAAGTGGACGATCATGTTACATCCGTCTTGGAGTTTATTGACATAAACATAGCAACAAAGTGCTGCTATGTGTTTGTATAAATAAATAAATATATGTTCTTAATATTACATAGGCGCATACCACAGAAGACCCACTTGCATATAATGGCTCGCTGATGAATGGCTCGGCAAGTCCGCGATCTGCCAAGTGTGATTGGCAACAAGTGAACTGTACTCTCTCTTCATGGCCTCACTCCACTCTGGCGCATGTGTACTGCTCAAAACCTCTTTGCAAATGACTTGAATTGGAACGTTTTCCGAAACCAGAGTGCTCAGGATATTAAATTGCTGTTTTCCTGTTCAGATTATTTTGGGCCGACTAGGTCCTCGGCGCTGAATTACATTCATCTCCTGTATATTTGGTACTTCCATATCTTTGTCTACTGTCTTCGATTGATCTCTCGGAAACGTTTTCTGAAGTATAAGGCACATCCTGCTGGCCAGGTTCCTCTAGATCAATCTTATTATCATCTTATTATTCTTATTATTATTGGTGAGCATACAAACGGTATCTTTTGGCTGATACCGAGTATCGAACCAAGGCGTACTCCTTGGCTTTGGGTTGAAACTTGCTGCTCTTTCTCGTACCCTTGTCTAGAGCAAATGAAAGAGATCCGAACACCTTGAGATGGTTAACACTTGTTTTCTTACCCATCTACTCTTGCATGGGCGTCATGCATTCAACTGCGCTGGTAGCTGATCGGTTTCGTAAATAAACCGCTGTGTTTACTGCTTCGGCCCAAAATGCAACTCCTAGTCCCGCGTGGACTATAAGGCACCTTGACATCCCCAGCAGCCTCCAATTAGCTCTGGTTTATTAGCTTTGGTTAGCTGCCGCGAAATCCCGTGACATCTGAGATTTTCATCGAACTGCTTATTGACAAATTATTCCCCGTTATCGCTCCGCGGACATTTGAGCTTTTTGCCTGTTTGCCTTTCAACCAACCTCTTAAACTCGATGAACTTTGTCAGCACCTCGTTCTTTTCACATAGAAAATATACAAAAACTCTCCTGGATTTGTCATCGATAAAGGTCAGAAAACACTTAAAACTGCCCAGAGATAGCGTCGGAAAAGGTCCACAAACGTCTGTGAGAATTATTTCCATTTCCGTAGCTCAGTTATTTGCAAAAGGCTGCAAATAGATATTGCTGACCATAGAAGTCTTGCATTGAATATTTTTTGGTACAGAAATATTCTCTACTTCTAGAACCATCCCTTTGGATATCATCTCCTTGAGATTAAGAGATTTAAGTGACCAAATATGTTGTGCAGAAAAATTCCATACCTCGCCTTCGCCAGCACTGCTCACTGACATGAAATTTGCTGTCATCTTCGGTACCAAACAACATTTTTGAGCGTGAGTGTGACATAGCCTTTACCTTCAGCTATCTTGTAGCAGAACACTTCGCAGGATGCGGGATGGGACGCAGATATCCTCATTACAGATGAACGCGAAGGATGCGATCGAGGTCCACTGTAACCGTTGGATGGTCAAGGCGTCACATCACCCAGGACGTCCGGCCCAGGAGATGCTACAGGTGCCTAATCTGCAGCAGCGTGGTTGATAGAAACCACCTGTCGGGTAGCTTTATGTTCCCGACCTACAGAGCGAGCCTGAAGTAAATTAAATTAATCCAGCTCAATGTTAATCTTTGCGCAGCTGCTTAGAGCCTACTAGCTCAGCCTGCTCCTGCGAACATTAGGCCTACTGGATGGAGACACTCCTCCATGATCGTAGATGGGTCACGGAAAGCAGCTATTAAGTGTTGCAGCCCTCTCCTTCCAAAGAAGGTTCGGAGAGTTTGTGGAGTCAGAGCGTCTGCTCTGTTAGAGTCACTTTATTAGAATGTTTCTGGTGCGCTCGTCTTGGGCTGAGCTGACCCGTACATATATTACTTATTATATATACATATTCAAAAGCATGCTGAAGGCATGCATATACATATACATATGTATGCAGAAGGCATACATATGTTATGTATGGCCTGACCACTTGAGCTGCAAAGTGCACGCTCAGCATTCTCACGCTCCGCGATCGGCTTATGTATAAGCGTTAGATCGTATTACTTGAGCGCTGGAATACTTGTGTAATTGTTGGTGGTCTTTTTGGGTACTTGGGTACTTACAAAGAGTCATAATGTTTTGAAGCTAAGTTGTACCCATTAATTTAGTGGTAGATATGCTACACCTCCCTTTTAAAAAAAAATGACGTAATACATGTAGTCATTTAGTTCTCAATATTAATATTGTATTTAGAAAGAAAATGTTTTTTTTTTTTATTTTTCTTATTAATTATTAGCACAGTTTTGGCTCAAAGCATTTTTGTGTAATGACAGAATAATAAAAAAATTTATGTTGAATAACGTTATTTTTTGTTTTATGTTTAACTTTCTTAGAAGGAAAAAAAAAAAAATTTTTTTTTTGTGTGGTGACTGGCGGCAATAATTGCTCTCTTCCCGCTCGCGTAAAATTGAGAGCATAAAAATCTAAAAATAGAATTCACTTGCTTGTGTGAGTGAAAACAGTAAGCAAAAAAGTGTGCATGTGTGCGTAGTTGTGCTAGAAGACGATTTTCGGTCCGAAATCAATTTTGATCTAAGAAACGAATTTGATTAATGTTTTGGTCAATTTCGTTGTAATATGAGCTAATAAAATAATATTTAAAAATTGATTCCGTGTCTAATATTTTTTTTAGAAGTTGTTTTAATATTCTTTAGTTAAAATCGCCGCTCGAATTAGCTACTGTTTACATATAAATATTTTTATTATTAATTATCTGTAATCTGCTTTAATAAATCAGAAATTCAATTTTTTTAATTTAAAAATGCGTTTATATTATTAAAATTTTTTACCCACCCAAAATTGTGCGGTTTTTACAAATATCAAATTAGAATATAACAAAAACATTCAACAAAATAATATTTGCATTTCAAATACTGAAAATTGATCATTTACAGAAGTATGCATATTTTTTTTACTTGTTTACTAGTAATTTGTACTAATAAATATACTAAATAGTTAAAAAAACATCATATGCAACCTGTGCATTGCAAAATTGAATTCTTGAGGCAGGACCAGCGCACATAAGAATCACTAAGATCAAATAATATATATATATATATATATTCTAGTATAAAGTAATTTATTAAAATAATTCGGTATTATTATGTACATTTATTCACCTATTACCATTTCTATGATGTAATTAAATAATTATCATGTTAAGGCAATGCAAAATTAGAGTTTTTACTTTTTACTTACGAGTACTTTGTACTCGATTGCCAGAGTACAAATAATATAGATTGAAAGTCCATAAACTTCTGAAGTGAAGGGCATATTTTGTCAAATTTACAATATATGAGCATACGTGTGCACACATACAGTACTCGGCTGTCTCTGTATGCGTACAAGAGAGCTGCTGGCTCTAGAGCGCTCTCTCTTTGACTCTTGAACAAAAATTCAAGAGAGCCTGGAGCCAGCCTAGAGCCAGCCCGAAAAAATCGTGTGCAAAAAAATCGTATGGCGTTACGCATCTTATTATTCTAGTGTCTTTGGTATAACTTTATCTCCTATTTTTAATTGAAAATCTGAAGTTTTCTTATCATATAGTTGTTTTCTATAAGACTTAGCCTTTTTTAACATAAGTCTAGCCCTTTTATATGCTATTTCTAATCTAAATTTTATTTCCTTCGAGTAATCTTCTACATTATACAGAGGTTTTTTCTATCTGTTTTATTAAAATTTGCGAACTGCCTTGGTAATCTTCCAAAGACTAGTTCATATGGACAGTAATCATGCATGACTGATGGTGTTGTGTTGAAACTATATGTAAAATATTGTATCCAAACGTCCCAATCAGTTTTATCTGCAGAGATGTATGAACGAATGTATTCATTGAATGTTCTATGACTTCGTTTTATTGTCCCTAAAGTTTGGTGATGATATGCGGTAGATGTTAGGTTTTCTATCTTCATGTATTTGCACATATCTAAAATTACTTTATTTTTATACTCGGTACCCATGTCCGAAATGAACGTCTTCATTGGACCGTACTTTAGTATAAAATTTTCGAATATAGCTTTCGCGACAGTATGGTTACTAGATACTTCGTTAAATCACATATGACTGTGACGATGTATTCGTTGCCATATTCTGATTTCGGTGGTGGGGTTTGTGTTTGTTCGGTAGTTGGGGTTTCTGTGTGAGTCATTGGGGTCTTTGTATGTGTCGTTGTTTTTGACATTTGGCATTTATGACATCTACGTGTGTACTCTTTTATATGACGAGTCATATTTTTCCAATAATAGTATCTTTTTATTTTTGCTGGCGTTCTTGTAATGCCTGTATGACCTCCTTGAGTTGGATCGTCATGATATGTAGACAGTATTGATTGTATCTCTTTTTCAGTTTTTATAATGGTCACCGGCTGGAGTAGCGCTACTCTTAATGATTTCAATTTTATATTGCCCATATTTTTGAAAATATCTACTGAAATGGTTTCAAAGATTTTTTCGCTCGGTGCCAATTTGAGTTGACTGATTTTTAGTATACCGGCTTGCATTTCAAGCCTTTGGAAGAACTGACCTAAATCAAAAATTCCATTGGTATATAAATCGTCAACATCAATTATTGCAATAACTTTAGTTCCTCGTTTTAGTTAACAAATAGATTCAGTTATTCGCAAGGTTACTACTTTTCGTACTTCATCATATGTTATGACTTCGTGTACGTTGGGCTTAGATACATTTTGGATACTTTGCCTAGGCAATAGTTCCTTATTTGTTACTGTACAGTTTTTATCTTGTCTACTTTGTTGCCTGGTAGTGACTTTCAGGACTTATGATGCATGTCTTTGAGTTCTGTTATATTTATACGCGAGAGTGCGTCTGCTACAAAATTATCTTTCCCCTTTAGGTATTCTACAGTGAAGTCGTATTTTTCAAGCTCTAACCGCATGCGAGTTAATTTAGAACTGGGATTAGTCATAGAAAATAGGTACGTTAATGGTCTGTGGTCTGTATGGTCTAAAATGGGTAATTGCCCAATGAATTACCGCTATCTCTTGTTCTGTTGTACTCTTATTGCTTTTTTTCTTTTGTAAATGAACGTGATGTATAAGCTATTGGGAGCTGAATCCCGTTGCGGTTCTGAGTTAGAACCGCTCCGCAAGCTTGTTTACTAGCATCCGTTATAATGCAAAATTCTTTGCGAAAATCAGGATATTGTAATAATGTAGGGTGCATAAGATTTTCTTTAAGGTATTCGAATCCGATCTGGCATACTAGTTGCAGAATGCTACAAATCGTCTTGCGCTGTCCGCATCATGAGGGACAGGATAATTTTTGATGACGTCATATTTCTTGTCATCTGGCAATACTCCTTTGTCTGTGCATTTGTGACCTAGGAATGTCACTTCGTGCATGAAAAATGAACATTTTTCTGGATGCAACTTTTGGTTATATTTCTTACATACATTAAAAACGTCATGTGTTTTTCGGAACATCTTATCACCATTAAGTCATCCATATAAAGGAATGCCTGAGAGGGTTCTAAACCCGAGAATGATATAGTCATCATCTTCTGAAATGAATTTGGTGCTATTTTAAGCCCAAATGGTAATCGCGTGAAGCGATATGAGCCATTGCTCGTTGAAAAAGATGTTATATTCCTTGAGTTTTCCCCAAGTTCTATTTGGTGGAAGCCTGACATCAAGTCAAGGCATGAAAAGTATTTAGCTCGACCTAGTTGATCTATAATGTCATCAATTCTAGGGAGTGGAACTTTGTCAGAAAGTAGCTTTTTATTTATTTGACGATAGTCAATTACTAATCGCCATTTCTTCTCTTGTGAATTTGGTAATGATTTTTTCGGAACTAACAAGAGTGGGCTGTTATACTCAGATACAGACGGTTCGACGATTTTGTCGTTAATTAATTTTTCTACTTGTTTTTGAATTTCTTCAATATGACTATGCGGGCTTCTGTAGTTTTTTATATAAATGGGTTCATCATCTTTAAGTCTTAATGTTTGTTTATAAAAATTGTTTGTTGACAATAATTCGGTTTCCAGTCCGAACACATCACTATACTGTGTGCATAATTCAGTTAATTGATTTTTAAATTGGTCTGGAAAATTTTTCTTTAGTTTTGAAAGTACTTGTCCGCTTCTATTTTCAGTGTTGGTATTATAGATGTCATAATCTTTTAAATTTTCATACTGGATTTTGTTTACTTTGACCAATTGGTCGAAATTAGTTGTATTTAGAAGTCGAATGTATACATGTTTGGATGCTGCTATTGTATTTGCAACATTAATTCCATTGTGTATTTCCTGATTAGGAACAAATATGTAATCATTTACAGCATTAATGCCTATTTTCCGAATAACTTGTGATCTGGCTGGCAAAAGAACTGTATTGTTGCCAGCGCTATATGTTATCGGGACATATATTGGATAATTTAAATTTTTGGGTCTAATGATAAACCAGTCTTCACTTGGTTTGAAATCTAGTTGACAAATGAATTTCTTTATAAAATCAATGCCTGTTATTCCATCACATGGGATAGCAAAATTGGGGTCTACCAAATGAAATTCATGTGGAATAAGATATTTTGTTGATTGGAGTTCTATTGAGGTTGTTCCTCGAGACCTTATCATACCTTGGCCTATGCCTTCGATGTTTATTATTTTTTCATTTTGAATTTTGAAGTAATCAGAATTTACTTTCAAAAGTGAGATATCTGCATTAGTATCTATGAGAAATGTTAGTTTATTTTTGGTTCAATGATTATGGAAAGTTACGAATATATTAGACTATAATTGATGGAATGAACTTTTACATTAATTGGGTATTTCCTAAAGGGTTCTGTGAGTTTTCCGACGTACTTTGCGCGATTCTCACATTGCTATTATTATTATTACCCTGGTTGTAGTTTCCGCGGCCTCTCCCTTGGTTTTGGCCTCGTCTACCTCCACGGTTATTATAGTTATTATTATTGTTGTTATTGCTGCCTCGGTTGCAATTGTTGTGGTAGTTATTTCTTCCACGATTATAACCTCGGCCTCCTCTATTATTATTATTTGCACCTCGTCGATAATAGAGTACAGTGTTACTTTGACCTGTTATATCTGTGCAACTGTTTACAAATTTGGAGATGGTATCATTCATGTTTGTGAATGTGCCTGCTGGCATGATAAGTTTTACCTTATCAATGGAGCAATTCTGTGTCATTGCTTTTACAGCTGTTGTAGTGCTGTATTTATTTGCTATGGACTGGCTGAGACCTTCACTGATATAGGCACCTTTGAGGGACTTTGTCAGTTTCTCCACCTCTTGGGTGTATTGGCTAGCCGTTTTATTTCCCTGTTGTAGATTGAGAAGTTTGGTAGATATCACTTCTACCGATTCTTCTTTTACTGCACTTGACAGTTGGGTAATGATTGCAGCAATTGTCTGCTCATTACTTATAAGGTTTCTTACATGGCCTTTAAGTCTTTATAAGGTTTATCGCTGTCGTTTCATGTGTGCTCTTTAAAAAACTCTGTAGATTTTCTGGCTTACCATCAAACTTTGGTATCAGAGATGTGGCTAGCCTGATAAATTCTGTCACTGTCTGTGCCATTTCAGAAATTGTTATTGTTTCAGATTTAGACTCAATTTGGTCGCTTTCTTCTAGTGCTTCAATGTCACTATCGGACTCAGCGCCGCTTGATTGAACAGATTCGTCTAGTTCTTTGAGCTGGTCTGCGTTGAATTCAACCAATTGTTTTAGACTTTCTGGTACATCTATCAGAATATGCTTTCTTTTTCTGATATTATTTAATCTTGTGTTTAGGGATTTTATAACCTTTAAACATTTTGTTATTATGTTCAGATGTGAGTCTATTTGCATATTTATTCACTAATGTAACTATATTATTATATTCTGCTCTCTATCTCTATATGATTTTTCAAAGTTTCAGATTTTATTACTGCATCTTTATTGATACATTTATAAGACTTATCAAACCTGTAGCGAAATTCGTCTATTTGTATCGCTATTTCGCTCCATTCCATTCTTGTCGTTAAAAAAAGTTTGTATGAAGCTTTCTTCTAATCTATTTTTTTTTTTTTTAATCTGGTCTAAACGATTTGCCCTATTCATATAACGTCTTTTGATGATTTTGTTATGCTTAACATAACTTGTAAGCATAAATTGTATAATTAGCACTATTGTAATGATCAGCAATAAGATCCACAACGCATTTATATCGTCTGTGAGATCTAAAATTTTTACGTTATTAACTACGTTGGCATTATTGTCTTTTGCCTCACTAGAATCGCTAAACCATCCCATTTTTAGTTTATATTCAATGAAACGTTTTTGAAGGAAAAACGTGAGATTTTCTATTTATGAGTTTTTCTCATTATTATTATATTTATTTCTTCTTCCAGAAAATCAAAAATAAAAATTTTACGTTCACTGAAGATAAGAATTGTTATATTCTGTCATTTTAAAAAAAATTTTGAGACGTGGAAATATTAGTTGTTTTTAAATGTGGTTGGCTCACATGTTTGTTTACAATAATAAAAAAAAAATTGTCCAACCGCATTGTTAGTAAAAAGCCTAACAGATATTAGTGTCTTTCAAGCAGCGGTTTCCCGCCTCGGCTTGGATTTAGAAATTAAAATTAAGGCAAATTGGGTCATTGGCATTTATTTATGCAGCCCGTTTGCGTTGTTTCGCACCTTGCGAAAGCTTGTTTTCGATGTCTTCAAGACGCTCTTTGTAGCGTTGCCGGGACGTCTCCTCTCTGGCCAACTGCGTCATTTCCTTGACCAGTCGGCGTTGTTGTAGTAGCTTTACCCTTTTTCCGGAGCGTTTGTGCTTCTTTGGTTCCTTCCCTCTTGCCTTGCCCGGTACTCAGCTACTGTGAGTGGGCGTGGTCCATCTGCAGGGTTTTGCTGCAGAGCTTCCTCCAACGTTGGCGAGTCCCTTTGTATCGTAGGCTGCGCGTTTGAGAATTGTGCCTCCTCTGCCATTCAAGTACACTTGGGCAACATTACAAATTTGTATCGGCTATTTGGTTGGCAAGATGGCAAGGCATTTATTGTCAGGCGGAGGCGAGACTCAGTCTCAAATCCTGATGTCCTTAAGTCCTGACGTCCTGATGTCCTCGAGTCCTCGAGTCCTGTAACGGTCGCCATATAATGTTCGCAAAGGATTCCAAAGAAGGTTTGGAGAGTTTGTGGAGTCATATACATATACATATACATATACATATACATATACATATACATATACATATGTATACATCATTAATTTAGTATATTTATAGGGTAGATATGCTACAGTATAATTGCATATGCTCCGGCTAGCGATATCCACGACCAGTTCGACCAGTTCCCCCGACGATTAGCAACAATAGGAGCCCTTCAATTATTGACGTTATCGTTATCGTTACCTTCAGTTGCTAGTTAATGCTGGGCGACCACTCTCTGATTTCTTTCAGCCTCTCCCCGTAGGGCACATCTTGCAGACGGCAGAGAAGAACGGTCGGGCCAGCACGGGACACCAGGAAGATCGATGAGGACATGCTGGCATACCAAATCGATTCCCTGGTAATCCCAAATGGTGATGCAGAGAGTATGGCGGTTGACGTCGTGAATATGCTTGTCACAATTTGCGATGCAACCATGACTAGGAAGAAAGAGGCACAGCGCAAGCCACATATTAGCGGAGTGCCACCCTAAGTCATCTACGGTCTGAATGCCTTAGAGCTAGGAGAACGGCGCAATGAGCCAGAGGCAGTACCCACGACGTGGAGCTCATGAAGGCCTTTAGAAGAAAACGCTAAGAGTTCGAGCACGACATAGCGGCTGTCAAAGCGCGTACCTATAAGAAACTGCTAAATAGCGTAGACGGGGATACCTGGGGCATTGCCTATAAGCTCGTAAAAATCAAGCTAAGGAAGAGAGGGGTAACCCTAACGGACACTGGGGTCCTGGCTAACATTGTAGGGAAACTATTGCCAACAGCCCCAGTCTACGACTTCCCGTGCGTCACAGAACTTGAAGTCGTCGAGGCAGCCAAGCGTATCAAAACCAATAAAGCCCCTGTAACAGTTGTCAAAGCATCTTCAGGGCGACCTTTCAGCAATGTCTTTTGGACGGGGTCTTTCCAACGAAGTGGAAAAGTTAAAACACTAGTTCTGTTTCCAAAGGCAAGGGACCAGAACAAGCTGCAAACAGTTACCGCCCTTTATGATTGCTGGATACCGTTGGAAAACTCTTCGAACGTATCCTGTATAGTTGAGTAGAAGCAATCATCGAGAGCACTAGGACTATATCCGAAGACGCAGCACTAGCTCTGGCAGGCTTACCGCCAATCGACCTGGAGATCAAGGCTCTTTGCCTTGATACCATTATTCCAGTGTCAGTGTCACAATGACAAAGGAAAACCTCGTAGCAAAGGAAATAGGGGCCATAAGCTAGATCTAGACCCTTAGCTCGATCTATTCGATTCCCAACCATCCAGCAGACCACAACGTAGATTCTCAAGCTAATCAAGGTGAACCTAACCCTACATTCGCCTGGGCAAGGCTTTATATCTATCAGCTGCATCAGATTCGTTATATTGAAGTAGGTAAATATAGTGACCAATCTGCAGAACAGTGATTTGGCTATTGCATCCGCCAAAATTTGTGCACCCCCGAAAAGCTTTGCAGGCGCACTAGATGAGCGCAATCTAGGCAGTTTCAGCAAGACAACAATTTGAATCTACGAGCCAGTAGGAAAAGTTTCAACAAGCCAGAAAGACGCATCAACACAACAAAATGTGAATTGTGAAAGTGCGAGAAGATCACCAGTTAACCCACAACCTCACGCTCCGTGTGCGTTAACAACGGCGAGAAATCTGCGAAAATAGCAGAAATATGTTTTGTTTTTGGTTTTCCTTTTGTTTTTTTTATAAAGTATTTCTTAGTAGAAGTAGTCGAAAATGCAAGGAAAATCCAAATTGTGAGAGAATGGTGAAGTGAAATATAATACGTTGTAATCAAAAAAAAAATCGGCAAAACTAAACTAGAAGAAAAGATCATGAAAAAAATAACCAACATATAAAGGCAATTTATAAGAAAAGAATAGAAGAACCATAATGTCTGGCGAGAATAAATGTGGTGTGCGATTGCCGTAAAAATGATTGAAAAATAAAGTATTTAATTGCCTACATAAAAGTGAAAAAAAAAGAAACTTAATAAGATGAACAATTAAATAAAATGTTGAATATCGTTTCAGCCAAATCGCCGAAAGCGCTTTCGACCGTCTGGAAATGGAGCGGTAAGTTTTCCAACTCTTTTATTTAACTGTGTTTTGACCATAAAATTGAGCGGAAATAAAATAACGAAAAAGTAAAGGTGAATTGCGCCTGCGAAGCCAAAAATTTGTAAAAAGAAAAAGAATCAAAACAAAGATCCAAAATTCTGCGACGTCCACCACTTTTGTCTGCGCCTGATCTAGATAGCGATCTAACTTTTAATGTACCTTTTTTATATGCCCTTCCTATATATATACTTATTATGACTATACTTTGAATATCTAAACTATATTATTATATTATTATTATTATGCCATATTATCTTTCCCTAGCGCCAATCTCATGATTTTCTTAGATTTAGTATATTAAAATGAAAGTAAATGAAATTAAAATGTGAAAACTAGAGTAATTATTTTTAAATTTAAATTAAATAAAATTTAGTTTCTATTATCACTCATGAAGCTTATATTAGTTATATAATGAATAAAATGTTTAGACTGAAACTGAATTATTGCTAGAGATTATCGAATAGGGGTCATGCCGATCGAAGATATGTTAGGGTATTAATCGGTTGACTTGAGCATAGGGACCATTTAAAACAATGTTTACATATAGTGCGGATGTAATGGTCATGAATGGGTGGGCTACTTTTGTTTGCTGTAATAACACCAACAGCAAAAACATTCAAGTCGCAATGCTTTAGTTTGTCTACGTTTTACTGCGATCCTCTGTTCCTTTGGCTCTATATAGCTTTCTTATCTTTTGTTTTAGATTTGAGTGAGCGAATTCCTATAAGATCCCAAGCACTCGAAATCAAGTAATGTTTATGTACGCAAAGCCAGCATTTACGAATAGTTTCGCCCCGAAATGAGCAGACCCGGTAGCAACGCGTGCTGTGCTAATTCGTAACGTCCATCAGCTGGTCACCACAAAAGACCCTGGTATTTTGTTTACTCGTGATATGCTACAACAAATATTATTTGTGGCGCCCGAAAATGGGGCTTGAAATCGGCAAGTCGATTTACCCATGCTTATTGGCCATTTCCATCTTCCAACTTGAATAATTTTCAAGTTTAGGCCAGCTTTCCCTCCCGTGCAAACTCTTATCTAAAATCTCCTCTATCTTTTTTCCCTTTAATATTATATAGGTTTTCGATTGAAACAGGTTGATAAAGTTTCCTAGTAGCGAATTTTAAAGCCCTGGATCAGACAAAGTAAACTTATTCAAACCTAGTATCTCAGTGTTTAGATTAGCGATCGATTTTCAGATAACCACGCTTTAACCAAGAAAGATGCTAGGGCCTTTGTATTTCGGTCGAGATATTTTGCATTGGTTGATTATAAAGTATCTTCACTCTGCCAAGTGTACTCGACAGTGATACCCTTTTATGTATTTAGCTATTGAATGACGGATAATTTCAATATAATTTCCGAGCCTAGCTAGATTAATTGTTTTTATGTTTTCTTTTTTCACCTTAGACATTGTTTTTGGAAATATATATGAAACTCAGTCGTGGTATAATACTACAGAGATATCTAAACAAATTCAAAACAATTTCTTTGTATCGTTTATAACTAAAGAATTTTGATGCCTTTTCGTAAGCAAGTGATAGCATGACCATGGTAATATTTATATTATTATATTTTTGAAGTACATTTTTTTTGAAAAATTATTATTTATTTATTTTGTTATAAAATTATTTAATCTAAAACGCAGTCCAGAAATTATACCGGAAGAAGAAAGAGCAATACATTGTTTTATCTGCACAAGTCCCATTGAGTATACAACACGGCTGCTAACGACAAACTGTGATCATACTTTTCACTTAGCATGTTTTATCACAATAAGCAGTAAAGTGTGACCCGTTTGTCGAGCTCCAATCGAAACAAGTGATTCACTAGATAATAGCCAGATAGATCAAGCATCAGGGTCTCGAAATCAAGGCAGGGATACAGAGGCAAATATCTCGGCAATGGATTCGCAGGAAGAAGAACCAAATATAAGCAAATTAGTGCAGGCAATAACAAATGAATTGGGAACCTCTTCAAGAAGACAAGTAGAACTAATATCAGAGACGTCATCAAGGCAATCCGAACCTCTTCGAGGGCAATCGAGTCCGATTTCCAAAGAATGTCTTCGCAAAACCGAGTACCAACCATGAAATGAAAGAAACCAAGATAATACAGCTAATTCCCGAATCGGCAAGGAACTAGGAACTCACCTTTTAGTTACCAGTCAGATACATTCGATTTAAGGCCAGACCGTATTAGCCAAATTATGACAAATTGGAAGTTGCGATATACAGGTAAAGGTTTCTTATCAGTCGATGACATAATTTATCGCGCTGAAGCCTTGACGATACAGACGTTGGAAGGAAATTTTGATTTGCTAGCCCGATATTCAAGCAACCTGTTTGAAGGGGTTGCAGCCGAATGGTTTTGGAGATACCATTTGAAGAGATTTGTGCGCGGCTCTGAGAACACAGTTCAAAGATGCGCGTACGGATAGAGATATTCAAGCCACGATTGATCAACGCAAACAAAAACCCAATGAGTCTTTTGACGAATATTATCAGATAATAGCTGCAATGGCAGACCACTTATCCCAGCCAATGTCAGATTCGTACATGTTAGGGGTTTTGAGATCAAATTTATTAACAGAAATACAGCATTAGCTGCTGCACGTGTCAATCAACAGTGTAGCTGACCTACGTCAAGCAGTGCGGAGGCACGAGATTTTTAAGCAGCATGTTGCTAAACCATAAAGTTCCTTCAACCGACCTCAGAAAAGACAGGTGAACGAAATTCAGTTTGAGGATGAGCCACCCAATGAAGACCATGAGATCGAAGAATTAGCGGCAATTGAGTTGCTATGCTGGAATTGTGGTGCTGCAGGACATAGATACCATGACTGTACTTGTGAACGACAAATTTTCTGCTATGGATGCGGAAAGCCGAACACTTAGACCGACTTGTAGAAAATGTCAGACTCCAAAACACTGGGGACCTCGAGTACCATAGGCAATGCTCGCCAAAAATACTCGTCCCGCGAACCGAAACTGGACCAATAAAGGATAATCCAGCTATTAGTTTCGTAGACAATAATCATATAAGTAGAATTTTTAAATTACCGGACTTACCAATACATAAAAAGGTCGAAAATCTTATGAAAGATAATAACCAGAATATTTTAGATGTGAATTTAGGACCTGAACGATCCCGATCAGAAACCCGCCGTCGAGTCTATTTAAAAAAGCGTAGTAAAGAGCGAGCAAAGCTACTCTCGGCGATAATTGAAAATCCTCTGGATGTTAGGCCATACACAAAGGTGTCTACTCTAAACAGAACTTATAGCGGCTTACTTGACACAGGAGCATCAATCTTAACGTATCAACTTTAGATGATCCATTATTGCGACCTTTAGCTACCGAGCATCGAAAACTTCTAAAAGATGCAATTGCATTATTTCCTTCGTTTTCTGAAAATGGATTACAGCAGCAAAACCAATAAAGCAGAGACACTTCCCAGTATCTCCGCCTATAGAGAAAATGATGTACGAAGAGCCGTATATTATCATTAGGAGTGATTGAGGAATCTAACAGCGCGTGGTCTTCTTATATTAGCTTATATTAGTTATATAATGAATAAAATGTATAGATTGAAAATGAATTATTGCTAGAGTTTTTAGAATAGGGGTCATGCCTTTTTTACCTTTTTATATGCCCTTCCTACATATATACTTTTATGACTATACTTTGCATATCTAAACTATATTATTAATATAACCATATTATCTTTCCACTGCGCCATTCTCATAATTTTCTTAGATTTAGTATATTAAAATTAAAGTAAATGAAATTAAAACGTGAAAACTAGAGTAATTATTTTTAAATTTAAATTAAATAAAATTTAGTTTCTATTATCACTCATGAAGCTTATATTAGTTATATAATGAATAAAATGTTTAGATTGAAACTGAATTATTGCTAGAGTTTATCAAATAGGGGTCATGCCGATCGAAGATATGTTAGGGTATTAATCGGTTGACTTAGCATAGGGACCATTGAAAACTATGTTTACATATAGTGCGGATGTAAAGGTCAGGGATCGGTGGGCTACTTTTTTTTGCTGTAATAACACCAACAGCAACAACATTCAAGTCGCAATGCTTTAGTTTGCTCTTAGTTTAGCTTCCCACTGCGGTATCAATAAGAAGCTGGAGCGTGTTCGTCGGTATTACTACTGGCCAAATTTAGTAGTGGACGTTAAAGCTCATGTAAATAGTTGCGAAATATGTAAGTGCACAAAACATCTGAACTATAGCCTCAAACCGAATCTAAGCATAACCGGCGAACCGCAACGTCTTATAGGAGTGTTTGTAGTGCTTGATCACTTTTCAAAGTTTCCGTTTTTAAAGCCCATAAAGGAGTTCACGGCTGAAGCAATTTTAAAATACATTGAGGAAGATTTGTTTCATTGCTTTGGTGTTCCTGAGGTAATTGTGTCTGACAATAGCGTTCAATTCAAATCGCATGCTTTTAATAATCTTTTAAACAAGTACAATGTACGTCACTCATATATTGCTACTTATGCACCTCAGGGAAACGCCTCTGAAAGAGTTAATAGGTCAGTGATTGCTGCTGTTAAATCATATATACATCCGAGTCAAACTAACTGGGACGAGCAATTGAGTAAAATTTGTTGTTCGCTTCGTTCTAGTGGGCATACTGCAGTCAATCCCACGCCCTATCGGCTGACATTTGGCCAACATATGGTTACAAATGGTTCCACATATAAGCTTTTACGAAACCTAAATTTGCTCGAGGAACGCTCTGTGTGTTTTCAGAGAGATTATAGCTTTTTATTTAGAACGAAACAAAGCAATGGTGACGATGAGAAAGCAGCACCAGCGAAACGAAAATATGTTCTATGTAATATGTAAAATATGTATGTTTTGACACAGGTCAAGAGATTTATAGGAGGAATTTCGCACAAAGCAACTTTGCAAAAGGTTTTAATGCAAAGCCTGCGCCCGCGTTTTTAAAATCTCGCATCAAAAGAAAACTTGGTAATTGTTACTATAATGTTGAGGATCTGCAAGGTTGTTACATAGGTAAATTTCATGCGAAAGACCTTCAACAATGAGACCGCTTACAAACAACCACCGCTCCAAGCGTGTATCCCGCCTTCAAGGTTTAATTGCCCTCTAAAGCGTGATCTTGGTGGCGGGGTTTTGTAGGAGCGCTTTTCGCTGATAATATTGGATACTTTACGAAAAGACAAACAAAACAAATATGCCTAAAAGGAAGCAATAATTTTTGAATTTGCCGTTGCTTATCGGCTGATTAACGTATTGAAAGTTAATTAGGGTCTGTCCTTACGTAAAGAATTCTTGGTAGTATAAAAACCAATGAAATGATTTATAGGCGTATAATAAATATTAAATATACGCTTAAACTATATTTATAGTATAAATAAATACATAAATAAATTTATAAATAATTCAGAAATTGAGATTATTTTTATCTATCTTAATAAATACTATATTATCTATTCGATTCCCAACCATCCAGCAGACCACAACGTAGATTCTCAATCTAATCAAGGTGAACCTAACCCTACATTGGCCTGGGCAAGGCTTTATATGTATCAGCTGCATCAGCTTCGTTATATTGAAGTAGGTAAATATAGTGACCAATCTGCAGAACAGTGATAATAAAAGAATATTTTCTTGGCTATTGGCTATTGGCTATTCAACAAGCCAGAAAGCCGCATCAAGACAGCAAAATGTGAATTGTGAAAGTGCGAGAAGATCTCCAGTTAACCCATAACCTCACGACGAGCTCCGTGTTCGTTAACGGCGAGAAATCTGCGAGAATAGCAGAAATATGTTTTCTTTTTGGTAAAATGAATTGAAATTAGTCTGCGACGAGTCGAAAATGCAAGAAAAATCCAAGTTGTGAGAGAATGGTGAAGTGAAATATTATATAATATGTTGTAATAAAAAAAAAAATTGGCAATACTAAACGTATAACGTGAAAAGAAAATATCATGAAAAAAATAACCAATATATAAAGGCAATTTATAAGAAAAGAATAGAAGAGCCATAATGTCTGGCGAGAATAAATGTGGTGTGCGATTGCCGTAAAAATGATTGAAAAATAAAGTAATTAATTGCCTACATAAAAGTGAAAAAAAAGAAACTTAATAAGATTAACAATTAAATAAAAGGTTAAACATCGGAGGTACAAAATATAATGTGTACATCTTCGATCATAACCCCCCGTTTCAGCCAAACCGCCGAAAGCGCTTTCGACCGTCTTTAAATGGAGCGGTAAGTTTTCAAACTCTTTTATTTAACTGTGTTTTGACCATAAAATTGAGCAGAAATAAAATAACGAAAAAGTAAAGCTGAATTGCGCCTGCGAAGCCAAAAATATGTAAGAAGAAAAAGAATCAAAACAAAGATGCAAAATTGTGCAACGACCACCACTTTTGTCTGCGCCTGATCTAGATAACGATCTAACTTTTAATGTCTACCTTTTTATATGCCCTTCCTACATATATACTTTTATGACTATACTTTGCATATCTAAACTATATTATTAATATAACCATATTATCTTTCCACTGCGCCGTTCTCATGATTTTCTTAGATTTAGTATATTAAAATTAAAGTAAATGAAATTAAAACGTGAAAACTAGAGTAATTATTTTTAAATTTAAATTAAATAAAATGTAGTTTCTATTATCACTCATGAAGCTTATATTAGTTATATAATGAATAAAATGTTTAGATTGAAACTGATTTATTGCTAGAGTTTATCAAATAGGGGTCATGCCGATCGAAGATATGTTAGGGTATTAATCGGTTGACTTGAGCATAGGGACCATTTAAAACAATGTTTACATAATGTAAAGGTCAGGGATCGGTGGGCTACTTTTTTTTGCTGTAATAACACCAACAGCAACAACATTCAAGTCGCAATGTTTTAGTTTGTCTACGTTTTACTGCGATCCTTATTCCTTTAGCTCTATATAGCTTTCTTATCTTTTGTTTTAGATTTAAGTGAGCGAATTCCTATTAGATCCCAAGCACGCGAAATCAAGTAATGTGTATGTACGCAAAGCCAGCATTTACGAATAGTACTTCTTTATAATAACCCCCCCGTCGCCCCGAAATGAGCAGACCCGGTAGCAACGCGTGCTGTGCTAAGTCGTAACGTCCATCAGCTGGTCACCACAGAATACCCTGGTATTTTGTTTACGCGTGATATGCTACAATGACTGCCACATAGCTTAAACCACTTTGTGGCCACTCCGTGTGGCAAATGGAAAACAACACTTAATAGAATCGTCTCAACTCGCTATGTTTCACTCTATTAGGAATACATTTATTTATTGAAATTTGCAAGAATTAATAAGATGATATCAGTATGCCATTTGGATTATCTAATTAAAGTCGGCCAGTACTTTTTGATCCATCGACTCCAAAAGTAATCTCTTAATTGCTGTGCAATGCGGTATTGTAGCGTTTCAACATGTGATGATTTCTCCTTGAGCGTTACGCTCAGAACTCTTTTGTTTGACCTTACCAAGCGTTCCCAGCATCCACCTGAACTGGGATTAGAAGAGCAATTGAACTGCTGGACATTTCTGATTTAATGTAATTCCAGAAGATCTTAAACATGCTTTAATTTCTTGTCTGCTCCGACGAAATTCGTTTCTTCTGTTCACGAAATTCCTTATGCAAATCGGCAGCTAGTTCTAAGTCCGATAAAATTCCAAAGGGGTCAAATACGGACATGATAATAGTTGGTGCTTAGTGGGGCATTTCTCTCCTTTTACAATTGCTTTGTCGACACGGTTCAATTTAAGATCGAAAACGAAATGGTCAGACTTACTATCCCAATACATTCCCAAAATTTTATCTGTGGAATCGCAACTTATGTGAACGGTTTGTTCCACAACGCTGTTTTCTTTTGTATCATTTAAAAATTTTTGAATTTGCTTGGAATTAGATACAAAGCCTCTTAGCTCAAATTTTCCCATCCTGTGTACTCTCTTGACTTCTTCTGTGTACTCTCTTGAATAGCATCGATAACTTCTTCCTTGAAACATTCAGCATTTTGTGCGTTGATATTCTTTACGTATTGTGCACAACAGGGAGAGCATGCTGCTCCAAATATAACCTGAGCATTACGATTGGCATGTATCCAAAGGAATCCTGATCTTCTCTTTGAACTTGTACCTGCAAAAACATTTCCTTTATATCAACACATACAGCAAATTTTCCTTGTCGGAATTTAAAAAGAATCGAAGTCAAGGCTGGTTTTCATCAGGTCATTTTAATAGCATGGTATTTAGGGAAACACTATCGATTGTTGCAGCTGCACCGAAAAACAATCTTATTTTTTTGGGCTTATTAACATAAATGACGCCAAAGTGGGGTAAATACCATGTCCTTAGTCCAATGAGACTTGCTTCTTTTTTTGAAGAAGTCCATAATGGCATTGTCATCTATTGTCGTCCATCTTTCCTAATTTTTTCATTTTGTTTTCTACTCATTTGAAGAGCCATGTTGTAGCTATTTGGCAATTTAAACGCATCATTATTCCAAAGTAGACCAGTCTCATAACATCGATCTAATTTTTTGGTTGTATTTTTCAATATATCCCGTGCTCTGGAAATATCCGCCGATTCCAATGTCTTTTTCGGTATCATTACTCCAAAGTATTCTTCAATAATTTTTTTAATATCTTTTAATATCTGCGTTAGCTTCTTTTGGAAACGCATGTAGGACCACTGACAATCTGGATAAATCTTCCTGTTTGTCTCCGTTCGAGCCATACACAAGCCAACCCAATGGCGTTTTGGCTGCAACTAGATTTGTATCTAAGCATATTCTTTTGATATTTGCTATCAAATGAAAATTATTAATTCCAATTAGAATTTTGGGATCAGCATATGAATATCCGCTTATTGGCAAATTTCGTAACCGTGTGTACTTTTTTGTTTTGGTTCCCGTACGCCCAACATATCTGGTAAGTTTTCGTTTATCAATGAAGCAGATAATCCTTCGTCTAGAAATGCGTACGTACAGATCCGAAACCATGTCTTCCTTTAGTAGCGCCAAGAGAATCTCCGCCTCTTGTAGCGCCATAATTGGATGTGCCACCAGCTCCATTACCATATGCGCCAGTAGCGCTGTTACCATGTGCGTTTTCTGAAGCGCCAGGATTATCTTCGCCCACAGCGCCTCTTCCCGTTGCGTTTCCAATAGCACCAGGGTAACCTAAGCCTCCAGTCGGGCCAAGATTATGAGTGCCCCCAATGGCATCGAGTCCAGGTCCAGATGTGCCTCCAATGGCACCAGGGTGATCTGCGCCTCCAGTAGCGCGAAGATCTTGAGTGCCCCCATTGGCACTAGGTTTGTGAGCGCCAAAGGTCGCGCCGAGTCCATGCGTGCCTCCAATGGTAGCAGGGTTATATGTGCCTCCACTAGCACAAGGGTGATTTGCACCTCCAGTCGAGCCGAGATCTTGAGTGCCCCCAATGACACCGAGTCCATGCCTGCCATCAATAGCAGCAGGGTTGTTTGCGCCCGCAGTAGCGCTGCATTCTTGTACCGTAATCACCCTGTTATCTTCATTGTGCATGTTTGGTTGCACAGAATGTACATTCTTACGCCGTACTTCCTTTTCTAATGTTTCACATGCAGATCTTATTTCACTTAGGCACATGATCACCAATCACTGCTCCAATTTGGCAATTTGGTTTGCCTGTTCAACTTTCATACTTTCCGGTAAATGTCGCACTGCGGGTCATTTTGCTTTGCGCTCATTATTGTACTTTCTTTGTCGGGCCTCATGTCGTCCTCCGAAGTTGAGCCACCATTAGATTCACATGTAGATTCACCATTTGGTCTTGGTGTCGAATTGGCAGCCATGTCTCTAGAGTCAAACTTTAACTTTTTCTTGCTCCGCAGTTCCATCTGTCTGCATGTGTCTGCATGAAAATCAACGAATTGCCTCGAGCCGATCGGTATTCTTTTCACTGTCTGTGTATATGTGATTGCTATGTTTCACTCTATTAGTAATACATTTATTTTTTGAATATAAACAAAATTTGCAAAAATTTGAAAGATGATATCAGAAACGAACGATTTATTAAATTGTGTTGTCGTGCCGCCATTCTTTTCCAAAACTGCTTTTCTAGTAATGGGTGACGCCGCATTTTCTAGATCTGTGTTCGTTGGAAGTATCAATAGGAGGCTAGTAATATTATTGGTGGGATTATGTGGGATTTAAAGTGTTAAAGTTTAAAATTAAAAATTTGCACCTAATACAGGTCTCGACCGTTCATGAATTTTTGGAAATAAGACGATAAAAAAGTGGTTACGAAAATTTTTTTACAACTTCCAAACGAAACGTAAGAGAAATCAAGCTGTTCAGATGGTATAAAGAATCTTCGGCTAGCTCAGAAGATTTTGTTAGTTCGTCCCACCAAATTTATATTAAACGTGATCACCCGGTTACCAGTAACAACATTTGCAGTTCTCTTTTCGTTAATATTTTTTTTTCTCGTTTTTCTCTTGATTGTATTGTCGTTGTGGGATTCTCCTCAGCTGCTGCCATGCGTGATTGGTGTCGATAACGTGGTCTGTTGTTGCCTGCTTTTATGCAGATGACAACCCATGTGAAAATCAAAATCTATCTTAAGAGCAAGAACTAATAATAAGAATAATAAATAAATTAGTAAAGAAACAAAAGAGACAAAAAAATCAAATAAGATACATACAAACTAAGATCCGTAAAACAACAAATAAAAATATAAAGAAATTAAATAAATAAAATAAAATAAAACAAAAAATAACAATATTAAATTAAATTGAGAGCAACAACAAAATGACATAACCAAGAGTCGTGACAACACCTATCAGACAGCAACATGACCTAGGTTGCCTACCAGATTGGCAATGTGGAGAAGTTCAACGGTAATCCAGACACCCTATACACCTTTGTACTGGCCCTTTATGTTACCGGAGATGAACACCAACAGCAGATCCTATTTGGGCATGTCGAGCGCAGCATCAACGACATCAACACCTGGCCCCAGCTAAGACGACCACAGGTACTCCACATTCTTTTGGAGGAGTTTCGGAGGACCCCATTCAGAGGCAGTGTACGAGCATACCTGGAAGAAGCGGAACACCGCAGACAAACACTTACCAGTAAGCTTGAATTAGAACAAAATACTGAAGAAAAAACGTTATATTTAAGATTAATAACATCCAGTATTGAATCCCTTATTGAAAAATTACCCACACACATTTATTTAAAAATAAATAACCACAATATACCAGATTTGCGATCACTTATAAACATTTTACAAGAAAAAGGAATGTATGAACAAGCGAGTCATACAAGCTCTTCTATTCAAAAACAAAATTCTTCTGATAAGCCACAAAAATCATTTAATCACAATATTAATCAGACTAACAATAATACCAGAAGATATCCAATACCTTTCCTACATTATAATTCACCAGTGCCACATCAAGCTCCACAAAGTTATCAAACACCACCAACTCATAATTCACCTTATCGTCATCCGATACCCTATCACCCTAATGCAAACAATGTATTTCAACCAAGCCAACATGCAAACAAGGCTATTCAACCAAACCAATGTTTAAACTTTACACCTCGACCAATTTCTAATACCCATCGAAACAATGCATTCGAGCATTCGATCAAAATCACCATTCGGAATATTATCCAAAATATCAGCATCAAACTGAAAACAACCAAAAATCAGAAACAACACAACAGCCACAGCAGACAAGACAAGCTATGACAACCAAGAACCCAATGTTGAACAGGTCGAAAATTTTTAGCGACAAGCCTTAGAAAACCCCAATATATAACAATTAAATACAAAGAAAATAATTTGAAATGCCTTATTGATACCGGATCAACAGTTAACATGACAACCAAAAACATATTTGACTTACCAATCCAGAATACTAATGTTTTTATTCATACCAGCAACGGACCGCTTATTATTAGCAAAAGTATAACTGTACCTTCAAAGATTTTGTTCCCAACAGCAAACGAATTTTTACTGCACCCTTTTTAAGAGAATTAAGATCTCTTATTAGGAAGAAAACTTTTAGCAGAAGCAAAAGCAACAATAAGTTAACGCGATCAAGAAGTAACTCTTTACAACAACAAATACAAATTAGTAGAAGGAATAGCAGCACTAGAACAGAATCATTTTCAAAACGTAAATATGATACCTGACACCATGCTCAGACAACAAAAAAAAATTTCACCCATATTAGAATCAGACCTATACAGATTGGAACATATAAATAACGAAGCAAAACAAAGATTGTGTGCACCCCTTCAGCAATATCATAACATACAATACCATGAAGGTGACAAGTTGACATTTACTAATCAAACCAAACATACCATCAATACAAAGCATAATCTACCCATTTATTCTAAATTATACAGTTACCCACAGACTTATGAACCAGAGGTCGAAAGCCAAATACAAGATATGCTAAATCTCACCTAAGAACTCACCTTACAATAGTCCCATCTGGGTGGTTCCAAAAAAACAAGATGCCTCAGGCAAACAGAAATTTAGAATTCTAATAGATTACAGAAAATTAAACGAAATAACATGGACGAAATTTTAGGAAAGCTAGGCAGATGTAATTATTTCACAACTATAGACCTGGCAAAAGGTTTTCACCAGATCGAGATGCACCCAGAATCAGTTTCAAAGACAGCCTTTTCCACCAAGCACGGTCATTACGAATAATTGCGCATGCCATTCGGATTAAAAAACGCACCAGCCACCTTTCAAGGGTGCATGAATGACATTTTACGACTACTAAACACTGTCTTGTGTACCTGGACGACATAATTGTATTCTCGACATCCCTTGACGAGCACCTACAATCGCTCAGACTAGTTTTCGAAAAACTAGCAAAGGCCGACCTTAAATTACAGCTTGACAAATGTGAGTTTCTCAAGCATGAAACCACATTTTTTGGACATATTTTAACACCAGATGGAACCCTGAAAAGATTAAAGCCATTCAGAAATATCCAAATTCCACTAAACCAAAAGAAATAAAATCTTTTTTTGGACTGACAGGATACTACCGTAAATTCATTCCAAACTTGGCAGACATAGCCAAACCCATGACTAAATGTTTAAAAAAGAACTTGAAAATTGATATTACCAACCCAGAATTTGACTCAGCATTTAAAAAATTAATATATCTAATATCAGAAGACCCAATTCTTAAAGTACCCGACTTTACAAAAAGATTTATATTTTAATCACAGGGCAACCCACTTAGTTATATGAGCCGAACGCTTAACGAACACTAGGTCAATTACAGCGCAATTGAAACAGAACTCTTGGCAATTGTATGGGCGAGAAAGACTTTCCGACACTACCTACTAGGACGACACTTTGAAATATCCAGTAACCATCAACCACTAAGCTGGTTGTACCGTATGAAAGATCCAAATTCAAAACTAACCCGATGGAGAGTAAAATTATCCGAATTTGATTTTGACATAAAGTATATAAGTTAACTACAAAATTGCACAACCTAACTTAGCTCGCTACCTTGTAATAAAAAGCTGATAAGCGTCTGGATAACTTTCTCACCAAGGCGCGTGCAGCCTAAATTTCTCTTCCACTGCCTCTGCAGCGATCACGCCATCCACAGCTGACCATTTGCCAAAACTTCTCACTCAGCAGTTTCTTGTAGCTGCAGCTTTGTCGCCGCTACAACGGCGCCGCAGCCAACTCAGCTTAGCTTAGGGATAGCATTGATCTAAGTAATCAGTCACAATCTTACATCTAAATAAAGAACACCGAAATCACTTTGAAGTGTTTAATTTATAAAGTATTAACTGGCGCCCGAACAGGGACCCGCGCGTTAACAGATAACTAACTGACTGCTGTGAAGCCACAGCTAAAAAAAAAAAAGTTCGCGTAGTGGCCAAATCGCGGTTAAATTCGAAAAACTGACTCCGGTACATTAAATTGGCCGTCGTGAATTTGATCGCAGCAATTTTAAATTTAAATATTTAAATTACCCATCGGCGGACCGCAAGCTTTGTTGACCAGTTCGCAGAGCACTTTCACGGAGTATGGACAACGGAGCCCCAGTAGGACCACCAAAAAGGAACACCTCCTACACATCAGGAAAGGCGGCCGCAGCAGCAGTAATAGTATCGTAAGTTAGTGAAAAAGAAATTGAATTAGTGCCAAAGGAAAAAGAAAACCTACTAAATAGTTAAGTTACCCACACAAAAATTAAAAATATTATATAAAATAAAAAATGTAAATAAAAATCTTCGCACTATTATACAAATTTTTGCACAATTATACAAATTTAAAATGTACACACACACACACAAAATAAAAAAAAAAAATTTTTTTTTACACCCACACAATTACATTTATATAATTCTAACATTTCTTCAACTAAAGTTGAGCGCTTATGCCGTCACCGAATATTATTTACTCTTCAATTTTATTATTTTTTAAATTTAACAAATTTTTTAAAAAATTACACTTTTTTTAAAAAAAATACAATACCTCACAAAAAAAAAAAAAAAAGTTTTTTTTTTACTTTTTCAATTTGACCAGAAATAGAGTTAATGGCGAACCAAAATATTAAAACCAGAACAACCAATAGACCAGCAACAACAAAACGAAATACACGAATTACACGTTCATAGACAACAGAATAGGCACGAACAAAGACATTTAGAATACCAACAGAATAGAGTACCACAAGAAACTGGAAACATGGAAGCATTAGTAGGGCAGCTGATCACGCAGCAATTACCGAGGTTGCTGCAGCAACTTAATAGTACAACTTACTTTGCAAATGAAACGGGGCAGGTTATAGCAGAGGAAACGAGACTTGGGAACACTCGAGTATCAAATGATTACAATCATACAAGGTAGTCATCAGTCTGTGGAAGAATTTTACCAGAATTTAACACCTATCCTTAATTCTGAACAAAATTGGTTCTTTGGGTCTAGGCAGAGAAGCGGAAATGGTCATGACAAAATCTTACAGAGATAAAACGCTGGATACTTTTGTCCGAGGACTACGAGGTGACTTATCTCGTTTACTTGGGATTAAGAAACCACAGATCTCCCAACTGCGCTACATCTGTGCTTAAAACTGGAAAACCAATCATTCCGTACTAACTATGCGACTAGTAGAATTCAAAACAACAATAACCAATTTCGAATTATTGACCAACGACAAACAAACCTAAGACCTACGCCAGCTCCACGTACCATAATGACGTCGAACAATCTACATTATCGGCAACCGTTCCTCCACGGAACTGTAGTGTACGTAGTTCGACATATTTTAGTTAGTTGGTCTTTTAATAGTGGGTGGTAATTACTAATAAAGAGGACCTTGTACTTCCTTCGCTAGGGATGCGCACTCTTGCTATGCTCGGGTCTAGCTCATCGTAGGTCGGGGTTCTTTTAGCTTAGGATGGTACGAAACGCTACTACATTTAATAAGTGCGTCTTATTCAAAAACACTATTTAAAACTGGACTATCGTTTAATAAAAGAAATAGTATTATATTGATACTACGGATACACGCCGACACGTGCGAAGATAAGCTACAGATTCTGATAAGTATTGGGAATTTTGGATGTTAATAATACCCTAAGTCTTTACCCTCCATACCATGACAATGCTACTTAAAATATTTACATTGTCCCTGGGCCAAGTTCAAAATAGCTCTACCACATATTTAAGAAAGTGTTCAACATAAGTACTCGACAAACCATTAAATCTATTTATTCACAATTCATTCTTTTTCAATATATCTTCAATTATAATTCCATTTATATAAATTCAGTTTAGTAAGCTGTTCCATTAAATCTCTTTTACAAGCAAACAAATTTTAGCCTACGCTTAATTATCCTAGTCATTCTCTAACTCTTCATTTTAGTTTATATTTAGCGACTAAAATAAGTATATAAAAGTAAAGTATAAAGCAATAGATATAAGTAATTGAATATAAAATTAGCAAATATAATTATACAATCTTTAGCCAAATGCAGATCTTATTTTATTTAGACGTTCGAGTGGCATTTTGTAGAATTTTAATATAGGTAATTCATAATAATGTGTATCATCGTTAAAAAAAGATTGTAAAACATTTAATAACATAAAAATATATAATAAGAACCAAATTGTTAATTTAAATAAAACAGATAGTATCTCCAAACTAGTTCAGGGCAAGAAAGCAGGAGGAGTTTGAAAATATAGAAGTAACTGTAATGAAACCTGGAACCCCGATCATCCAAATAACGCCAGCAGAAGTTGAACGTCTAAAAATTCTATCACTTGAAGCACTAGAGGCACTCCACATCAACAACACTGAACATCTAAATCACCTAAATGTTCAAACCATAATAAATCGGGTCACTCTCATCTCGCTATTTAGAATGGTTTTATTAATCAGTTGGATATTTCACGCCTACGGTCGAAAAAAGAAGAATATTATACTACAGATGGCCTCTAGTTCGCAGATCAAGGACCTTGACCAAGGGAATAAACCAAAGGAGGTACAACAAAAAAAACTTCCGGAGCTTAAACCACAAATACAGTTCAACAATATTCCATATTTCTGATGCCTGCTTGAGGACAAGCAGAAATTAAGGTGGGAGGAGTTAACTACAAAATTACACAACCTAACTTAGCTCGCTACCATGTAATAAAAAGCTGATCTACCGTCTGGATAACTTCCTCACCAAGGCGCGTGCAACCTAAATTTCTTGTAGCTGCAGCTTTGTCGCCGCTACAACTGTCGTCGACGCCGCCGCAGCCAACACAGCTTAGCTTAGGGATAGCATTGATCTAAGTAATCAGTCACAATCTTACATCTAAATAAAGAACACCGAAATTACTTTGAAGTGTTTAAATTATAAAGTCTTAACTTATAAGAGGAAAAAAAAATTTCGTGGCGGACGCACTATCCAGAATAAATCTCGTGGAAACATAGCAGAGCGAACAGACCCAACATAGCGCACCGCCAGACATTAAAATGACCAAGTATTTCAAAAAACACATAACTCAGATTTATTACGACAATATGACCAGGGAAAAAGCCGAACAATATTTGATTGACCATTTTTGCCGCTAATAACAGACTATAAACACTAAATATGCCAGAATCTGCGTAGTATGATTTTTCTAAAAAAACATAACCACTTATGCAGAATTTAAAGAATTTATCTTAAGCACTCACAAAAAACTTCTACACCCTAATATTGGACAACCAATATTAGACACACAACAAAACAAAGAAAACAAAATAAACAGCGACAGAATGGTATACGGAGCCGACACGAGATGTATCTGCAGTAAAGGCCCACTACAGAAAGGCAAATTAGAAAATCCATTTAAGCCAACCAAAAATGTGGAACAAACGGACTCCGACCATTACAAAATCACTAACAGAAATAGAGTTACTCTTTACTACAAAACACAAAAATACAAAAAATCAAATTTCAATTCCACAGGTGCCTGGTGGAACTTGACGACATTTTTGCCTATGCTGATCACAACAGTTCATGGACAGCAAATTCAAATTAATAATATTGACAGCAACCACGGCTATCTCCTCTTTTCTGATAAACCAGTCCAAATACCATCCTCCTTTGAACATCATTGTTTAAGTATCAACTTAGCCGAACTAGACACTGTAGCTGATTATTTTGAACAAAGGCTGCGTACCGACTATCGTGCACCCCAAATCTAATTTATGTACAATAAGATGAGAAGAGAACTAGCTGGAATTACCCTGCAACATAGAAATAAAAGTGGACTTATTGGCTGAGTTAAGAAACAACAGCAACAACAACAAACAACATATTCCGACATGCAACAGCCAGGTGAACCAGTGCAACAAGTGCAGTTACTGTCGGAGAATCACCGTAACCGAGCACTTGGTCAAATGGCTAGCACTGTCAGCAAATTAAAACAAATAGCACAACAGGAATGCGTTTATGACATTTCATGGTCCGATAGAGTCAATGCTCAATATACAAACCAACCCGAAAACAATATGAACTCGCAAAAACCAAACTTTACTTCACAAAACCCTTAACCTTGCACAAAATTTCATGAACCATTCACGAAGTCAGGGCATTCCAATTCCGGCATTAAAAAGTCAAAAACCAGCACCAGCCAGTCTAAAATGGACACTTCAGAAAAGTTTCATCAACATGCCTCGGACAGCAAACAGAAACAAAATCAAGAAGAAAGAGAACCAACCTGTTCATAAATATTATTATAAACAACATTACAACAATAAACACAATGAAACAAAATTTCTTAAATTCAACTAAATAAAAGTATAAATTATAAAGACATGATGCACAAGGCATCTTAAGAAAGTGCAAGTCTCCGTATTGCTCTCCTGTTTGGGTATTATCAAAATAAGAAGACGCATCGGAAACGCAAAATTTCGCAGTCATTGACTATCGCAACCTCAACGAGATAACCGTTAACGACAAATACCCTATCCCAGTAATGGATGAAATAATAGACAAGCTTGGTAACTGCCAATATTTCACTACCATTGACCTAGCTAAAGGTTTTCATTAAATACAAATGGATGAAAATAGCGAAGACAAATTTTTCCACTAAAAATTGAATTTTTTATATAATTATAAAACTTTTATTTATTCCAAATAATGGAAGAACCAGAGCCTTTGGACTATCACCGAGTTGGACAATGGACTTCGAAGTTAAAGATGGCTTAGCGACAAGAGTCTGTGTTTATGATTCGAGATCTGTAGGAACATGAACAAGGTTAATTGATGGGCTCTCGTTCTTTGATTACATTTTGTGCTTAGACATTAATGTGTGTATATGAGTTTTATACTAGTGTGTGTTGCTTATAATTATCTTATGAAGGGTTGTGGGTGTTAGAATGGATATGTTACTTCACCATCCTTAAGAAAAAAGCCTGTCCTCAGTGTGTATTTTAGGGTACAATACAGGGGTATTTATGTGGGGTACAATGTTTTCTGTTTCAGGGTGTACAATAGTTTCGTGTTCTGGGGTTTGATTTTTAAATTTTACAATTAATTTTTGGGGTATAGTTTTATATTTATATATAAAGTACAATGCAACAGTTATTACTAATATGATTAGTGCTGTGAGTGTTATTATTTGAAAGACATTATTCGTTTGATTGTGTTGTTCAATTATTTCTTTTGTGTGAATGTATTCTAGTGGTTCTAGTGTGTGTTTGAGTGAAATCTAACATTGTGTTGGTAATTAATATATCTTCTAATTGAACGGAACAAGTAAATGTTTTTATCATGTTGTTACCTTTTATTATAATTTCTCTATTAATACAAATTTGGTTTAAGATAGTCTTGGGAAGGATCCAAGTTGTTGTTATAATATGTTATAATATGTTAGGCTCTACATATTATATTTCAAAATCAGAATGTGTTTTGCTATATCTACATTGTGTTGAGATTTTGTGTAATATACCTGTTAT